>VWZY01002783.1:242059-288102 GCA_013399075.1 Chloroceryle aenea | reverse complement strand
AAAAAAAAAAGAAAAAAATCTTTTCAAGTTCTACACTGTCAGGAATGTGGGTGTCTGGCTGAATGAAAGAAAAATAAAATAAACTTGCATAATAAATACACTAGTGAATTTGCAATTTCCCTAAACTCCCAGCATAAATACAACCGCTCTGGGGGGTTGGTTTGCTTGGTTGCTTATCCAAGGAAGAGGAGCAGCTTTTGAAGAAAGTTTCCCTGAACACCCTTCCTTATTATAATTACGTTAATTATTCACAATGTTCATACTCTAGTTACAGCATGAAACGCTGCTTTCTGACAAAATCAGCTCGACTTTCTTTTCCCTCACATCATATGTCAAGTATGGAACAGGACTCCAAAGGCCTTGAGTATATCTGCATGTGTTTGTTGTATATTTTCTTACTTTTATTTTTTTAATAAAGCTATTTTTTTCTTTCTTTCAGCATTTTAAAAATTGACTGCCTAGAGGTAGGCACCTGGATTTGTATTTAGGGACTGAAGTAAGCAGGATGGTTTTCAAAGTGTCCTGCGTAGCTGCAGCCCTCGGTGAATTAATTGAAAGCAGATGTTTTTTCTTGGCAAACCTGACAGAAACAAGGAGGAGATGCAGGGTGCCCAGCACCTCTGAAACACAAGCAGCTTATTCAGAGGCCTGGAGGTGGAGTTAGGCCTTGAAATTTAGACACCCAACCTGGAAGAGCTTTGCCCCTGTACCCAAGCCCCTCGGTGTCCCCTGTCCTGTCGTGCTGCAGCAGATTGACCCAGGGAGCCAGAGGTTGGTGGGTGGCAGTGAGCGGGGCCAGGGTACGTGTCTGGCTGCGCTGGAGCCAGCTCGGCTGCCTGCACTATAGCACATGCAAATGAGGGTCAGATGGCTTGACAGTTGGTTAAGAAACTAAATAGAAATTATGCAAAATGGGATTGATTTTGCACATATTTTTAGGTTTTGTCTTTTAGGAGCTTGAATCTTTAATTAAAATACCAAAGAGAGGGGGGAGAAGTACAGGCAGCAACTGTTCCGTTTCACATACATACTGGATGTAAAGTAATAGCCTGCTATGCTCTTTTCAGGGATCATTTTTATCCCACTGCAACAGAGAATATAAAACCATCTTACAGCTTGCCAGAAGTGACACCTGCTTTCATACTTCCTAATAATTATTTTAGCTTTGACAGAAAGTACTTGGCAGAGTACAGACAAATTATGACTTGCTTCAGGGTACAAATAATGGCATCATGACTTCAAGAGTTTCTCTTTATGCTCAAGATATTTGCATGTACATGTTTTGTTGGTTTGAAACAAGCATGTGAAGAAGAGGTTTGGGTGGCTTCCTTAACTTCTGAATAAAAATGTGTGGTTTGGATAGTATAAGCATAAAAATAGCCTAGAAAAGGGAAATCAGTAGTCAGGTTTTCAGTGGCTACTTGCACATGCTTATTTTTGTTGCAGCTCTCTGTTGCTATGAAAATGCCCCTAGACATTTGCAATAGAATAAAAAGACTTGTAATGCTACTCACAGTTGTCTTGCTAGAGGAGAGAACATGCCTACAGGTAAGTGGCTTCAACCTGCAAGGACTCTCCTCTCCCTGCCCTGCCTTGCAGTGAAGGAGTGTTCAGTTTAAAGTGGTTTTGGGTATTGTATGTGCTCCTTCCCCTTGGTTTTTTCCTGTTTCTGCTGGGCCCCAAAGGAGTTTTTCCCTTTCTCTGCATTATTTTGTCATTCATCGGCAACATGTGAAGCTCTGAAATCCTGAGGAGGAGGAGGAATGTTGATTTGGTTTCTCTGTCCCTATCTGTGACCTGTCTCCCTGTCCAGTTTTTACAGGGAATGGAGGCTAAGGAGGGAGTGAGGGGCAGGTTGAGGGTACTGTTAAGCAGCTCACTGAACCGTTTCTGAATGATTTCTGAAAACCAGAACCTGACGTTTCTACATGAACTACTTTGGAAGGGGAAGCCATCGAGAAATACACTGCTTTTGTGAGGCAGAATGAGCAACCGTGGAAAACAGCTGGGAGTTGGGCAGTTTCTTATCTGAAGAAAAGTACAGTATGTTAAGTTTTCCACCTCTGTTAGGGGACTTAAAGAGCCAAATGCCTTTTGCTTCCTGCCTGAAAGAAGCTTAGGCTCTTTCTATAAAAAGAATGACTTTGGAAAGCGCCTGGTGTGTTTCTGTGTGCGTGTTACTAGTCTGCCTCCTCTGTCAGAGCTGCAGGAGATACAGAGCTCATGTGTGTGGGTCTGTCATTACCAGAAGGACTTTGGCAAATTGCAGGGAATCGAGACAGCTGCAACAAAAGTGATTAATGGACTAGGGAAGGAAGATTAAGAATTAACTACGTACGGTTTGTCTGAATGAGAGATAAAGAGGGTGAAGGAAGAACAGAGTGATGTTAAAGCTACCACTCCTGCACTCGAGGGTTATAAATATCTGAGTTTGGAGAAGGAATTGTTTTGGGTGGTCCGAACAGTGTCACTAGGAGTTACGGGATAAAACTCACTGCAGAAAAGCTAGGCTGAACTCCAGGAACACTTCCAGCTAGGAAGATCTGTTAGACTGTGGAATAATCCCCAGCGGGAAGGGGTGGAACTCGCGTCACTTGAGCCAGTTGTACTACGCTGGACAAAGGCAGAGCTCCCAAATATGGCCCAGGAAAGGTCCTGCATAGGGGAGGGGTCCGGGCATCACATTTGAGGCATCCACCTCTCTGCCCTGTGTGGCTGGAAATCTCATGGGGATTTCTAAGAGCATTGTACTTTAGCATATATTTGAATAGGGATTTCCTTGTGGAAGCACAAAAATCCTTCTCTCTCTTCAGCTCTCTGCCCTGTATCTGTCTCTGCTTGTTGTGCTTGTTTAAAAAAGAAAGGACCAGAGCAGACGTTGCCTTACTGTAAAAACTACCTAGAGATAAACTTTTTTTTTTATACTTGAGTTGGAACAGGCTCGTCGGGCTGTTCTCGAAGGCTGAGGAAGAGCTGTTGGCAAGCTGTGTACAGCCATTACAAGTGAGAATGACTGAGCAGAACAAGCCTGTTTTACTCATTCACTTTTCTGCTGTATCCAAGCAAGTCATAGGTTCTTAAATTCCACTTTTCATGTAGGGGCTTGGTCTCCACAGTTACGTTCTTGGTTTGGTATTTTTGGACACTAAGCTAATTTTCCAGTGCCTGGCTAGAATGCACATACAATGTGTATGATGAAAACTAGAGATTTTTCTGTTGTTGTTGTGAATAAGTCCATAGATTCTTTTATGTTACTAATGTTCACAGCACTATATCCATCACAGATTTTCCTTACCACTAGTTTCTTTTTTTTTCAAAGAATGGCATGGAAAAGAAATGTTGACTTTCCCTTCCCCACACCACTGTGGTGATGGGCTTTGGCTTTCTGATCCTGTATTCTCTTTGCTGCTCCATGGACAATCTAAGGATACAAACCTATCAACCCCTTCTTTTCACTTCCTTCGGGTCAAGTCCGTGGCTATGAAATTTTGGAGGGAGGAAAGTCAGATGCTGAGGTGGCTGCTCACCTGAAGATTGCAGGGATTACATCCTCAGATGCTTTGTGTGGAGAAGGTGGGGAGCGGGTGCACGCTCCCAGGCGGTGTTCCCAGCGCAGAGCTCTGCTGCCCCGTGCGGACCCAGCTGGCCACATCCTGCACCCATAGGTGCCTGGCCTTTCAGTACCGTGTTTTCCCTCTCCAGGGAAGAGGGTTTGTGTGGCTTTCTACAGGCTTAGATGTCACAGCTGGGTTTTGTATGATTTTCTCTGAAAAGAGAGGTTAATGATTTCTCGTTGCCTCCGTAAGTACCAGAACATAGATGGGGTACTGGAGAAAAATATATATATCAAGGTGGTGTTAAAACATTTATTTCCTTAGCAGGAAGTATTGATCCTGCAAACTATATTCTATTAAAATGGCTTTATTTCTTCTACATTAAATGACTGATGCAGACTATATTTAATCAATTTGTGTGATGGATGTTGGTGAACAGACGTAGCAGTTGGTCACTGTGCACCTCTTACTCTGTTCCTGGCTGGTTGACTGCTTTCAACAGTCCCAAAATAGGGTTTGGCCAGAAAAATGGAGGTTTAAAAGTTTTATTTGGTCACTTAGTAATACACTAGGCTTTGGTTGCCCATTTTACTCATTTTTTTAATCAGAGTTTATCGACACTGAAGGATGCCTGCAAATAATGAGCCAGCTTCAGCTTGTTAATGTGCTTTTGCTGGTTTTGTTGTTTGTAAACCCATTTCAAAGCAGCAGTTGGGGACACCTCTTGGACAGCATTGTGTCTTCTAAGTGCATGCTCGTAGAAAACAAAATGGTTCAAAAAAGGATTGGGAACCTTCTGAATTGGAACACTTTCTGAATCAGGAACCTTCTTGGCTGTGTAGGCACTATTCAGGCAGGGACCTTCTACTGATGGAACTGCTTGGACCAGTGGCTGGGAAGGCTCCACCAGGCCCTGGCCAGCAGCAGAGGAGTTTGTGTTTTGAGACTCCCTGCAGCTCTCTGCTAAAGGCTTCCTGCACAGGCACGTTGCCCAGCACTGCCTCTGTTCATTGTCCATGGAAGTATGGGCTCTACCGAAGTGGAGAGCAACCCTCTCACCAGTGTAACTCAGCCCTCTCACCTGGGGATTTGAGTCCTGGCCCTTCAGAGGAGTTTGTGTGGACAGGTTTGGTCTTGAACCTGCCCAGCACATCAGTTTGGTGAACAGGGACTTTCCAGTGGCTAAGACAGACTGAAAGAGGATGCAGTTTCTTACAGTGCAGCAAAGAGGATCGAGAGCTTGCCTTTAGCTTTTGATAGTGAAAGGGACTTGTGCCTGACTTCTCTCCCTGAAATACCTTGGTCTCTAGAGCTGTCAGCCTGCATTGTTCTCAGCTGAAAGTTGCTTAAAATAGAGAGGAATAAAGGAGTGAGAAAGATGCTTGGAGAAGAATCGCCTGTGTTCTGCTGCCAAACCGTAGTGTGTGAAGTGGTGCTTTGCAGATCAGGGTAAGCACAAAAATTAAGAAGGACCAGAAAAATTGCAGTGGGTCATAAGAATATTCTCTTGGAGATTCCCTCACAGATTTAAGAGGCAGAGGAAATGAGCAACAGACAAATCAGAGCTTGGCCTGACATTTGTGGACAGCGTATCAGCGAGTCGGGGTTGTAAGTGTAAAGGTAAATGGGACACTGATACAGATGAGGTGGCACCAAGTGTAGAGCAAGTCAGCCTCACATGGCAGCAGCTCCCTTTAGGACTCATCAGCTGTGCCAAGTGTGAGACGAGCATCTTGGATGAGATATAAATGGTTCAGCAGTAACTGTATTTCAAGAGTAAAGAGCAGGAACCAAAAGGTTATAGGAGAAGCAGGCAGAAATGTAAGAAGTTGAGCGGTAGAATTATTCAGCAGAGGGGAAACCCCACACACCGGTCTTGTGGTGAATAAAAATACATTTTTCAGTGTACCATAAACAATCTTTGCCTTTTACACATATGCACATTAACACATCTGTAATTACCAGCAGACTCACCTCAGAGATGCTGGTGTTACTCTTGCTTTCCCATCACATTTAAATACTGAGGTCTGGGAGAAGAACTGAGGAGCTCTTCTGTGTTTCCTGGCACAGCTGGAGACTGCGGGCTGCCCTAGCCAGTCTCTCCATCCTCCCACCTCCCAGTAGCACGACTGGGATGGCTGTGTGCAATCTGACTTCTTTCCCAATATGTGTGCCTTTGCTAAGGGAGAGGTTTGCACACGTGTGTGTATGTAAGGGTGTATGTGTGCAGGAAGAATTGTCAAACCTGAAAATTAACTTACTTTTTTTTTTTTCCAGTGCATTTCAGATTTAATTTTTAAAGCTTCAGTGCACATTGGAAAGACTGTTTAGAAAGTTTTAATATTCTGGATTTCAAATGTGGGTTGAGGTTTTTTTCTTTCTTTCTGCTTAAGCAAGGGAAGAAAACACTGCATTTTATTTTTCTGTAGGAAAAAAGAATAATTCAGTTCCTGTATTTACTTCCAGAAAAGAAACGAATGTTTCTGAGCATGGCACGTGGAGTTCCTTTTTGCACTGTGAGAGGGGACTTCTTCAAGCACTTAAAAAGCTGGAGGTGAAATGATTACTGTAGGCACCATCTCATCATGCTGCTTTCAGCAGATCTTCCACTCCCCTTCTAGTATCCCTGGGAGCTTGGTGCAGTATGAGGAGGAGGGTAGCGTTGGGCTGGTGATCTTCACGTGAAAGGAGGTGATCTTTGTCATCCCTCCCAGCTCTGTCCTGCCTGAGTTCAGCAGCACTGGAAATAAGTAGAGTTTGGTGTTTATTTCTGGGCTTGATCCTGAGTCTGTTGCCAGGTGGTTTATACTGGTTTAATTGTGCCTGGTGTTGCTTCCCAGTATGGAACGGGTAAAGGGGGCAAGGAGCATCCCCACCTCAATATGTGCTGCTGTAGTGGGGAGCAATGGCAGTTTCTTGGTATATTGTGACAGATTGAACCAGACCAGCATCTCTGCCTCCCCAACAAAAAGGGGTAATAAAAAATCTGTCCTGATCTAGTCTCACACAGGAGCACAGTCCACAGCCTTACTATGTCCTGGTTGCAGGAAAGGAGAACAAAAATCAGGTGGCTGAGCATGACCCGTCAGGGTTGAGAGGAGGGAGCATGTTTCTCCCTGACTGGCTTTTAAAATCTTTTATCTTTGGCTCAAATGTGAACTGAATAATCCTCATGACTTGACGTGCTGTCCTGCAGCCCCTGCGTCTGCGTGTGCTGGGGCAGGGAGGGCAGAAATGTGCTCACTCTTTTTGCATTTAACAGTGCATCCAGGGACACAGCCGCTTGCTGCCAGCCTCATGGGGCAGGATGAGGGGTAGTGCTTGGTGCTGTGTGTGCAGCCATGGCTGCTGGGCTGGGCTGTCCCCGCTGCCCTACGCACCCCTCTACTGCACGGCTTTTTTTGTGGTAGACCAGGGGAGGGAGGGGAGGTGTGTAAATCCACGGCTGTTTCAAAGCAAAACCCGGTATTTGATGGTTTTTCCTGACAAGCTCTGTCGTGGGCAGTTTCACGTGTTGTAGTTGCATGTTGTGGAGATAGTGTAACCTTCAGGCGTGTTGGACTGAGCTGCACTCTTCCCCTTTGTGCAGTGGTGCTGCTTTGTTCGCTGCAGATTAGGCACAAAAGCTTCTACAATTAGTATTTTCATGGGAGAGAAGAGGAGTGTCACTGTGACCCGCTTACAAATGTGCCTGAGATCGTCTGGATTTCAGCCCGCGTTGGGAAGAGTGAAGGCCTGTTTCCTGGGGATTAGTCCAGAAAACCACCCCTTGTTATCAGTTCTCACCACTTCACAGGCTCAAGTGAGCATATTCTGGTGTTTCCAGGTATTCAAGGAGCATACGCCTTCCAGTTGTCAGATGAATTCCAGCTAGTGCAGGGATCATTTCAGAGTCTGATGAAGCTGAGATTTCCTAAGCACACTATTTGCAAGCCCTCTTGGTAGAGAAGTGAAGTAAGGAGCTTCTTTCCAAGAAAAATGTAGGCTGGGTAATCTGACATCATTCAGAGTCACATCACCCTACACCCACCAGGATTCAAAGATAGAATGGAAATGGCATAATCTGTTCTCAGGGTAACACTAATAGTACCGCTCCGCTCCGGCGGTTCATTGTGCGCCGTCCCCACCCCACCATCCCCACCATTCCCACTGCTTGCAGTGACTTTGAAAAGTGTTGCCATAACAAGGCTGCTGATCAGCAACTACAAAAATCTTAACGAGGTACCTAATGGAGCTTTTTGTTTCCATTATTTCTGCTTAATATATTCTGAAAAAGTCAGGAGGTTTTAACCTTGCCTTCAGCTGCAGTACCCTGGCATGTTTAATAGAATGCCACTTCATTTGTACTGAAGCTAGTTTATGCTAAAAGGGCTTGGAGACCCCCCTAATGTAGTCAGTCAAATTGGTGCCTGAAGCCAAAGAAAACGTATATCCGAACACATGTTTTCAGTCTGGAGCTAAAAAAAAAATGCACTTCATGTTGAATAGCCTCCTCCAAGTGCCGCAGTTAATAAGCCATGTTGTGTTTTTACTGGAAAAGTATGCTTCTAGCCAAGCATTCTTTGCATTTTTCCCAGGATTTAGTCATAAAATCACTTTAGACATATTGCAAGTATGAAATGTGTGCACATCAGATAAAGGGCAGCAATTTTTGTTTTGCTGTAAAGCTCCATGGAAACATTTTTATCACCGTCAAATGCATTATCCCAAGAAGTCTGGCCCCTTTCTTTCCAGTTAACATCTAGCTGAATAAGAAGGCGCCGAGTGACAGAGACCGCGCTGACACGCTGGAGGTGATGGTGGTTTGGAGAAGCACCACACAGCACCGTGTCTGTGAGTTTGGTGGCATCAGAATCTGACTGCACTTCCCATGCGGGCTCAGGCGCGGGTACCTGGTGCTAATAGCCCGGCCGGTCTGCTGCTGGCTGCCTTCGAATCCCGGCTGCCTTCAAATCCCGGCTGCCTCGTTCCGCATGCATAAAAAAAAATAAAATAAAAAAAAAAAAAGAAGTGAGAAACCTGGAGACTTGCTGAACTATTTTAAGCATTATTATTTCAAGAAATGATTTACGCAAGCGAGAAAAGCCTCTAGCACAGTCGGCAGGCTCAGCCCTTCAAGGCGGTCGCATCTCACAACACACTCTCGCAGCCCCCTCTGGCTGGTGCTCGCAGCATCGTTGCTCCGCTCTGGAGCCAGCAGCAAAGTCCTGCTGCTGGCTGGATGAAAACCTTCCTCGGGGGTGAGAGGGGAGTGAAATTCCTGGAGGAACCCTCTGCTAAAGTCAGCAGCAGCGAGGTTTTAAAAGAACAAGTGTATACGCGGTTTGCTGTATTGGAATAGAGCGATCTAGCTATCAAACATATGTTCACACATACACAGTATACAGAGTAATGTGTATATACCACCTCGCCGAGCCAATCTGTGTTCTGAAGAAGAGAGATATTTAAAGCAGCTCTGCAAACTTTATAGCACTGGGAGAGACTGGCTGGGCTTGTTTCTGCGGGGACTTGCAGTAAAGCTGGCCCGATGGGCGTTTCTTTGTGTGTACAATTTGAGTATATGTTCGTGGGTAGCCACAGAAATGCTAAGAAACAGGCACGTGGATTAGGAATTAGGAATACACACGAAGGGGAGAAGTCCAAGGAATACAAAGGGGTTACCCAGCCCCAAATCTAATTTGAACCCCATGAAGTTGTCAAGGAGCGATGCAGTGTGAAAGGAGATCATTTCAGGGCCATCCCCATGGGCTCAGGGAGCACTGAAGCACCGTTACCTCACTTCAAGGCCAGTGTCTTGCTCTTCACTTCCTGTGGCAGGCAGCTCCCTGCCCAGTTAGAAGAGCAGGCTGCGTCCAGCAGAAAGCCAGGACCAACTATGCCATGCTTGAGCTTCGCCCAGGGAGGCAGAGTGGAGGTAGCAGAGTGACAGCTACTTGTTTGTCAGCTCAGCCCAGAGGAGTCAGGAAGCCCTGCTGTGCACCAGTCGTGGTGTAGGGTGCTCACCACCTGCCCAGGGTGAGTCATGCTTTGTGACAGATGAATAAAACATCACTGCTTTGATACTCGTTCTTAATCATCTCGGGAAGAGATTAGCTGATAGGTTTGGGGGCTTTTGCAACCAGGACATTTGTTGGTGAAATTTTTGCTGCCGTGTAATGTGTTGGGGTAAATTGTGCAGCTGTGTGTGGATCGGGGTTAGATGTTGAGTGCCACTCTCACCTGGTCTCTGATGGGAGAGACAATGAAGTGGTTTGGAGTGTGCAGCACCCCCATGTGCTGCTTGCAATAGAAATGTTGGTCCTAACCCATTCCTTCTGCTGTGGCAGCACCCTGTGAAGAAGGAGCTGCCTCTGTGGTTTTCATCTGGCTGGCAGGACTGCTCACCTCCACCCCTGCCTTCCTGGGAAAGAGGTGGTTTAGAAGCCTAGGTTCCCTGAAACAGCTCCAAAGAGATGGGACATGGGATCGTCAGAGAGGGAGCTGGTTCACTGCAGCCATCTCTCTGCTCTCCAGCATCCTGGCTGGGATGCATCTGCTGGAGCCTCCTGAAGGAGGGCAGCTCTCTGGGGAGGATCTGTCTGCTGACCAGCCTGCACCAACTGGAGCAGAGCACTAGCAGAAATCAGAATAAGATCTCGATGGCAAACGTCACAACAGTAGTGAGAGTGGTTGGGTTTTCCTTCGCAGGGTCATACGCTGGAGATGCAGTCGCAGGTTTGCCTGTGGTTCACCAGAGGTACCACACCACTGCGTTCGTTCTGGAGCAGATGGGGCTGAGGTTTCTCCCAGGGTCAACAAATCTCTGAATCTCCTTCCTGGTTGAGTATCTGGAATATTTGAGCACTTTGTGGTTTTTTGACAACTTGGCATTTTTCACTCGCACGTACTGCAGCCGCTTTCATAGCAGAGGAACTTTATTCCACTGCTGTCTTTGTAAATGCTTTTTTTTCCCTTTTAATTTTATTGTACCTAATCAATCTTGCCACGTTACTAAGAGCAACATCCCCGTTGGCCAGTCAAAAAGCTGGAAGCGTTACACGGCCTGGTGTGTAGCTGGGCACAAAGCTCCCTTTCATGGCTCGGGCTGGCTGCGTTACCAGCCGTGCCGAGATCACAGTCCCGATAAAATGGTGTTGAAAGCGCTGAGAGTTTCAGGCTTCGTGCTCCCTGTCGAAGGGATAATTTTAGAATGTTCTTCCCCTTGATAATAGTAATTTTACAGCAATGTAGCTGTTGGATTTAAGAGTTAGAGCGGTGTAAGTGAAGGCAGAATCTGATCATTTTTTCTGAGGCAAGGAACGAAACTCTTTATATCAGCAGTTACACATGTATAAAAACCCCCAAATGTGCATGCACACACAAAAATCTACATCCTCTCAAGGCAAGACTGTAAATAATTAATATAATAACCTGCTTACAAGTTCAGTCTAGGTATATTAAGTCAGTTAAGACATTTCAGATTAGTTCTCTTCTTTTTTTTTATCTTGTTTTGCTTCCTGTACCCCCAGGAATGCAGGGAGCTTCCACCTGCATGAAGAGCATGCGAGCGTTTGTCCTCCTGGTTTGAGAGCTGCATTTTCAAAAGGATCTTACACCTTTTTTTCCAGCTTTCCAAGTGTGTTTTTCTGGGGCTTTTTTCTTGTTTTTCTTTTCAGATTTTCCCATGTTTCCAAAAAAGATAAACCGCAGAACATTATACCCATATTCCTAGGGGCAATTTTTGAAGCTCTTTGCAAATAAAGCACTTATAAGACTTCTTGCAAGGTGATTGTACTAAACAAATGTGGTAAATAATCCTGAAATTGCAAAGTGCCTCATTTACATTTGAATGGAATTACTTAGATGTGGGATGTCGGTGGCACAAGTGGCTCCAAGTGCGTTGGTTTGGGTTTTGTGTTCACTGATACAGGCAGCTTTATCACTTGCTTGTATAGAAAGCATGATGCTTTGGAAAGGGTAGGAATCTCACTTGACTCGGCTCTTCTACGGGTGACTGAAGTTAGGGACCTAAATAAAGCTGGTCTGATACTCAAAGGTGCTGAACAACTGGCATCTTCTGTTTAAGTAACAGAGATGCAGCTGCTCAGCCCATCTAAAAATCAAGCATTTTTTTTAGGTTCCTAAAAATGGATCTAGAAGCCTAATTTAAGAATGTGAGGTTCAAAATACTGGTCCACACAAAGGCCATTTTTGGTGATCAGTGGGGGCACAGATGTTTGTGCAGACCTACCCGTCGTCGTTCCAGCAACCCTTTCGTGGAGCAGTGCAGGACAGTAAAAGCTTTCATCACAATACTGTATTCACACAGTTACAGAAGTTCCTGAGAGGGTTCAAAGACCCACGGTCCCCAAAATCATTTTGCTTCTTGCAAAAAGAGGTCGTGAAGTAGCAGCCCCAAGTTCTGGTCTTTGAGGGCTTAAAGAAAAGTGATTTTTCTTCTCTGGAATGTAACGGTCGCCTCTGAGCAGCAGCCTTTTGCATCCTGGCTTTGCTCTGGTGGTGTGGGTCATATCAGGGGTGTAGAGGTAGAACACAGCTCCTTCCAGATGTGAGTGGAGAGACCAAGCTGAATTTGGCCTCCTGTACCACAGCCTGGATGCAGGATCTGAAAAATCCTTGCCACAGTTTACTCTGTTTGCAGAGGCTTAGCAATTTTGCAATAGCTATTTTGGTTTTTTTTTTTAATACTACTGTTTTTTGCAGTAGGTGAAGGTACAGTGGTAGAGTGCCCTAAAACTTTCCACCCGTGGGTGATTCAGTGAGTGCCTCAGAAGGCACTATACGGATTTGCATATGAGTTGTGGAAGTAATACATTTACCAGGGACAAGGTGAGCCAGCTGCTCTGCTGCCTTAGTCATCTGGAGGTGGGTTGGATGAGCTGGTAATGCAGTGGCAAAACCTCCCGCTGTGCTGGTGATGTCCACCTAGCTCCCTGCTGCTGTCAGAGGCTTGCCCTGCTCCCTATACATGAAGGCAAGAGCAACGACTCCTCCAAAAAGTAAGTTTCTAGACACCATTTACGTGTCATGGGAGAAGGCCAGCGATTCCTGCTGGCAGCTGGTTGTCAGCCAGCCCTCTGAACTTGCGTTTATCTCACTCAACTGAGCTGTGAGCAGACCCTACGTGGCAGTAGCAGCAGCGTTTATATGGCATTTGCACAGCCTTGAAGTACGACACAACGTGACACTGCATTGGCATCGTCCTCAGGGATGGGTAGGGACAGATGCTGCAGTGGGGAGTCAACCCTTCCTGCCTCCGCTGTGTTGTAGGATCCTCTGTGCAGTGTGGTGTGGCTGAGGGACCCGTAAACTCCTACTGGCAGAGTGTGGTCAGTAGCAGTGGCTTAGCCCACCATTCCTTTAGGCATGTGTCCTGTTAGACAATAATTCTAGAGGGAGCTCAGTGGGCTTCAATCTGGTGGCTGCAGAAGTTGACTTTGGGAAGGGTCATTTGCCACTGGATGGTTCCAGGGAAAAGCTCCTCTGGGGATTACGCAGCCGCCACGCGCTTAAGGGATCCCTGCTATGGCCTGTGCATTTCTGAACGGTGGAGGAGATGTGCTCTTGGTCACTCAGCTGGACACGTTCCTGAGCACCTGCTGCCATTGCCTTGACACAGACCACTTATTCTGGCTGGGGTGATGTTGACTTATGGGGTTGTAGTATGGCTGGAGTTGTCTTGTCGTGGTGTTAGCAGAGGGTGTGCAAACCTCTCTTGCTTTTGCCCTTATTATGTCCTCCTTTGAAATTCATCCCTGCTCACGCAGCTGGGCTGAGATAGGGTGAAGTGTCCCCAGATCATAGTTAGATTACGAGGAAGGCATAAACACGAAGTTACATGCACAGCTTTGTTTTATTTTAGGAGAAGACTTTGGAAGATCTGAAAGTAAAATTTTGCCCAGAATGTTGAGATTAAAAAAAAAATATATATTCTTTGCTCGACTTGCCTTTGAGCATTTTCTTAAAAGAAACTGTTTTAATGAAGCATAAAAATTGATTGTTTCTTGCCAGGAGGGATCGTCGTCAATCTTCAGATACTAAAGACTTCATGAGAACCACAAGAAGAATATCTTCTTGAATCATTTACATTTTTCCCCTTTTGCAGGCTTATGTAACCATGCAGAAAATCTAATAATAAGTGTGCTATTAGTATCCAGTGTGGCACCTTCTGCAAGCTGAGGTATCATATTATTACAAATGACGGTGTAGACATGTTGTAGATGTGGAGGGCTTCTCTACGTGCCTTATTTGAGTAACCTTTAGCAAAAAAAAAAGAGATCTTGGGCTAAATGAATCCGTCTTTGCTTCTGTTTTACTCTTCTATTTTATTGTTCGAGGGAGGACGAGCCTGGCTGCTTGCTTTTGTTTCTGTGAAGTCTGGCATGCTATTAATGGGTTGGAAGGAACAGGCTAGTAGCAGTACTCAGAACCAGGTGTCTTGTGGTCTTTCATTTTTACATACGCGCCCACTCTTTCTTTGTTCACCCACCCACAGCTCTTCAGGATTAAACCTGTCCTACAAGCATCCCTTTCAGTGCTGGTCTCGAGTCCCCTGAGCAGGGATTGTCAGCCTTGTCACCAGCACACAGGCAAGGCTGCCAGGCTGACCTGCTCCTACAGCTCACCCCCAGTGAGTTCAAACTCAGCTCAGCTCGGCAGCACTCACTGGGACCGCAGGCTTAGCGTGGAGGTGGGCAGCTTACTGAGCAGCAGCAAGCAACCTGCAGGGTCTTCTCTTCCCTGGTTATTTTAAGTGACTCCCATCTTTTCTGTTTCAAGCAACATCTCTTTGGGTTTTTTTGGCTGTTCTGTCACCTTGGTACCCACCAGCAACAATACCCACACCCAGGGCATTGCCCATCTTCGTAGGTGACCGCAGCCTGCTCACTCTCCAGGGAGCTCCCTTCCTCCTGGCATCTGGAGTTGTGCACTCACTTGCTTCTCCAGGTGAATATTTAGAGCCTAAATTCTCTCCTCCATCATTGTTACCGCGTGATTTGAAGACATCATAAGAAAATGATAATAATGAAAAGTGTGATGCTACTTTTGTGTGAATTACATCTCTAAGCTGACCCCTGAAAGAAGGGAGTGCATGAAAATGCTGTTGATGGCATCTCCCTGCTTCTGGAGTTCCAGTCTGCTTTTCCTAAATGGTTTAGAAATTGTCTTAGCAAGAGAAACCCCTGAAACCTCTAGATACGTCAAATGTCATCTGCCCATGGACGCTTAAAGTGCAGTCCTTTGTTCATGCAGGGATGTGGTCCCTCGTCCATCCGGGGTTTGCTCAGCACAGTGCGGTGCCAACCACCCCTTCCTGGCTGCAGCCTTCTCACATGGAGATTCTGCCCTGGTTGAGTCCACCCCATGAATGAGGAGCCTTGGGAGCTGTGCTCCACAGCCTGTCTCACTCTGTGCCAAGCCTTTACTCTTAAGAAGCTGACATACCCATGTTTAAAAATGTGGTTTAAGTGTGGCCTGAGGCACAAGGGATGTAAGAGAAACCTCACCAACCTTGTCCCGCAGCACTTTGGAGTAACTGGAGCTTTGGATTCGGTGGTTTTGCAAGGTGGGGATTGAGAAGGATGGTTTGGGATAGGAGGTGACTGAACCCTTGCCATTAATACCATTTTCTGCTTTTATAAGCAATAGTTCCCAAAAGAAAAGGGTAACACACACACACCCCCAATGCACACAAGAGCCTGGTTGTTTGCTCAAATCCCACATCAAACAGTGGAGGAAAACTGTGTTTTTCAAAAGCCTTCAGCACCCTGCATCAGCGTAGCAGCTCCAGCTGGGGGTACTGAGTCTGTTACTGTACAATTGATAACATTCAGTCGTATGTAAAAGATTGTGCACAGCCTAACTCTCCAGGGTTGTTTTGCTGTTGTTTCCTTCTGCGTGTTTTCTGAGATAATTTAGTGCTTTGTGGCCAGGACCTAATCCTGCAAGTGACTGAGCACCATGAAATCCCATTAAAGCCAGTACATTCAGCTCCTTGACGGATTGTAACTTCATTTGATGCAGGTTGTGGTGGTGCTTTGGCTACAGAAATAAAGCTATTTTTAAAGGTCGTTGTGTTGTAACCGTTTATAGAGCTGTACTCACACAATGGATCTCTCTTAAATCTGTACTTCTCCCTGCTAATCCCAGAGATTTATTTCTTTCCCCTTTGGTGTTCTTGCTTTGATTTTATTTTTTGTCTTTTTCCTTAATAATGTATTTTCTTTCATGGCTTCTCCTAGTTCCTCAGCTTTGCAGCCTTCCTCCTACTTGGGTGGGTCTTTTTATGTCTTTGTTAGCTGGGGATTGTTTCCCAGCAGTGGTAGCTATGGGACTCCTGAGGTCTCTGCCACTTGAAATGCTCGCTCAGAACCATATTGGATAATTTCCTGACCCATTTCCCTTCTGTTTTACTCATAACCAGGCAATAAGTTTGTTTACAGAAGCTAGGGCTGTTGATGACAACCTAAAGGAGGGCTGTATTCACAGGCCAGTAACAGTGGGGGGCAGCTGAGCTGAGTGACCGTGATGCTCTTGTAGTAACAAACACAGGGGGAAGCTGTTACCAGCCTCAGACCTACAGCCCAGTCTCCAACCTTTCCTGGGAAAGCCTGGATTTTGCTGTTTGGGAGTCATTTAACGGAAGGTACTTGTACTGTCATCATATGTATCTTTTCAGTTGATTATGAAGTCTGATTATAGCTCAAAACTATCCTTTGGGTGTTATTAAGAGGCTTTTCCAGGCCACCTTTTTGAGAAGAGAACTGATTGTGAAACCCAGGCAATAGAAATGGCTTTGCTGAATGGGAAAAAGCCCTTCTGCAGTGTCCAGTCCTTGTAAAACCATCCTTTGCCGGGAAGCCTCTAGTGCCAGCCCCACAACCCTTCCCTGTAGGTGCAAGGTACAGACCTTTATGTTGCAGATGTGCAGCCGTGCATGGGTTTGTTGCATGGAGAGCCTGGTGGTGAAGGTGCACGGCAGCACTTCTGTGGGGCAAGAGCCAGCCCATCGCACGCTGAAGGGAGAAGGTTCCACTCCCTCGTATTTCTTCTGCGCTTGGGTTTGTGTCCCTTTTGCTCCCTCGTTAGGCCTTATTGGCAAGAGGAGTGGGAGGTCAAGACTGCGCTGTTTATTTTGCTTCTCAGCTAACTGAAAATTACAGCCTGCCATCGCTGCAGCCTGCCAGGGACCAAACTTAATGGTCAGGGTTTTAATTTAAGTGATGCTGGCCGTTGGGTGAACAGCGTAAAGGGTACGCTCGGTCAGCCCTTCCTCCCAGAGCTTTGCTGTCAGCCCCCTGCTCTCAGACAGCTCCTGGTCTAGCAGTGGCCAGAGAGGAGCTGCTGTGTCAGGAGACCTGGGGGTTCACTGCACACCCCCATGCCCGCTGCAGAAACCTCCCATCGAGGGAGAGGGGCCACGCTGTTCCCTGGAGGTCTCTCCCCAGGATGTGGGGTCTGTGTTTTGTGTTCTCTGAGGATGTGAAGGCTCGTCTGTGGCTCTGGGAAAGGCTCAGGGTGTTGCTTTAGGTTCAAGGCTGCTTTTCAGAAAACGAGCAGAAAGGCTTTGGTCATGCATCCAGAAATAGACACAGCCGAGAGAAGAGGCTATCAGAAAACTTTTGTCTTTTAACCTGCTTGTGTTTCTGCATCGTGAAGGTGATGTGAGCCTTGCCATGAGATGGCATGACGAGAGACACTGCACTGGGAGCTCAGGATGGCTGCTGGGAAGCTGTGGGGAGGAGTGGCAGGCTCCTTCTCTTCACGGGTTTCACAAACGGGAGCTTTTCTGGTACTTGGTGATCATCACATTCCCTCTCCCGTGACAGGGAAGGAGGCTGCTCCCCTTTCAGCCTCTCCCACTCATAAGCTGTTTATTCACATTAAGTGGTGAGGAGGCTGGATCAGCCGTACTTCTCTGGTGTCCTCAGTTAACACAAGGATCTGGCAATTGTATCTGATTATTCTCTCACCATCCCTACTTTTTAAAAATATTTCTCCTTAATTGCTGCTTTGTCAGCTGTGTAATGCAGTACTGGGATCCAAAGGTGCTTGTTAAATAAGGGAGTTGAGGCTGCAGGGGATTGAGCTGATCATTACGAGTCTGAGAATGGGACCTGTGAAGCATGTTATCTGAGGCCTCTGTGGATAGCTAAACGAATGCTTTTGTGATAAACAGTTTTTTCAAGCTAATCAATTGTGTGAAAGTGGCGAGTAAGCCTTAGCGAGGTGGATGGTGAGGGCTGGAGAGGCACAGCCGCTGCCTGTTTCCATCAGGGCCATTAATAAGCAGCTACAGACTGTTCCAGTCCAGCGTTTCAAAATCCTTTCCTTTTTTCCTTGCCCTTGCACAAAGGTGGCCCAGAAAAGAGGCCAACAGGCAGAAGGCATCAAGAAAAGGGAGCAGGGAGCTGTGCAGTTGTCCCAAGATATCGTGGGGCAGCCATCAGCCTTCTGGAGTTGCTTGCTCAGTTCAGGTGGTCCATGAGGAAAGGAGCTGCAGGAGCAGGGGGGAGAGTGACAAGACTGCAGTATGAGCCACAGCTCCTGCCAACAAGGGGTGAAACAGTTGCTGTGCCTGCATAAGGTGGTTTGCTTTGAGCATCTCTTCTTTTCTTTGTGTAGGGATGAGTTAATCGATAAGCTTTGGTATGATGCTCTAGAATATTGCCTGGGCTCATTGGGTCTGTGCCTTCCCTGCTTATTACACTGGATCTTCTTGTGGGAAGCAGGTACAGCCCCTAGTTGTGAATCAACATGCCATGTGGAGTTGGATTGTAACTGGGGCCTGTAAGCCACACTGCTTCCATGGGACACCCCACTGAGATGGCAGGAGGTGAAGGACGATGATGAGCAGGATGCCTGCAAGTAGAGAAGCAGGGAGCATTGTCCCTGCAACATCAAGTTCCTCCCTTGTTTGTTCTAATAATTACCTTTCCAAAAACCTATGAAAGTCACCTTCTCTTTTATTTTTGCTTGATCATTATCTGTGCTTTAGGAAAGAGTTAAAAAAAATGCTTTAGTGCCACCTCAGGTGAGGAGCAGGTTGAGCTGTGCCCTCCCAGGCTCTCCATGACGAGAGGGACAGTGTTAGGCAATTACAGCTTCGTGCAGCAGGGCAGGCACATCCATAGGTGTGCCTTTTGCTGGGCTTCAGGAGGTAAGTTTTGGATGGGAAACGAGGGAAGCAAATCTGGAAGAGGTCAGGTGCAGCAGAAGACAGCAGAGGTCTTCCTCATCTCCTGCACAGGCATCAGATGCAGTCAGTCTTAGCCTACTGGCTGGCCAGTGTGAACCCAGGAGAAAAGGACCTCTCTAGGGGACAAGAAAGATGAGATGGGATACCTGGGAGTGCCCTGGGACTACAAAGGTGGTCTCAGCAGCCAGGGGCCAGTTGGCTGCACGGAGACCTAACTTCATTGACTCCTTCCATCAGGGCCGGTAGCGTTTGTAGTGTGTCACCAGTGGGAGGTTAGGGTCAAGGCTGATTTGCCTTGTTTGCCTGAAGTACTCTGAGCTATCCCTTTGCAAAGGGAGGGGGAGGAATGGGCAGGGGTGTGGGAACGCCCTCTTCACCCGCTCACTTTGAAGAAAAAAATGTGTGAGGTCTGGACTCCCTGGTGGCTGCAAAGGATGTCATGGGTGGTAACACTTCCTACATCTATTCTCTGTTGCTAATGGCCATGGTTTCACCACGCACAAGCATGACCCCTTTGGGGCAATAAAAAGCTAGTCTTCCTTCCCTTGAGCTGTCAGTGGTGGGGTTCTTTCTTTTTGGTTTGTTTTACCATTGTTTTCTCCATGAATGTAGAGGATGCAGGCTTTCTCCACTTCAGTCCCTGTATGCTTGGTGTGTAGGGTGTGTATCTATTGCTTCTGGCTATCTCTTTCTTGCATCAGTAATTTAGAGAAGGTACAGGTTTGTAGCAGAGCTGTGTGAATTCGGGGTGGGGGGGAATAGTGCTACCTGCCTTGTGTTTTCCGTTTTCATTCTGTGCTGCTCAGCCAAGGCTTTCATGTGGCAGGAGTGGTGGAGTCTGATCAATGAAAACATGGTTGATTAGATCTCAGGGAAGTTTGAATTGACGCCTTTTTTACCTTTTAGAGATCTTCCAGCCATGAGGGAGAGGTTTCAGGGGCCCTGTACACAAAGCTGGGAGGTACTGATATAAGTGAGGACAGAGCACTTTATTTGGATCATCTCTCCCCTTTTCTCATCTGCTGTGGCTTGGAAGCAGTGTCTGTGGTCAAGCTAAGAACTGGAAGGGAATGGGGTTTGGTGCCTTCTGCAGGTAACCTGATTTCTGTCCACGAGCTCATGATCTGTTCTGCTTTTTGCTTACTCCAGAAGTAGACCTTATTTTTCTGCCATGTGAGGCTCCAGAGCTATCCAGGGGAAAAATACAGTTGTTGGGACATTGTCAGCCCGTGGCTGGGTGCCCTGTGGGGTCTGTCTTTGCCACAGTGGATACAGAGCTGATGCTGAGGAGAGGGACTGTTTGACTGTACTTCTCCTCTTCTCATGTCCCAGGAAATAGTTTGCCTTTCTGAATTCTTACATCTGAAACAATAAACAGCTCCTACCTCGTGCTTAGTGGTTCAGGGAGCAAGCAGCTTGTCCACATGGCAGTGTAGGAAGCTATTGGTGGAGAGATTTCTTCAGCCAGGCAGTCTGGAAGCAGCACGATTAACTTACATCCCTCCCTGATCTGTGAACCCTCTGGGTCACCAGAACATTGACACCTTGGGCTGTACGGTGCCCTGGCTCTGCCCTCGCACACCTCCCAGGGACTGCCTGACCCTCAGGCCTCCGCTCCTCTCTTAGCCCAGGTGCCCGTGGTCCTGTGCCTGGGCTGTGCCCAGAAACCATGCAGTGATAGCTGGTGATGACTGCAGACCTGGAAACTCCATCATTTATGCTCCCCACACAAACAAGGCGCATATGCCGTTCGCGCTCCGGGTGTATTCATAGTGACAGAGCAACATGTGTTTTCCACAAGAGCAGTGCACCTGTTGAGGTTGTTCAGGGTCAGCAGGCGCTGCTGCGATGCTTCTACTGCTTCCTGCAGGCTCCAGCATGTCTTGAGGAGGGAGGGAAGGGGTTTTATTAAGCCAAAAGGGGCTGTGGGTGGAGACCCATCCAGGCATTTCACTGGATTCACAGCAAGTGGAGGAGCTGAGGTTGTTACCTGCTCTGGTCTAAATCTGGCAGTAGTGATAAGGTAAATGGAAAGTCTCCTAGCAACTGAAGGCAGCGTTTGGCCTGTGGCGGGTACAGTGCTCCCCTGCGAGGTGAGCTGATAAATAGGTTTTGTTCCACGGTTCCACGTATCTGCAAGTCTGAAGTTGCTGTTGCAATTGCTTTTGCCCATTTTATAGGCCAGAAATGGGTTTTAATTAAAGCTTCTCTGAGATTGATTAAAAATTATCAGATCCTCAGTCACTGTGCAAGGAGCTCAAGGGCACGAAGGCTGCCCTTGTGTGAATCGTGCGAAACAACGGGAGCCAAACTTCACCTGACATTAGGAGGCACTGGAAGTGACCCCTGGTACATCTCAGCAGTGACTTACCCTCCTTCAGTGGCATTTGGGCATTATAGTGGCCCTTGGGTCCCAGACACAGATTTCACCTATGTGGGATTTCATGGATTGCCAGTCCAGAGCCAACCGTGCTTTGTCCCCTAGAGAAACTGCTGTGGGTTGACCTTGCAGAAAAGAGAAACCATGTCCTAGCTGTTTGATCTGGCCACCTTAGAGAAGCAGTAGCTGTAAATTGGAAAGCCATTTATATCTGAAATGTGATAACTGGAAAGGTACCTCATACAGGCCTTCTGGATGTGATCCAGCCCCTAAGGAAACCAGAGCAGTTGTAAGTGGGTAGGTAGGAAAGGGAGAGCAGGATATGCAACCATCTCCTGCCCACAGGACGGCAGTATTTGGGATCTGTGTCTATTTAGGATACTGGGTCAGGTAAGATGTGAAGGAACAGGGAGAAGGCTTTTTGGTATGCTCCACCTGCTGATGCATACAGGGGGGAGTTTTCCACGGAAATGAATGGTGATCCTGTTGGAATGGCCAGCAGCAACACAGTCCTTGCTGGTGTGGACAGAGCCAGAGGGAAAGGCATGGCTGGTGGAGGGCAGGCAGCAGGCTGGGGGCACAGGAATTGTCTCCAGGATCTTTTCACTGGTAGTTAGGAGCTTCTGCTGGGAGCTCTTTGTACCCTTCACGTCCCTGAACAGACTCTTACAAAGTATCTCATTTTTTAAGTTTTTTCTTAATTTTATTTTCCTGGGAAGGGTAAGATTTGACCTACAGAAATTCCATAAGTCAATGCAGTTCTGAATACAGTTGTTTCAAAGTAATCCTCCAGGTCTTGCAGAAGATTTTGATGATAGTGTTTAGCAGCTTATAAATGCAAGCCATCCTTTAGTTCTCCACAGACCAAATTACACAAATTAAAACTTTACTACTAAACAAAAGAGAAACTAACCAGAGAAAACCAAGAGGAAGCATTAAGAAACCAGATGAAGAGAATTATATTCTTTGTCATTTCTATTCTTAACTCATATTAGAATGGGCACAGAATGCCTCCTTTATATCCCCAAATATTCAGCTGAGACTTAGAAAGAATAGCTGTGCTCACAGTATACACCCTGTGCATCCTCGTTGTCGTTGCCATTGTGGCAAATCCCTGCTGCTGGTTTCTGCTCCCGAGGTTCATCAAATTGAGCAAGTCTGTTCCTGAGTCTCTGCTGAAAGGCAGAGGCTTGAAGGAGCATTATGTCTACAGAAACATCAGAAGAAATGCTTCCCAACGCGCTGAGGATCATTAATTTGGCTTCAAAGAAGCGTTTTCTACTTTGGGATTTTGCAGAGCAGCTACATGGAGGATTTTTTACTATTGGCCAGCACTCCCCAAAAGGCAACCTTGTCGAGTATTTTCTCCACTAACTGGATTGCAGAGAAATAGTTTCTTCCATTTATCCTCCTGTTTTATTTCTGCTCTCCCCAAGAATCCCTCTTAATTCCTGGGTTGCTCTTCAGGGTGATGTAAGGACAATGTACCCAGAGCAAAAGAGGAGAGAAGGGAGTGTTAAAACAAACTGAAGCTGGGACGATTTGCCAGGACTGGGGAGATAACCCCTGAGATTGGGGTCAGTTCACAAACATCAGGGAACAAGGTTCAGGAGTAAAATCTGTCATTAAGGATCCGAAAGATAGCATTGCCCTGCAACTACTGAGTCAATTAGAAACTGCTGGAGTTTTCTACTGAGTGAGTGTTCAATGACATCATCACCAATATTAGGAAGAGAAAACAGAGTATCAGCAATTATTTCTCTGTTGTAGGGGTTTGAAATGCCTCACATCCCCATTAAAGCCAATTGAACAGTGACATCAAATGCTGTGCAAAGGAGCACTGTTTTAGAAGTGATGGGTTTTGATGATGGATGACACTTAACTCTTTCTGTTAACCTTGCATAAAGATGTGTTTTGGTTTTTTTGTGGTTTGGTGGTTGCTTTTTTCTTCTGGATGACTCATGCCAGTGCACTGAAAAGCTTCAAGAACATTAAGCAGGGGAAAGCTTCAAGAACATTAAGTAGGGGAGTGATGAGGGTATTGACTGAAATTCAGTGCTGGTAACTGAACCGTGTCCACACCCCACCTCCCTCTTCTGCCCTCAGCCCGTGTTGCTGGTGCTTTGAAGACAGTGTTTGCTTTTTCCTCAACACTGCAGTTTTCAGCGTGAGGTTTTAATGCAACCTGCTGCCAGTGCCAGTTTGCAGCATCCCCTGAAGAACTCAAGGCATTTGTTGCCATCTGTGGAGTAGAGGTAATAAGAAGAGTTCTCACTCTGCTGGGATGTGATGAGGTTAAACCATGAAAATTTGGAATAGGTTCCTTGTGGTTAAAGATACATACACATATCGTTACCCAGTGAGCAAATGGAGAGTTGGAAACAGGATCTGAGAGTCCAGACTCTTAACCACTGAGCCATTCCTTCCAAAGAGAAAGTATTTTAAGTGCAGGGATTAAATTTAAAAAAAAACAACACGTGCATGACCAGATAAATATAAATAGCAAATAAAGCAAAATCTCTCCCATAGAGCTGTCAAAGTGCTGTAAACATTTCTGTTCCGTTCTGCCCTTTCTCCAAGAAGATGGTTTTCCTCTGGAAACCTGACCTGCAGTGCTGCATTGTAGGAACTAGGGCTAAGGAAAAGAGGAATTTGCCAAGTCTGTTTACTCTGAGAAAAAAAAAAAAAAAGGTCAAAGTGTACTCTTTCCAGCAAGTTTACAACACACATCAGTCACAGTTTCACTTGCTTCCCAGGAAATGGCTCTGTCCCTTTGCTGTGTACTGGTTGGTGCACACTGAGTGTAACCTGGGCTGGAGCTTGAGTGAAGTTGTGTGGTTGCATGAGCATCTTATGGAGGGCAGGAAACACATTGCATTGAACCCACTCGCTGTGCAGAGCAGTGGATTCACAGTCTGCAGCTGCTTAAATGGGATTTTTGCTCCTGCCCTCCCACAGATAACCCGGCCAGGCACAATGGCAAGCAGGTCTGGAATCCAGTGGTCTGGTCCAGCAGAGAACTTAAGCCTGCCTGTCAGCCTAAGCCTTTGAATGTTCCCAGTGAGGGGGGTGGTTCCCTATGGTTTCAAGTTAATAAATAGGCACCCGAGTGGTTTGCTAGGTCTGGAACTAGAGAAACACTGGGTTTGATCTCTGTTCAAGTGAGTTAAAGTCACTCCACTGTTCTGTGCACCCAGATATCCAGTGACTGGATTTATATTAGAAACATTGTGTTTGGACATGGGAAAAAGTTTCTGCTAGGGAAAAAAAAATGATTGCTAGATAAGGAAAAGATCTCAAAATTGAAATTGAGAATCATTCTGTTTATACTCTAAGGGCTGCTATTTGCTTTTATAGGTTTGTTTATACAAGTTTTGAGGACAACTGCATTTTTGTCATATGAATCTACCCGACTCCCAGCAAACTCCCCTAGAAAAATTCCTAAGAGTTTTCCTTAGGGCTGTTAAAAAAAGAAAGGAAAAAAAAAAAAGGACAGGGTGGAGCAGTTTAAAAGGTGGTGTGGCTGTGCAAAATTGTGTTTGCTTTTCCACCAAAGGTTAAGTAGTTCTATATTATACATGCACATGGAACAAGCTTACCCATAGGAAATGGGGATATAACCATGTTTCAGAAATGCACAGAAGTTACCATCCCCAGCATGTGCTGTTAACACCCAGACTTTCCTCCTTGTACAGTTGTTTCCCACACTGACATCTAAGATACCCTCTGTCAGTTACCATATTCCATGCAGTCTTCTGTTGGACACTGGGTTTCCTTCTGGTACTTTATTCCTAGGGCTGACATAAACACCATCCTGATCATAAGGTCCAGAGATGTGATTTATATGTAGAACTGGTATGCTTCTTGGGAGAACTGTGCCAGTGGTCCAGCAGCCAGCACTCCTGATGCTGTGCCTAAAAAAAGCTTTTTCTCGTGGGGGAAAAAACCTCCCAGGATATCATCAGACAACTTTTGCATGGCAATATTGATGGCAGTAGGCCAAAGGGCATGTGGCAAAGTCCTGAACCTGAGAAATTTCACAGAGGTTTTACTTTTCATTCCACTGGGGCCAGGATTTCATCCACGTTTCTGTATCCCATGAAGCTGCACAGCCCTGGGAGGACAGGAGCTGTCTTACAGGAGGTGACTGCACCTTCTGGTCTCTCAGCATGTGATGGCTCTTGGCTGCACAGAGGGATAACTAGAAAAAGAGTCTGTATTCAGGTCTCCATCCCACTGCTCACAAGTGGGGCACATTCAGTGGGGCAAAGCAAGCGATTCCCCAGAAATGACAGATGTAAAAAGAAGGTTGTAAGGAGGAGTGAGTTCCCTCAGCAAGAGTTAGATGCGTGTTAGGCACTGCACCCCCACAGTGTTCATGCCCAGATCTTCAGCAGCATGAGCTGCCACTCGTGACAGCCATGCAGCTCAGCAGTCAAGAGTAGGAACTGTGGAGTTGAGGGGAAGCCTGATTTTCTGTTGTGCTTCACACTCTTTGTTGCTGCCTAGTTGCATTATTATCATTATTATCATTATTATTATTGCTTATGTAGTTGTTGCCTTTCTGTGAGGTGCTGGCTGCTGCCACTGCTGGCATCCTTGCTGCTGTTGAGGGAGCACTTTATGAAGTGACCAAGAATACATTTGCCTTGTTTTGCTGGAGGTGTTGCGCAGAACAAGTGCCAGATCATTTCACCAAACTCCTACAGTCTAAAGAAGATAGAGCTCCTCTTCAGCACGTCAGTGAGGCAGGCGGTTTGCTCTGTTCCAGCAAGCTAGATGGAGGGCTGTAGTCCTCATCTGTCCCTCACGGGACTTATGTGAGGGATCAGTGTGTGTAAAGCAGTGAGGAAAATAAGGGAAGGGCTTGAGGAAGGTGCTGCTGGAAGGATGCTGAGTATCAGCACTGCTTGGAGATGCAGGATTGTTCCCACGTAGGGTAAGGAGCTGGGTTAACATCCTGATGCTGTGTGAGGTCACTCAGGCTTCAGTCCCTGGGCAGGAAGGCCAACTCCAGCCAGAGGTCGTTGTACTTGGCTGCAGTTATAAATCTTTGTGATGTTAAAAGCAGTCCTGGAAAGCACTGGGGTAACATCTGGTCAACAGGAGACAATGCAGATTGAAAAGGCTGTGGTTGGACTGGCCTGGACCTCCTTTAGCTTCCTGACACAGGAGTGTGTCCGTGCTGTGAGGTCCCTGCCTGCTTATCAGCACAGTACGCGAGAGAAGGAAGCGAGAAGTGATTCACTTGGTGTCTCCGTGGTCCCTCCAGTGGTCTCCCCTTCTGCTTCCTGTGTCACCCCTGCTCTGCAGGCCACCATCGTCCCCTGTGTTTTATCAGCACTCCTGGAGAGACACCCAGGCTTCATTTTGTTCTCCAAAGTGTTCAGTCCTGCCCGGCACCGTTGGGACGCGGGCAGAGCCACGAGTACCAGCAGCCAGCGGCGGAACCGGGGTCACCTCCCAAGGCTGGGGGACAGCCCGGGAGCAGGGGGTGCTGGGGAAGGGCAGTTGAGGTACCTCTCCAGTTTCACGGCGTGCGGATGGCGGGGCTGTGAGCGAGGACCATGGACTCCATCTCGCCAGCTGGCTCGCTCAGCAGTTCTTGCAGGAAGTGCGAAGAGAACACATTTTATGGGAGATATTTATCATTACCCTGTACTGCTTAAATATAGCCTGTGTAGCAGGTTAGAGCTTGTTAGGCTTTTATCTTCTCAAGTTGGAGGATGATGTATTAATCCATGAGTGTTGCAGCCTCAAGTGAATTACAGAAAGTCATCCCCAGTGAGTAAAGATAAATGACATTTGGAAATTAACCCATTACATAGTCTCTTCCTGTAAAGTGCTTACTAAAATATTAAATTGTAAATTAAGATGCTTCAGGTCTCATTTGAAAGTCAGAGAGACATTTACTTGAATTCCAGTACTGGTTTTCTCTCTCTTTCCCCCTCCCACCCCCTCTTGGAGATCTCATTTCTCCTGAAAGGTTCAGGACTGACAGCCCCAGAGGACAAAGTCTCTATTAATCCACGGAGCAGACACAGCAGCTACAATGCAAACTGCTCTGCCCTCTTAATGTGCTGCAGCTTTTGCTGGGAGAGGGGCAGTCCCCAGGGATATGGTGTTAGCTTAGACTTTGCAGCGTCCAACCTCAGAGAAAAAAAAAACAGAGTTGTTCAGTTTTTTATTGACCTGCACCTGCATTAATGCCAACTGCATTTAACTCTTCATTTAGCTGGAGTGAAGATGACCTACTGGGTGACAGGGACCCACCATAAACTTTCCTGCCAGTGCAGATCTTTGAGATTCAGCCTGACCCAGGATGCACCGTGAAGCGGAGCCTTGCTCAGATGTTCTGAGAGCAATAATAATGTTGAGAGGCACTGTTACTAAAGCCTGGCAGTCCTGGTGGTCTCCAGGTTTGCTGCTCCACACCAATTAATGGGGTTGCACAGGGGTAAAACCACCCCTCTTATTCCAAGGCAGGTCATTCTAGTTTGAACCTGATAGAAAGCGTGTGCAGGTGTCATACAATCCCTGTTGGTGAGATTGGCTTTGGAGTAAATATCCTCACTGTGGGCTCAGATCTGCTGCATGCTAAGAAAAGCTAGAGATAAGTGTTCTTGAGAACTCCCATCTCCAGCTCATCCCATTGCTGTGGTGATGGGTTTTATTCTCTAAATGGTAACTGGACCCAGCCTGACACCATCAGCTCCCTTCGGAGAGGCTGCCCAGCAGGAATGACTTTTCACTTCCAACCTGAGCTGGCTCCAAACCAAGGACCCAGAGGGCAGAGCCTCTCCTTCCCATTATCTCTCCTGTAAGACATCAGAGCCTACTTCCCATTATCTTTTAGTGCTAGCAGCTTGATGATTACAGAGAATTATTAAAGCCTTATAATATTAAATATGATGGTAATTAGATAATCTTCTGTAACTGCCAAGTGGTGAGTTTTAAAGACTGTTGTTCATCACTGGCTGATGCCAAAGGATGGGCTTTGCCTTCTCTGGTTTGCAGGTGCTGCCACTGCATGAATAGAGCCTGTGCTCATGGGGGGAATTTGTTTGTGCACATTCAATTGCTTTCAGCCCATCCCAGTTCTAATTGCACTGCAGGGGTCGTGGCTACCCTCACATGAGGGGTATTTGGAAGAGCATATATGGCCTGTAGAGGTTTGGTGTTGAGCAGCATTGCTTGTGGTGGTGGTGGAGCTTCTAGGAGGAGAGAGCCTGCTCTACAGGGAGGGCACAGGTTTCCTTTGGAGACTGGTGCTGGTTGTCCTTTTGAATCAGCGTGGAAGCAACTAATACAATAACACATGCAAATAATTGTGGACTTGTGGTTCTTGGGTATTTTACTGGTGTTATGGAGCCAAAATTAGGCTGAAATCTTTGACGTATCATTCCACAAGGGAAACCTATAAAAGTCTGGTTTGCTCTTACAGCTGTTTTCATAGACACATCCTTTTGTGCTACTGCTGTGATTTGGTTTATTAATAAATTCCTGGTCTGAGGAAGGGCTGATCTTGTTCCCATTGCAATAAACAGATTCTAGCAGTAAAAGATGAAGATTTAGGTAGTAACTCTCAAAAAGTGTTGTATTGCTTTTATTCTCTGACCAGTATCATCCTGGTTATGTTAGCTCCTCTGCATCCATTGCCTTCCAGGTAGGAGATGAAGAAAAAGGAGAGGTTGCCTGGCATCCTCTCTTCTCTTTAAACAGTATACTTAAGTACCATTAAAGTCAAAACAAACAGCAATTCATGTGCATATTTATGTTGTTTGAGATAGGCAGTTTGAATTTTTTGTACTCGTCTTCCTATGGAGTGTGGGTTCTCTGCAGTGAATGTAAAGAGAATAACCCCCCCTTGTGAGAGGATGAGAAAGCCCTCCCAGGAAGGCTCTTTCACCACTGGTTTATGTGGTTAGAATGGGAGTGATGCAAAACCAGTCAACCTTAAGAAGATGTTGAAGACATGAATTTAATGCCCATATGAGCCTGACAACCTTCTCAGTGTGTTTTCCATAGGCTTAGAGCTGGAGACTGGGAACAGACAGGGTAGAGCAGAACTTTTTTATAGAGAATGACATAATAAACACTTCATAGCAGCCTTATACATTTTTAATGAAAGACTGTCCTAGTGCAGTTCTGCTCTTTTGGGCCTCAGTGAGAGGGGATGTAACCCACAGCACTTTTTTGGGCTTTTAGTAATTTTTTTCCTGGAGTCAGAGATGTGTGAGTGCGCAGGCTCAGTTCTGACTCAGTCTCATGCTATTAGTGATAGTGGCATTTTAACTGATACTGAAGCAAGGACAGAAATTTAACATTTAAAAGCAAGCACGAGTGACAGAAATGGTAAGGCGAGGAGAATAAAGAAGAAAAATGCTAAAACAGAGTTCAGAAAAGAACAGTATATAGAGGGAAATAATTTTAAACCAGAACTGTAGAAAGAGTACTTGACCACAGACTGAAAATTGGGCGAGCTGTTATTCCTTGTCAGACCAGCTTGACTTTGAGTCTAAGCTGCTGAGTGCCAATTTTCCTCTAGTCTGATCCTGTGTCTTTTAATTAAGCAGGATTGTCATCCACATCTTTGAGATGTTGCTGTGAGCGGGGTGCCCCTCTCTGTTGATTTGCTCAACACTCTTCGTGCAGAAGGCAGCAGCTGCTGCTGGTGATCCCAGGGCTGATTTGTCTGCATGTTCCACTGGAAATATTTCTGGAAGCTGTGCGAGGAGGCACCTACTCTAATTGGAGCATTAGGTCCGTGCAGTAGCTGGTACACAAGTGGGTTTTGTTGGCTTTCTGTCAGCTGGTTGTTTCTCTGTGGCGTGGATGGAGTCTTGATGGATGTACATCGTGCAACTACATGGCAGAACAATTCTGTGCTGGTGCAGAGTGACCGTGCTGGGGCTTTACAGTGTTTCCAGGGTGCTTTGCTCCCCTTGGGCTCTCACGTGTCATACATTTTGAGTAGCAGCTCTCATGGACCTCAGTGTGGGGGTCCTGGGCAAGGTCTTGACCTAGGTGATACAGATGGGTCACTGGGTATGTTACCCCCACCTTTGTAGCTCCTCACGGGAGAGGTTTCAGCAGGATTTTGCTGAGTGGCACCACAAAGCATAGATGTCAAAATCAGGTGCTAAAATCTATTCTTTTTGAAAGTCCTCCAGCACTTCCAGTGGATGGGTGTAACGAGCACATTCCCATCCTTGCCAGCAGCCCGTTAGTGAACTGAAATTGTACCACATTTCACTGCCAAAGCTGTAACAATGCAGCCCACGTGAGAAACACAGTTTGGGCCACCAGAAGGTCTTCTCATTAGCCCACTTCTCCGAACAGCAGAAGTCCAAGGCAGCCTCATCTCGACAGCCAAGAAATTCTGCAATGCCCCTTCTGTCAGCCACGCCGGCGACTTGCAGCAGCAGCTCCAGCAGCGTACGTGTAGGAGACGTCTGCTCTCTCCCTCCTTCCCCACTGAATGGGAGGAACCAGCAACTGTGGCTTCTACTGCAGCCCCTTCAACCCCAATTCACCAGACAGGCCAGCAGTTCCCCTTCCTCTCTTCCTTTCCCTCTCATTAAACCAGTGCTGTAGCTGTCACCTCGACCCGGCTGTGCATCAGAAGACACTGTGCTGTTTCAGCAGCAATCTGAGCTGAAAGGGAAGATTTTGCAGGCAGAATTGGACCCTCGGGGGGTGAGTTGAATGATGCTGTCACAGAAGAAGTAAGCTGCTTTTTCCAGTGCAGGTCCTGGTGTTTGCCAGGAGAAAGCAAGGATGTGAATTTTCATACACATGGACAGTCAGCCTGGCCGTGTTTCAAAGTGCTTGGGTAGGTCTTGCCCTGTCTAGGAAGGATTTAAATCCAATTAGAAATCAGACCTAGGAGGAAATGATATTTCTGCCTGTGAGAATTTCCAAAATCTCAAAGAAATGTCTTATGCTTTAATGGGAGGAAAACTTGAAAAGCTGAGACACAATGAAAATCAAATAATAGCTAAAAATGTTTTCCAAAACCTTACAGCAAAGCCTATAGCTCTGTGTTCCAGCCAGACAATAGTTTCATTTCAAACCAAATTTCTCTTACAATTTTTTTTTAACTGCACCTTCATTAAATGTTTAAAACAAACTTTTGTTTTGGGCCCAACAAATGGTTTGGGTTTTTTTATTAATATTGCTAGGAAAATATCTTCAAAGGCATTCCAGCAGTTTGCCTCAGCTATAAATGTAGTTGAACATTTTTGCTTCCCAGCAGATTGAGGTTTTTAAACAAGTGTAAATTTTCCTTGAAAAATTCCTGATACTCCTATTAGAAACCAGTGCTTCTTACTCAGTTTTAGCCCAAGGGCAACAGTGACGGGGTACCTTGTGGGCAACAGTGACGGGGTACCTTGTTTCAGTTTTGGTTTCCCTGGCCTTACAGCAGAGCAGTGTCAAAGTTTATCCTTGCTGTGAGTTGAGTAAGTTGTGACCGGTGATGTTTTAGTCACCCTGCTTCACAATCTCGTGGTTACTCCGTATTTTTCCAACGTGTCCACTGTACAAAAGAGGTTGTGTGTCATCCTACTGCAGTAGTTACTTCACATTTCTAAGGAAATGTAACAGTCATTCATAAACACAAGGAGAACAGAAGACAGAAGGAATAGCATTATATTCTGCATCTGCCATCAGCAGGTGACAAGTCAAAAACCGCATATGAAAAAGAAACTGAACTGGATGAGCAGATGTAAAATCACTGTTCATTCAGAGGAAAGAATCAGAGTAGGCCAGTAGAGTGCTGAACAGATCAGATGCTGGAGAATCACCCCGTCCAGGGCTAAACGAGTGTAAATAACCCAGCAGTGGGTGCTGCTGCCATGGCTGCGGGGGCGGCTGCGTGGCGGTGGGACGCGGGATGCCCATCACGCAGCTCTCGCTTCTGAAGCTCACAGATTAGAGACAGGGTACCTCTGTGAGCAAACTTGCCTGAGCGCTTGTCCCGGTTGGAGAGGACGTCTTGGTGAGATGAGGTAGTTTCTGCAAGAGACTCCCCTGGAAGCTTTCTTCTCTTAAGAAAGTCTCTCTGTTGGGTTCTGCTTTGCACTGGGAGGATCTGAGCCTTTTTTAACTATTTGCTCTGGGAGAACAGCACTTAAACGCTGGTTTGAAGAGGAACACACAAAGGTTTTGAGCACTTGGGATCTCAAGCTGAATCTCTTTCCCTTCTAATTTAGTTAGAGTGCTTCTGAAAGGTCCTTAGCTGACGCAGAAACTGCAATCCTGTCATTAGCGAGGTATGGTTGGTTAGAGAACAAGCTTTTACACTAGGTTTTGCCTTAGCTCCAGTCTGGAGGGAGCATTTCAAAGCCCTGTAGGTAGCACCTGCATTGGCAAACTGCAGTAGCACATCTCTGTCTCTACGACAGGGCTGCCGCGGCTCGGCTGGCCGCTGGGCAAAGGCTGCCCGAGCTGGTTGGAGAGCTTTGCCAGTAGAGGATGCACAGTCATGAGCTGGATTCGCTGACGTGGGTCTGAAGAGTGCCAGTAAAATCTGGAACTGCACACTCATGTCTTTGTGTATGAAGGGAGCTGTGCAGCAAGTTGTACCTGCCGCGTCCAAAGCGATAGGATGAATTTAAAAGGTCAACATCACGGTCCTGTAGTCGTAGAAATAAAACTGTGGAAAGGTGGGTTTCTGTGCTTGAAAGTTAGGAAGTTCCTTTGTAGCTGAATCGCAAGATAATAGACTGTAAATGAACCGCTAGCTTTTGATTGCCTCTGCCCCACTTTCCAGTTCAGACCAGTGGATACAGCTAAAGGCACCAGCTTTGATGAAGAAGGGAATCAACATTTCTGTTTCAGGCTGTATTTGTATAAACAGGCAGCTGCTTGAATATGCTGAAGTGTAAGGAATGTGAGCAGGGAAACAACAAAAGCGAGTGGAAATCTCTTAAGAAATGCCACTAATACACTGGGCTGCAGTTCAGCATTTTGTTATGGGCATCATTTGTATTTATACTGTCAACAGCGGGTGGGTGAATGGAGCTACAATAAATGATATGTACAATTGGAATTTTTCAGTGTGTGCTCGAGACATGATTCTGTTTCTCGAGCAAAAAAAGATGATTTTTTTCCCTGCCATTTCAGGGATTAGGTAAATCCCATGAGTGATGACAGCAGACAGAACTGGGGCTTGCAGAGATACAGAAAGAAAAATATCCTTGACACTTGTGAGAAGTGAACTCTGAGCTGGTGGTGTGGTTAGACATGCAAGCCTCATTTCACAGAGCTGAAATTGCCTTCTCATTCTCCTACCTTGAACCATGAAACCCCACGTTCTTCTAATGATGCTTTCAGAGGGAGAAGTTAAATGATTCATATAAAGAACCAGAATTGCTCAAACCACATCCCTTTTATTTATCTAGACCAGACGAGAACCTTTGCCTAAGTTTGGATTGTTAGGGATAAAATACTCATAGTGTTCCTGGGCTGGTTTTCTTTTGCTGCTCCCTCATGTTCCCATGAGCCTGCTTAAAAACTCCCATAGCTACTGCTGGTGTCAGAAATTGCACCTCACTGGGTATTCCCATGTATGGAGAAGAGGCTCAGAAGGTGGAATCTCATGGTGGTTTGTTGCCCTGATGCCAGGAAAGGAGGCTGCTGCAGTGCAGAAAGCTTGAGCAGATGTTCAGGCAGGAGAGGGGAGCTGGGCACGGGCAGAGGAGGAAAGATTGACATTGCATCTTGATTGAAGTAGTTGCATCAGGGGTGCAAGAGAAGTGAGGTGAAGTGAAAAGGAGGAACCTCCAAGCTTTGGACCCCATTTAGAGAGAGGTGAGAGATGTGGATAAATGTAATGAAAGAGACACAGTGTTTAAGTGCTTGGATAATTTAAAAACCCTTAGCTTGAGATTGAACTGCTGAAGGAGGCTGAGGTGCGTGTAGAGTACTTGGAGCCTGCTTGGCTGGTGTCCTACACGCTGTGGAGTGCAGAAGGCCAAGGACTAAGAAACGTGTCACCTTCAGGCACCTTTTCATCTCTTTCTCTGTTTTAATTCTTTAATGCAGTAAAAGCATCTGGAGTAGTTTTTGTTTCCTAGTCAGCAAAGCCTGTGTGCCGTGGTGTAGCAGCCGCACTTCACCGTTCCCCCGCCGGGGAACCGCAGCACGCGGCCTTCGCTTGGAGCCCTTACACGAGTCAGCAGCTGGCTCCTCAGGAGCTTTGGGTTCACCTGTCCACTGAGTGCCTGGCTTCTCCAGTATGTTCACCTACAGGGAAATTCAAAGGATGATCCAGGAGTTAACCACGGGCTTGTGTGGTAGGGTCAGAGGATGAGTCAGGGTCAGAGTAATGGCTGTTGATTTGGGGTTGTTTTCCATGCCTTGCTAAGTGCATCTGAGCTGTAGGCCTCTAGCTAAATGCTGGCCTTATGTTAATTGCCCTTTCTGAAAGTTTCTGTCGGATTTGCTGTTTGTATCGTGGTTTGTGGCAGTGGCCATACAAGGTCTGGGGTTTGAGGGTTTTGTAGGTCTGAAGAGAACTTGCAGCTTGGAGGCTCACTAGGGAAGAGGTGGTTGAAGTTCCTACAGGGAGGATTTGTGCTTTTCATAACAGAACACGGAGGGTTCTGAGAACTGATTTGCATCACTGGAGGAAAGTGGGGAGTGTGGATGCTTTTGGGGCACGTCGGCCAGTTCTGTGGCTGAAGATTTGCACCAGGCTTTATCTTTTCATCATATAACCATAACCATCGTTTTGAAATGGTCTCAATGCATTCTATTTCTGTTACTTAGGAAGAAGTTCTTCAGCATGAGGGTGCTGAGACACTGGAACAGGTTGTCCAAAAAGGTGGTGGAAGCCCCACCCCTGGAAGTGTTCAAGGCCAGGTTGGATGGGGCTCTGAGCAACCTGCTCTAGTGGGAGGTGTCCCTGCCATTGGCAGGGGGGTTGGAACTGGGTGATCTTTAAGGTCCCTTCCAACCCCGACAATTCTGTGATTCAAATTCTCCTTCTGTGGACTTGCTGGGAGTAACTGCCACCCAGTGTTTGTCCTGCACGGGCAGAACGAGGTAAGGGGAGAGGTGCTGACTCGCTGACGGCTTCCACGCCGCTGCTCAGCTTCCACTGTGGGAAAGGTAGCACCTCTCCCCTTTCCCTAACGCCTGGGCTGGCTCTCTGTGTGACATTCTTCACACAGAGCTGACTCTCGAGGCCTGCTTTTTGGAGTAGTCGTAAAGCAGCTTTCTTGTAGCTTGCTGGAAAAAAGACTGCAGTGAAAGTCACTCTGATGACAGCTAGAGGGAAGACATAACGTTCTTTGCAGGCTTAGATGTAAAGACTAAGAAAAACAAATGCAAGAGCTGTGCAAGAGAAGGGACTCTATTTGATGCTGGAATGCTGCACGCCTGTAGGAAGTCTCCTGTTTAGAGACACAGGGGCCAAGCAGCGATTTCTGTTACCAGTTGCTCTCAACATTGTCTGTGTGATGCTTCCCCTCTTTCTCTTTTTTTTTCTTGTTCCCTTCTGTCTGGATTAAGCTGTGCGATGTAATGTGGTATGTGCAAAAGAGAGAGGTAGCAACCTTGCAGCAAAATGACTTGAGTTAATCCTGCCAGAATTCCTTTATTTATTTATTTTCATCCCCACCCCCCAAATAATCAAAGTAATTAGTCCATTGCCCTGGCAGAGCGCTCCACTCTGGTGCCTGCTGGCTGCACTGGCTTCCAGAGCTGCTCTCGATTCCACAGTCTCCAGCTCCAGCACCTGCCCCCACTGCTGCTCCCCGGCCCTCCGCGCTCTCGGGGAGGCCGTGGCGAAGGTGCACGTGCCCCTGGGCTGGGTGTAAAACTCACACCCCTTTCAAAACGTGAGGGAGGTGAGAGGTGACCCTTTTTCTTCCAGCCCCGGTGGCTGATGCGGGCGTGCTCTTTGCATGCATGGCACTGGCTATTTGCCAGGTTTAGTGGATTTTTTTTTATTATTATTTCTTTTTCTTTTTTTTTTTTGAATGAGTGAGTGAATGAATGAATGAATACCTGATTAAGTTAATGAAGCTGAGCCAATGGTGGGAGGGAGCGACTTGGCTGCTGCCTGCTCGAAGAGATCTGGCAGCACATTAGACTTGCATAACGCTTTACAGTTCCATGCTGCGCTCCATATGAGCCACAGGAGAGGGCTGCAATAATTACTCGGCTTTTCGATTGAAACCAGCTGCAGGTAGCTAGTCATCCTTTTGTCCATTTCACTGGTGTCGGGGAGTCACTTGTCTCTGCACCGCGGATTTCCAGTGGCAGATGGGTAAGATGCTTTCACAGAAGTGAGCGCAGCGGTGAGAGAGCGTGTTCGTGGCTCAGGGGATTTTACGAAAGATCCGTTTGGATTTCCAGGCTGTGATTCACTGGACCCCCATGGCCAGTGGAGGAACGGGTTTGGTTCCCGAGTTCAAAACTCTGTATAAACAACCTTTATGTGAGCTCTGAGATTTTTCTTTTCTCATCCCTTCTTCAGTTGGCTGGGAGAAGGGGAGCAAAAGGTTTTCTTGTATCTGTTTTGTGTAAGAAGAGTATTTTTAAACCCTTCCAGTTCTTTCTGATTGCTGCTTAAAGCGAGTTCTTTCTGGCAGTCCCGGATGGTACATACCTTTGTTTCTCACATACTTAAATGAAGAGTACTGGCACTGCCTGTTAGCACACCGCCTTCGTTTGTCAGAGTTCCCTTCTTGAGAGCAACGCTGCTGCTGCTGCTGCTGATTTGCATTCTTAGTTGGAACGGGTGGGGTTTTTAATTGCAACTGGAGCCCGTGGCCATGGAGCCTGCTGTGCTGTTACAAACCCCATTATTTCATTTTCTTTTAACGGTTTTCTGTGTTGCCTTGTCAGATAGAACAGCCAGGGCGATCTCACCCTTGCTGCAGTGGCCTCAGTCAAGCGATGCTGGTGATGGATTTGGCTCTCTGTGCCAGTTTTATCTGCCTGCCGTGCACCCCACGGAGCAGGGGAGAGGCTCCCTGCAAAGCTGTGTCAGGAGGAGTAACAAGTCACTTGGTTTTGTGGGCTGCAGGGCCAGGGCAGGCATTTTCTGGGGAAAGGTAGTGCAAAAGAGTTGGTCTGGCTTGGTTTTTTGCCCAAGTGCATTCACACGTGCACCGAGCCCTACGACGTGGCCCGTGTTGAGATGGCCAGAGGGTCCCTGCAGGACGAGCAGGCAGCGCTGCAGGGCACACCCACACGGAGCTGACCCTGAACGAAGAAGTGAAAAATGAATGAATTAGAGAAAGAAGAGACTGCAGAGGTGGCTGAGGGGCATGTTGAACTCGTTCTCATCCTTCTGCAGCGCTGGGGGAGCGTGCCAAGCGCCTGGAGGCCGGAGCGAGCTGCTGGCGTCGTGGCTTTGTCAATGGTGACGGTCGGTGATCCTGATGCGGGGAGGCACCGAGTGAGTGCTGGGGCTGTGAGCAAGCGCTCGTGCAAAATCGAGTTGAAGCTTTGCTGAATGAAGCCTGAGAGAAGGCGAGGTGTTGGAAACCATTTCAGGGGGAATTTAGCGCCAATTCACATTTTGCACTTTACAGATGGACTAATTATAGTCTTAATTTGCTAGCACATGGAATCTACCAGAGAAGCAGTCGGCAGGGAGGACTTCCAAGGGAAGGCATCCAGCTGCCCTTTCCAAATCTGCCCCTAAAGCCCTGCTCTGCCACCATCCCCTTATCAGCCAGGCTTAAAGGTGCATTCCTCCCTGTGAGTGCCTGTGCTTAGCTGTAAAATGGCTGCTCCGAGTTGGCTGCTGCTGGCTGGTGTCACTGGTTGGATCTTCAGAGGGGTGAAACACCCCCGGTTTCCGTAAGCTTTCGTGGGGGTCTTATTCACGTCTCCTGGCAGGGAAGCCAGGCATCTCTGGAATTTGTTTTGCCGAAGAAGGAGAGAACGTTAGCGAGCATTTGCAGACACATGGAAGGAGACCTGTGTGACATATCTGCGGTGCAAATGTGTTCATACAGGCATGACAGTTTCTGTCACAAGTTAAAATGAGCGGCGAGTGGGTGTCGCTACGTTTATAGTCACTCATGTGAAATTTTCAATGGAAAATTGTGTAGGCAGCTCCCATTGTAGCCGGGCGCATTTCAGATAAATGAAAAACATCAACAAAGTAATTTGAGTAATATACTTGTTTATAAATGAACTCGATTCACTCATCTAAGCTGCAGAAGTGCCTCCAGGGGATGGGTGTAAGAGCAGAGGATGTCACTGTGCTGGATCAGCCAAGCTGGTCCCATAAACCTGCCGTGCTGTGCCAGCAGCAGTCGGTGTGGTGCAGGAGGTAACAGGTGAGATGCTGCATCTGGCCCCTTGCAGAGCAGAGGTGGGATCCACCTCTATGTCCTGCTGTCAGGGGGTTGAAGAGCAGGTGAAAACATGTGTGGCTTCTGCACTGCCACAGAAGGCACTGGGTGTGCGTGAAGGGGGACGCTGCCTTCCCCAGCATCTTGGGTGGGTGGTCCTGATGCTCCTGGTGTAGCCACTTCCAAGGCTCTGGGAGTGGGGCTTCAGAGGGGTTTGGCAGACCTTCTGTCAGGTTGTAAAGGCTTCACTGTGGCGTGGTGGTAAAATGTCACACTGCTGGAATGTGCTCCAGTCTCACACCTGGATCAGCTCTGCAGGACCATGCAGCTCAGTCAGCTTGAGCTGAAACCCCAAGACCAAGCAGCCCCAGATCTTTCCTTTGTGGCTGCAGATTGAGGTGCTTCTCACAGGGTCAGCTGGGGTGCACTTTCTGCTGTGCAGCTCAGAGAGAAATTCAAGTTGTGCACACTCAATGGCTTTGCCCAGGGCTCAGGCCCTACTTAGCAGTTAAATCCTTCCCTCCCTTCAGAGGGGCAGAGGTCTCTGGTGCCCTCAAAGAAATTTTACCCTCAAAGAAATTTTATTGTGATCTGTCAGCTCTTGCATTTTTATCACTAGTCTCTAGATATCTGATAGAGTTTCACAAAACTTCAGTTCTTGGTGTGAAATGATGAGGTGGGAAATTCCGCTTTCAGCTAAAATAGTAAGTTTCTGGTCTTGTGGGTTGCAGGGAAAAGCTAGAGACCTTGAGCCTGAAAGGCCTTTAGCAGGGCAAGCTAAAAGAAAAAATAATAAAAAACCAAATAACTTCCACTGTTAGAATTTTAAGAAATCTTCTGTCTGTCAACCAGTTTCTTGTGTTTCAGAGGCAAGAAGCCAGGCCTGAGTCACGCTATTTGAGCTCCTGGGTTTGGCACTTTGAGGCAGGGGATTTCTGTGCTGGAAAGAAAAAATAATGCCCATGGGTTGAACTGGGAATGGGCAGAGCTGGCTGACGTGCCCAGCCCTCCGTTGGCAGCCTTGCCACAGCCTTGGCTTGTGGCTCTCAGAGCAAGTGCTTTCTCCCTTCCAGCCCACCTGCCTGGTGCTGCTCTCCCTGGTACCTCCTCGCTGCAAAGCACGCCAGAAAAGGAGGGATCACCTTTGCTAATGTTTTGAGGGGTTGTGTCAAAAAAGCATTGAAAAAATGAGTAGACACCTAAGAATCTACTCGGATCATCCACGGCACCCGCAGTCCGACAAGGCGTAGGTGTAGCTGCATCGCCGTACGTGTGCGCGGCAAGGTGTGCTGCCTGGCCAGAGCATGGAGGTGTTGGAAATTCAGGCATCTTTTCTGCTGCAGAACCAGCTGATGGCACACAGATAAACCAGTGGCAGAAACCTGCAAACTTCTGGAAGTGAATTCCAACTCTCAATCAGGTCAGCAGTTAACCTCACTGAAACCTAAGGTAGTTCTAGCACTGGGAGAAGCTGTCGCTCTTGTGCAGCTCTCCAGCACTTGCCACAGAAGCTCGTGTGTACCTAACTACAGAGTAGCTGTCCTGTGCCCTGCTTAGAACGTGCAGATCTCCCCTCACCCTCAAAATTCAGGAGCTAAGTAGCAGGAATTGGTAATTAACCAGTGGAGTAGCTTTCTAATCATCAGTTTGTATCACCTGCATTTGTGAATATCATCTAATGAATGGCTGTCCTGGAATGCCATCATCTCTCTGTCCTTTGGGGGGTGTATCTTACCCTGGGTTTTCCTCAGGACACCTCCTCACTCTCAACAGCTCCCTGAAAGGAGGCTGGAGACAGGTGAGGTTGGACTCTTCTCCTAGGGACAAGAGGAAGTGGCCTCAAGTTGCACCAAGAGAGGTTTAGGTTTCATATTGGGAACAATTTCTTCCCCAAAAGGGTTGTGAAACCCTGTCCCAGGCTGCCCAGGGCAGGGGTGGAGTCCCCGTGATCCCTGGAGGGGTTTCCAAGCTGTGGAGCTGTGGTGCTGAGGGACAGGGTCAGTGGTGCCCTGGCAGTGCTGGGCTGGCAGTTGGACTTGATGATCTGAAAGGTCTCTTCCAACCAAAACGCTTCTGTGATTCCATTCCTCCTAAATCTTCCTCTCTCAGTGCTGGTACCTACATACTCGCATCATAAAATCCCTTGGAAATGTTAAGCCATTTTTCATCTCACACCCAGTGATGTGCTTGCTGAGGTTTGCTCCTATCACTTGTTTTTTATAGAGAGTGGAAGCTGCCTGACCTGACCGGGGAGAGGGAATCCATGCCAAATAGCTGCTTGCTCCACAGAAACCTGTAGCAGTGTGGTAGATTCCCAGAGTATAGGAAGAGCTGACACCACAGTGGACTTCTGTCCTGCAGATGCAGCGCTGATCAGGAATCCTTTCATTCTGGGAGCAGAATTTCAAGTATTCTTAGAGGTTTTCATGTTTCTTCCTAATGGATCTTTGCAGTTGGCCCTCCTGGGAAATCTGCCAGAGAGCTGGGAAATCGGTCGGCTTGGACAATGAACTCCTGTAGCTATTGTTGGCGTGCGCCGAGCTGCACATGGCAAGGCTAATGAAATCTGTAGCAGTTACAACTCTGAATATGTAGCTGGCAGCGGGCAGGGTGTAGAGCAGGGGGAAAATCTGGTGTATAGATCTGAGAGCCAGAATGCAGCTGCGGAGCCCTCTGCAATGTGTCTTGTCTTTTAAACTCTCTGAATCTGATCCTGCGAGATGCCAGCCTCCTCTGGAGGGGAGAGGTGGGACAAAGTTGTTTCCCTTCCCACTGATTTCCAGCGCTGCCGAAATTACCCACTCCTCCTGGCGTGATGGAATGGGTGGGAGGTGTGGGGCGGGAGCATCAGACTCCGCTGCTGCTTCTGCCCAGTAACACCCCAGACATCAAGAGCTGTGTGTCAGCCTTGATTCAAAGGAATATTTTTTTGGTGTACTCTTTGAGTATGGCACTGATGTCTACTTGCCAAGCAAGGCAACAGACTCTGACAGAGGAGAGATTTGTTTTTTTATTGCCTGGCTAAGCATGAGAATTTACTGGTCATACCCAGAGCCAGAAGGTGAAAGCTGAAAAGTTGTAACAATCTGTGTGTTGTTCGGGGCTGGGATCAAAGGAGCCTGTTGACAATAAGTGACTGGTTTGAATTGAATATCCCTGAAGTTGGAGGCTGACAGCTGCCCCCCTTGGGTGACTGCTTCATGCAATAAGGCAAACAAGTGGGTGGTCCCAGCCCTTTCTCCGGATGGCTCACGTCGATGCAAGCAACTGCAGGAAGGTCAGGGACCAGAGCGGGGCGCACCGGATTTTTGAAGGTGTTTCAGAGACCTAAAAATGACATTAGCTACATCCTGGGACTGCAAAAAGTGCCTGATTCCTGAAGGCAGTGGAAGTCCAACTGCTTGCATAGCCAGGTGCTGCTCTGGTTTGTGAGTCTGGCCCCAGCTGCTCTGCGCCCCGAGACTTGGTCGCAGCCTGGGTGGTGGGACACGCTCTGTGACCACGGTGTGTCCAGAGGCTGGTGTTCCTGGTTTTGCCTTTGCTGCAGTGAACTCCAGATAAATAAAGGAGGTCAACCCCTTGAGCTATAACCTAGTATCCTCTCATTTTAAATTTATTTGATGAAATCAATAGAAAAATACTGTTTGGGGAGACATAGTGAGGTTTAAAGTGCCTTGCAGAGAGACGCTGGAGTTTTGCATGAAAAATACACATCCTGAGCTCCAATGAGCAATCATCCCTGTGGGACCAGAGCAAGCCCAGATGGTGACTCCTTCAAGCGATTATTTTTCTGCCTTAAGCCTTTCCAGGAATTTGAGTGTGGGCAGGCTGCCAGCGGACACTGGCTGTCCAGACACTTTAGCAATGTTCCATGTGTACTCCCTGCCAGCGATACCAAAGTCCAGCTGCTGTCCCTGATCTCTTTGTCCCCTTTACCTTCCCAGCCATAATTAAGCAGGCGTGCAAGCACGCACTTGTGTGACACACGCGCACGTACAGAGCGGGAGCAACAAATCACCTGCTGTTCACTGCTCATTTGCATATCATGCAAATCGTGATCGACAGCTCCAAAGTTAAAGAGAAAGGAAATCTCAAAAGTCAGAAAAATGACTTGGATCTCAATTAAAAAAAAGTGTCCAAATAACAAACCCTGCGGCACACCGCAGAAGGCAGACGTTCAGCTTTCTGGGACAGCCAGCAAGGATCAGTTTAACCAGGTCTTGTACCTCTTGCCTTTGGGTTGTCTCCCTTTCACTGCTTCCATAGCACAGTCACTCCTGTCTTATCTTTACTCTTGCTGGAACTTGAATTATGCTGAAAACTTACCGGTTTGCTTTTAAGTCTTGAAGTAGAAGTAGGCGTCTCTTCGCTGCACATTTGCATTTTTGCAAATCCAGTCCTGTGTCTGGTGGAGTTCAAAGTCTCACTGTGAAGTACTTGGGCTTGGAAAAGTGGGGCAGTCTTCCCCACTCTATGGCTGTCTCATCCCTTCATCCCTTGTCTCCACTATGCTCATTCATTCCTCCCATGCTCGCCAGGAGGCTTTGGGCAGCCCTTTTGTTACTGGTGATGATGAAGTCAGCCCTATGAAAGATTTACACTAAAAAAAAAAGAAAACAAACCAAATCAAATCCAAAAGATTGAGTATTTGGAATTTTTGAAGGATGTTAGCTTTGACATTGGAGGCTACCCAAAGCTCAGTGGTTCAATGCTATTTAGCAGAATGAAGCCTTTGCTTCAGCTCCTGCAGAGTGAAACTTCACCAGGTTTCATACAGCTTCATAGCAGCACTTTTGAGGTGGAGAAGCTGAATCCGGATGCCTTGGGTTTTTGGAATGACTGGTTTGGGGGAGCCTGGTTTCTCTGTCACAGCAGAAGAGACTGGCCCTATTCGGTCCCGTGTACAAGCTCCTGGCTCTGTTACAGGCAGAGGCACCCAGCCCTCTGCTCCAAACTTTTCCCCGGGGACCGTATGTAAATTCTGGGTTTGCAGCTCATGCCCATCTCCATAGGAGACCAAAGGGGTGGTCCGAGCCCAGCACAAGCTCCCGGTGGCAGGGGGAGCAGGATGAGTGCCCCACATTGAGGGCATTCCCCCTCCCAGCCTCCCTGAGCTGCTGACCTACCTGCCAAAGCCGCTGCCCAGGGCAGAAGGCTACAGTGAGCTAAAGTTAACCAAGGATGACTGCGCAAATGTGAGCTCGGCGATTTTATTTTTAGTCAAACTTAAAAATAAAAATCTGTAAGTCATGTGTAATATAATAATTTTAGCTGTTGCCAAGACACGCTGAGCAACTGTTAGGAGGAGGGGGAAGACCTGTGTTGATGGAGCAGGGCCCCAGTCTCCAGGCTGCCCTGGTCCACTCAGGGTCGCTGTGTCAAGGCAGCGGTGCCGGCAGGTTGGGGTAACGGTGCCGCTGCCCCTGAGCTCCCACGCTCATGGCATCGCTGGCCCTTGCTCTTTTGAAGCTGCCACAAGTCCTTTCATCCTCCCTCTCACCTCAAAACCAGGGAATCCACCCTGAAGTGTTTGTGCTTTATCGTCCCTGGCTCTGTGGCTGTTGGTTTCATTACTGTTTATCAATATTTAAACAATGGGATAATTAACTTAAGACAGATTGCATCAAACCATTAGAAGGTTTGGACTTCTCCTGCAGGCTTACAGCAGCTTGGAGGACCATAAACATAAAGAGTACTCTTAAAGATAGGTTTAATCTTGGTCTAGTATGTCTTCAAAGTACTGCATACTCCTCTAAACATCAGGCTTATTGTTCATTAGAAGCAAGGCAGCAGGGAAAGAAATCCCCCAGAGGAATATTATTTGCCATAAGATAACTGTCATTACTGCTGCTCAGCGTTCGCTCTAAAGTGGGCCATATCCAATCTTCATCTTCTTTCACATCCACTCCTAATCCTTTCTCTCTCCAGTTTTCTTTCATATACACATGCTGTTCCTGTTAGGCCGCTGGTTGTGTGAGGTGCCTGGTTTCTCAACCCCCATTCTTGCACATCTTTCAGGACAGCCAGGAATGCAGATGACAGGCGGTGGCTGGGAGGAGTTTCACTCCCCATAAAGTTTATTATGGGAGAAGGCAAGGCAGGTTTCAGGAAGAAGGGAGACTGACAGCTCCACTTGTTTTCCTTAGCAGGTAATGAAAGAGTTAGGAAGACTTTGTTACCTTTGGGTGGCTGAAGTCACTGAATTAAGTGATGCAGAGCAGAGAAAGCAACTGGTTTGCTCCAATAATAAAATTACCCCAGTATAAACTCATGAGCTTTTATAGTGGTGGAGGCTCCTGGTTGGGATCGAGAAACCCAAATGTGCCTTTCCGAGCAGTCCTGGTGAGCTGTCTCCAGGGCCCAGTTTGCTCAGGGTTTGGATGTGTGGCCACAAGTGTGATACCCACAGCCTCCCTGTTCTGGCAGTCACTAAGAAACTGAGGGATTGGATCCTGATGGAGATGGAGACAGAGATGGCCAACCTGCACGCAGTGGGGGGCATCTCCCAGTGCAGAGCCCTGCCCGGGCACCTGGGCTTGAGCTGTCAGTAGCAGAGAGAGTTCAAAGCACTGGGAAAAAAAAAAATCCCACGTGTTATAAACCTGGCTCAGAGCCATCTCTGGCGCTGGGCTGCTGCTGTAAACAGATCGCGTGGCCAAGGTTCATTGCCAGACTGGGAGATGAAAAGCACGAGTGCCCGTAAGGAGCCATGGCAGGGGGTGCAGACAGGGACAGGGACAGCTGCCGGCCCTGCAGCCCTGCCCGCTGTAACATGAAGTCACCCCGCGGGTGACTCTGGCGTTCAAGGGTTCAGGAGTGACCCACCACCTTCCCTCGGCACCGCTAATAGCTGCTTGTTGCTAACGTAAATATTTTGTGCGTGCATGTTCCTCAGGGCTGCCTGCCACACTCCTGTGCTTTTCAGGACACGGCGGGGTGAAGGCAATGTCATAGTTGCAGGGGAAGGAGAGGCTGGAAGAGCGAACCCGGGCACCTTAGAGACATGGAGGGTTTTCCCAGAGGATGGAGAAATAAGTGACCGCTGCTAAATGTGGCAATTTATGGCCAGACAGTTTCTGATCTGCCTAAAGTTTTAAGTGTTTCCATGATGCCTTAGTAGACGTGCCCAGAATTTTCACTGCTGCTTACAGTGCAGCTGTCAACGGCTCCTTGACACAAGAGCAGCAGTGCCTGACCGTTTGGTTTTTTTCCCGAGGTTTTTCTGTTGCTCACTGGCTGTTTCGGGGTGTCTGCTCATTTATTCTCATTTGCCAGCGCTGATGATGTGACTCCCCCCTCCCTTGCCCACCCTCTCGTTGCAGAATCCAGAGGATCCGTCGGAGAATCGTGCTCACGGGGAGATGATTCCTCATGAAGTCACTGGATCCCTTGCAGAAATCAAATGTGATTTTCCATTTATCAGACTGAAATCAGAGCCAGCCAGACAGTGAAGCAAGCACAGTGGAGGGGGGACGGCGAAAGATGAAATCCAACCAAGAGCGGAGCAATGAATGCCTGCCACCTAAGAAGCGAGAAATCCCTGCCACCAGCCTGCCTTCAGAGGTGAAGCCGGTCCTGCCAAATGA
>VWZY01002783.1:185871-222296 GCA_013399075.1 Chloroceryle aenea | reverse complement strand
GCTGCTGGTTCTTGCTCACTGCCACCTCCACCCGCTATTGACTAGCTGAAGGGCAGACTCTTCACACCACGTATGCCAAAAGCTCCTCCAAAAGGAAGCAGAGGCTCCTCTGGCCCCACTTACAGCTCTTCCTTGTTACAGGGCAGTCCCATCCTCCATTCAGCCCCTGCCATGCCCTAAGGTGAGAAGAAAGCTGCACAGCCGAGCCAAAGCCCCTGCCCTGTGGCCGGCCGTGCCAATGAGCAGGGAGAGGGACCTGCAGACCCCCTGGCAGGACGTTGACTCAAGGCCTGCTCCTCTAGCAGGCTGGCCTCACGCCTATGAGAAGGTCTACAAGCCCTGCAGCCACCGCGCTGGCACTCGGGCATGAGCCAGGCTGCTGCTGTGCCAAGATCTCCCTCCCCATGTTGAGGCTGGGTGAGCCAGCCCACCCTGCAAAACCTGCTGCAGCAGTGACTCCAGAATAGGTGTGAGAGAGCAGCAAGGGTGTTCTAAGTGTCCTTATGGTTCAAGAAGCCACAGATGGACAAGCTCAGCAGGGTAATGTTGCCCTTTTCAGTATCCCTGCTTGTAGGTCTTTGGTATGTTAAACTAAGTCACCGCAGAGCCAGTGGGATGAACCTCAACAGCTGCCTGGCTGGGAGCAGCAGGCAGGAACTCAGCCTACAGCACAGCTCACCACACTCACTGGTCCTCTAGGCAGGATGGGAGTGGGGTGGTGGGGCCAAAGACCACCAGGTTGCTCACAATCACCCAACACCCAGCACTTGCAAAAACCACTTCCCAAAAGAGAACACCAAGAGAACCCAGTTAAAGGTGCAGGTGAGGTAGATCCACAAATGGCACGTGGGTTTTGTCAGTGGTTGTGGTCTCCACTCAGCCCATCCTACCAGGCACAGACACCCTCAGCTCCCTCGCTGTCCCAGCTCCTTCCAGAGTGGCAGCAGCTTGAACAGGGCACAGGCCCTGGGCTGGGTGGTGAAGAGCTCAAGCTCACTGTGTTTCCATCTTGCAGCCTGTCTGAGAGCTGGATGTGTACGATGTGCCTGAGGGGCACTGACACGGTTGAGGGTTAGCCCTGGAAACAACCCTCTCCTGTAGCTTTGAGTGAGATGCAGCCACGCCACCAGCTCAGCCCTTCTGCAGCAGCTTTCTCTCCCGCTCACTTCGGAGTGAGGAGAACAGGAACTAGAAAAAAACCTGCTTATCAATATGATGGTAAGAACTGGCATTTAGAATACTAAGTCAACACTTCATCAGNTCTGTCCAAGGCAGTGGAGCTCAGTAGGGATGAACTCAGGAACTGCTTGTGCAGAAAGGGCTTCAAACTCTGATNGGGGCACTGACACGGTTGAGGGTTAGCCCTGGAAACAACCCTCTCCTGTAGCTTTGAGTGAGATGCAGCCACGCCACCAGCTCAGCCCTTCTGCAGCAGCTTTCTCTCCCGCTCATTTTGGAGTGAGCAGAACAGGAACTAGGAAAAAACCTGCTTATCAATATGATGGTAAGAACTGGCATTTAGAATACTAAGTCAACACTTCATCAGTAACTATTCTTGGCATCAATGTCATTCACAGCCTGAAGAATACAGGGGACAGCCTAAGCTCAGCCTGTCCCCCTCCTGTCCCCCAGTCACTGGTCAGTCAGCGGTACAGGTGAAAGGGGAGGGCTGGTGGGCTCTGTGAGCGTGCAGCAGGAGGGTCCACACCAACCACCCCTGCAGACAGGCAGCTCCCCTTGCCCCCAGCTCCTGCCCTGGGGAGAAATAATTGCTCTGCAGACGTCATGAAGCTGCTCTGTTCAGGGAGCCTCTGATAATTTTTTTAAACTGTTTATATATATATATATGTATGCATATATGTTTCTTAAAATTTCATTTAGAAATGCAGCTAAAAAAAGAGCAGCAAAGCAGTAGTGAGCGCAGGCGTGGGAGCAGCGGGCGGCTGCGCTGCCCACGTCCGAAGGCACGATGGGTGCGGGGGCACCTGGGCCCAACCCTGCCCCCGGCCGAGGCGTCGTTCGCCTTTGTGCCCCAACCTCCACGCCACCAAAGGCTGGGTGAGCTCCTGCCACTGCTGCCCGTGCCCGGGGCTTAGTGCAGGGCAGAGCAGTACACGGCCCACCGTGGGGGCTGTGGTAACGAAGCCTGGCATCTTTTGAAGGTGATGCTTTCGGGCTGCAGGGACTAGAGCTCAGGGCTTTTATTCACGGGCTTCTCTGCTGCCTTCAGGGTCCTTTATATGTGGGCTAAAGCCAGCACAAGCATAGCCTGTGCTCACCTTAAGGCCCTTACTCCCCTCCAGAGCAGAGGAAGGGCTCATACCAGAGGTGAGAACCTGTGCGTTAGCTGGAAGACGTTTAAAATGCCAGCCTAGCCAGAGGCCACTCTGTGCTTGTCCGCCTGTGCAAGACACATTTCAAAATGACCAGGGCTCGCCTTGAGGACAAGAGGTGCTCCTCAGCGTGGTCAATTGCACCAAGTCCTTGTGCACAGCTTTTTGAGCGGTCCAGCTTTGGCATTTAACTGTAGAGTTTCCCTTCGCTATTCCTCCTCCTACAGATCACTCTTCTGCTTTTCAAAGGAAGCCTGGCTCTTGCCACAGGTATCTGCAGGAGGGGAAAGTAAAGACTCTGAAGTAACAATGGCTGCACTGGGAGCTCAGCAGCACTTTAAAGTAAGTGGCGAAGCATTATTAATTCATTGGTGATCACTTTTACATCATTTATCAGAACGAGCCACTGCGGTATCCGTGTGGCTGCCGTGTGTATTTCCAAAGAAATTTCATTGTGATTTATCAATTAATTACTGGGCCATTACACTTTATTGAAGTGTTACCCAGAGTCTTAAACACTCATTACTGCTTTTAGAGCAAATGTTTTAACTCCAGCTGAGCCCACCAGAGTCTCTGCAATTGGCTGTTTCTGCCAAAAGCTTTTGCTTTTCATGGTGTCAAGGACACAAAGGAGTGGTACCAAATAACCAGGAGACAGTTTGATCCCTCTAGCCTCATGTGCCTGGCCGCAGACAATGCACAGCACAGCATTTGAACATCTTTGCTAAATGGATATGACCAGGCCCGTGAAAGAGGAGGGCTGCAGAGAACCCAACACCACCTTGACGGGGTTACTGTTGCTGAGTTTCAGTGGTGTAAAAATCTGTTCCCAGAGAGCAGGTAGAAGCAGGAACCCAGGCAGTTCAATAACTGCATGCACCAAAAAGCAGGCGAGCTCTGAGATGGTCCCTGCTGAATGATCTCCACAGATGGGGGCAGGGGGGCCAGCAGGGGCTTGCTACGTTCAGTGCCCGCTTCTCTGAAGAGACAAGTCCATTGAATAGGGAGATTTTAGTAAGAACAGCAGGACCAGTCCTGTGAGCTGAAAGAGAACTGGCTTTTTTATCATCACAGTATGCAGTCACCAGTAGGCAGGCCTCATCACCAGCCTCCTCTGACGTTCTGCAGGCTGGCAGCCATGCCACAAACATCCACTCCTTTTGCCAGAACAGAATAAAAGAATTTGATTCTTGATTTCTCCTTGCATTTCCTGTTTTGTTTGGTTTGTTTGGTTGTTTGTTTTTTCTTTGTTTTTCTTTGTTTCCCTCTCCCAGCCTGCAGTTTCTGGAGGGTGCACTGCCAGATGACAGGTCAGTCATAAAGAAGGGAATGTGTGCAGGCGTAGCAGCCACGTCTGTACAAGCCAGTTCCTTGTTAACTGAGGTTTTAGCAGCTACTTATCGGAGGGGAGGGGAAGGGGGTAGGGAACAGGTGAAGAAATATCAAATGAAAAAATAGGCACAACAATAAAAGATGAGGCTATTGCATTTTGAACCAATGGCACTGTGTTAATAGCATGACCTTCCCCTCCCAAATCCCAGCCACAGCCCCTCAATGGCTATGACACTGCCATGCTGAGAGAGAGGAGAGTTTGCCACTAACACAACGTGGAGAAGAAAGCAAAACAACCCAGGAGCCCTTCCTGCTCCTCTCTCCCGCCAGCCCCCCCGGTGCTGGGCTAAGAGAAGACCTGGCTGTGCTGCTGGGTGACCCGGATAAACGTTGTTCTCCTGCTCAGTTCCTTGAGTTTGGCAGCTCCCACGTAGGTGCAGGTGGAGCGCAGCCCCCCGAGGATGTCCAGGATGGTGAGTTCCACATCCCCTCTGTACGGGACTTCCACAGTCCTGCCCTCTGAAGCCCTGCAGAAGAGATTGGTGTCTAGATGTAAAAGAGAATTGTGCATTTACTGGAGCCAAGTGGAGCCTGCTACTCTGCATGCTGCAGGTCACAAACAGTCCCCCAGTGGTTTGCTTGCCTGTTGCTGCTTGGAGCTCTCAAGCATGGAAATGCAGCAACTCCACTCACCACCTGTACTGAGAGCTAGACCCAATCTCTCAGATGCCCCAGTATCTCTATATATGGAGAGATCCCCACAATACAAGTGTATTTACAGAGCTGTCTCTTCCTCCCTTCCAACATCTGCCTACAACCAAGTGAAGAATTCAGGTGTATTCAACCTTGAGAGTTGCAAGTTTTAAAGCATAAAGAATGGCCAGGCTCAGGAAACTTAAAGAGAAATGTTGGAGCTGGGTCTCACCACACACCACCACTCAGCACAGCCCTGCTGAGGTGACACAGCCCCCAGGCTCTGCCACATGCCACTGACCCCCCCCAAGGCCTTCTCCACAGGGCTGCTCTCAGTCCCCATGTGGAAATGCACTGGCTGTCTCCTGCCAGCCTGATCCTCCAGAGCCCACGGAGATGGAGTGGGAAACCTGTTACAGAGCCTCACTGCAGAGCTATCACCTGCCAAGCCAGGCAAAAAAAATGGAAAACACCAGCAGTGCCATGATACTGTCAAGGCCAGGCACACGCCAGCACAGACTGCACTGGTCCCTAAAGCTCATCCAAAGACGGAAGAGTCGAGGCAAAGAACTTTCCCTCCTTCCCCTTCAGCTTTCTCCAGCCTCTATGCTCAGCAACTCCTCCTGCAGTGGAGTTCCCAGTCCCCAGCTGACCTCACCAGGCTTTCAAGCAACCTTATTCTCCTCATCACAGAAGCTCCTCTGGAGAGGAGGCCCTTGGGGAGGGGAGGCAGTTCTAAGAGAAATGCAGAGGGGAGAAGGGAGCACTCACCTCCTCCCCTTTAAAATGGAGGCAGAAATCACAGCAGGGACCTGTCACTGCTGTAACTTTGGCTTTATTTAGTTCTCCCTCAAGTTGTCTAGGGGATGGTGCAGGAAATAAAGGGCACGCCTGCTTGGAGGCTCCATTTGCAAATCATTAACGACAGCAAGAGGGGCTGTGCAGAGGTACTTCAGTGTGAGCCTGGCTATATTTCATTCTCTTAGTTTAAATGTGAGGTCAAAGCCCTTGGGAGACAATAAAGGAGAAGTGTTAATATGCCAGGAGAATGAGGAACCATGATTAATCACCCTACATCTGACGAGTAATTGGCTCTTTTTGGAAGCTCTTAAACAAACAGAGTTCTGGGCGGCCCATGAACCATTCCTGCCATCCAGCAGACTGCACGGGGCTGACTGTGCTAAGGGGGGTCACAGGCTTTTATTTTCAGCTCCAGCACCAGCAGGCAGAGGAGGCCTGGCCCACAAAAACAACACACCAGTGGCCATGCCACCATTCTGCAGCTTGGGTTCTGGCCATGCCCACCTCCCCCAGTCAAAGTCAGGAGGTTCAGCTCAGAACTCCAGGGAGCTTCCCAGGTGGTGAGAGTCAGTCTGTGTCTGGGATCTGGGGGAACCATCCGAAGAGCTCTGCATGCTGTCCTGGGCAAGAAGTGCAGGATTTGCTGCAGTCATGCATGACTACCTACTCAGGTCATGCATGAGAGGCCAGCTGATTCAAGCCTGAACAGGGGATGCATACTGGAAGAGAGGCGTGAGATTAGCTCCACAGAGAATGCCCAGTCCAGCTTTATGTTCATCCTCGAAAAACAGGTGTCAAAAAAAGGGCTTAAAATTCTCCAGGCTCCCACCCTACATGCTGGGAATAACAGATGTTCCAGGAGGAAAAGGAGGAGCATGGGATGGAAGTGGGACAGAAACCTGGAGCTGATTCATCGCCAGCAGGCGCAGCAGAAAGGTCAGAGCTCAGGGGCTGCTGTTAGGGCTGTGGAGCAAGCCCCAGGACAGCAAAGCTGTCCAGCATGTCACCTTGCTCTCCAAAAGAGCAATGCCCATGCTGCTGCATGTGACCACTGTTCACCCACCCCTGGCTGGATGGAAATGAGGCCCTACAGCTCCTGAACTCATGATCCTCTTGGTGCCTTCAACAGTGGTGTTAATTTTTGCTTGTATGGTCTTAATCACCTGCTTTTAGGCTAAAGCACAGTGAGTAACATGAACTGTTGTTGCAGTCTGGGTTGGTTGTTTTGAAGGGGCAGGACCTAAAATCTGCAGCACGTATTCAGATTATGATGCTGTTAAGCCTGACAGGGACCCACAGGGGCAAAGGAACTGTGGCCCACGGACAACCCATGATGGAGCAGGCACAGTAAGGAGGAGGGGCAGACAGAAACCGTATCACCCATGACCACAACATCCCGTGCCACCCCTTCCTCCTCACTGAAGGAGCTGGGACAGACCTGTGGTGAAATAAGGGGAGCTGAGACGTGGTGGGGCTGAAAGAGGTGCCTGGCTTAAGTGGAGTTTGGTGAAGGGACAGGAAAGGCATTTACTGACGTGTTTAATTACCCAACAGTGATGGGAAGATTTTATTAGCTGGCAATAAATGAAACTAAGTAAAAACCATTCCCAAGCTGAGACTGTTTGCCACTAACCAACGCCTGTGCCCAGGCCACGCACAGGTTACAAGGGGTGGCACAAAAGCTGGCACACCTGGCAGAGAGCGGCACAACTCAGCAGCAACTGCTGAGGGATCTGCAGCTCTGACTCCTCTCCTGCAGTATGACCCAAAACTAACCCTTTCTTAGAAAGGAAAGGTGAAGTCAGAGCAATTGGGAGCCCCAGCAGCTGGGAAAGGTGTGCTGCTGCTCTCAGCAGAGCCTGTGTCTCTCGGTAGCCACGGAACGGGCAGTGGAAAGGGAGAACTATTTCCTCAGGACTTTTTGCACAGGGTGTGCCCGGTAACTCCGGGCCAGCTCAAGCCTGGCACCGTGGGTGGGAATGCTGTCAGGGTGGACAGGGTGAAGCATATGTGATGGTGCTCTGTCAGCCCAGCAAACGTGGGTTGGGATAAATGGGTCAGGCTGCCGCGGCACGAGGCAACCTTATGAGTGGAGCATTTAAGAAATGGCAGGAATTGGAGGCAGGTCTTGCAGGCTATCATTTGGGATACAGAAAAAAGACAGTAAGCAGCAGCCAGCTGCTGGTGCTATTCGGTCTCTGTGGCCCAAATCCCACCCTACAGTCAGTAGAAAGTGCCAAAACCCAGCTCAGCAGCAGCTGTGAATGGCTGGGTGACCGCAGTAGAACTGCAGCGTTCGCAGGAAACCTGTGAAATCTCCAAAGGGTTAACAAAAGCAAACTGGCTCCAGCTGAACAATGCTGTGTGCGGTCTCTGCTCCTGTTTGCCTGATTTATTTTCTCCCATAAAAGAAACGTAGTAATTGCCTTTTAGAAATTCCCATCTCTGATCCATGTTTCTCGTGGAAGGAGGTGAAAATGTAAAAATCACCAATACATAAATGACATAAAAGTAATGAAGCCAGGTACGCACATTTCATACATAATTAAATGGGATCAGCTTGACATATTCATTACAAAAACAATTACTCTCAGGACTTTATTCCCTGCTACTGCCTTCTCACCTTACCTGTCAATTCTAATTTAACTGTTTGCTGGAGGCTCTGGTTCTCCAGCCAAACTGTGTAATTGTGAGCAGGTGAAGTGACAAATACTCCAGTTCTGCAGGGGACGGAGCACGCTGAGCTCCCCACTGCTTGAATAAAACCTTGTGAGTGCTCGGGCTCTTTTAAAGACAAAACAGCTTGCTGGGGTCACTGAGACAGACTTAGAGCTGGGCTTTTAAAATGCATATAAAGAAGCCCCACTGAATTGACCTGTTTGGGGTATCCAGCATTTAAAATGCTGACTGAGAACCCTTTTGGTTCAAATTTGCCATCAGCTACACCAGGAAGTGTCAAAACATCCTGTAACTTCTCTAGAAGAGTAATTCAGACCAAAGCCTTGCTCTGTTTCCATCCATCCCTTCACATTTACAGTGCCAGATCTGTTTTTAAACCACAGTGACACTCGTGCTGGGCCAGGCCAAGCCAGACCATGACCAAGGTTGGTATGGGTAGCCAGCTCTGCATCATGGCTGTAATGGGAACGAGATGGGAATTGGCTCCTTCACAGTTAACAGCCAAGGCTTGGGGATTTATTGCTTGGAGGTGCTGTAGGGAGCAGAGGACTGGGGGACTCCTGTACCCTGTTAATGGTAATGTTACTGTACCCTGCCCAGGGGAACTGAAGGGGTCTAGCTAGGCTGAGCCAAACACAGTGTTTCCCTGTACATCCTCTACCCCTACAAGATGTAATACTTGCACTTTATCTTATTTTTAAGGGCAACCAGTGTCAATTAGTTCTCCTGCTGGCAATAAATTCTGTTGCCAGATCACACACACCCCTAACCAGGTGGAGCAGAACTGAAGAGCCTTTGGCCCACTGGTACAGGAAGCTTTCTCAGACCTTTCCTGCAGCTTCACCAGCTCTGTGGTGGCCAGGCCCTATGGGATCCAGGGGATCTCTCAGGGAGCTGCCATCAGGCCTTTCCCAGACTCCAGCTGACTCAAACACAGGGTAGCAAAGGATGGGAAGTTACTGTAGTTGAGCTAAAGGGTTGACAGCACCTCTGTGTAATTGGCAGTGGCCTCTTTTAAATGATAATGACTCGTGCTGATCTGCATCTTCTCAAAGTACAGTATTCACTGTGTATTTCTACTTACTAAGATCTCTTTTTTTTTTTTTCCTGCACAACAGCCAGTGTGGGCAGCAGGTCAAGGGAGGTGATTTTGCCTCTCTACTCTGCTCTGGTGAGACCTCACCTGGAGTATGGTGTCCTCAGCACAGGAGAGACAAGGACATCTTGGAGCAGGGCCAACTGCAGCCTGCTATGCCATGCTGCTGCATTTAATGCAAACGCATCCCAAGAGACCTGTAAGGCCCAAGAGTGCCTAGTGACTTCCCAGAGCACACAGCTGGTGCTGCAGCGACAGAACGCTGCGCTGGCTGCAATCGGGTGAACACAGTGGCTCTCAGCAAGCCACCCCCAGCTCCTTCTCCCTGTCTCCCCCTTGGTGTCATCTCTCCCTCAGATCTGCTTCTGTAAGTGTTGGTAACAGCTTCCTAAACAGGAACAGAGGTATGGACCTGTTTTCAACAGATGCCTTCTTGCACAATTCCTTGCCAGAAGTTACTGGATGGCTGGCTTGCTGCAATTGCTCCTGTGTGGGATTCCTACCTGTATTCAGCAACCCCTCCTGCATGCTTCTTCATGGCTGTATCTGAGCTCATTCCATAGAAGAGTTTCACCTTCTTGCCATTCTTTTCTATAATCTCTCCAGCACACTGGTCATGGCCTGCGAACATCCCTCCAAGCATGACGAAGTCAGCACCAGCTCCTGTGACCAGCAAAGTGACACATGAGGGAGGAAGAGGAGGGTGAAAGCCAAAGCAAGAACACAGCAGCCTCCAAAAACAATAGCCAGCCCTAAATGGTTTGGTACAGAGCCCCCTCCTGTAAGAGATACAGCAAACTGGGAAGAAATGCTTTACTGAAGAACTGACACACGCTGAATTGCATTTCCCTGGTATTTGAAATGGAAAGAACTCAGCAGCTCTACTCCCAGGGCTGGGACTCATCGAGCTCTGTGCTGTACAGAGAAGAGGATGACAGCTCCTACTTCAAAACCTTTCTAGGCTACAGAGTGGGAATGTACCCTGAAGGAGGGTGTACTCATGAATGTACTGTACTCCTTTCAACAAGGACATAAGCAGCTTTTAGTTAATGAAATGATGGATTTTTCAAGTCCATCAGCCAAATTTGTTCAGTGTAGGTCTGGGTGATCCCTAGTCAAAAAGATCTGGATGGGTCTGTACTTGATTCCTGTTGTTTAAAAACTCTGGGCCAAAGACCACCACCCCTGTGTTCTGTGGTTCTCAGCCTGTACCACAAAGGAGATCTAACCCATAGCTACAACTCCTAAATATGTTCCAGATACTGAATAACAGCACTGAATCCTCAGTCATGCCTGTTCAGTCTGTCCATCTCCCCTGGCTTTGCAAATCATGAAATCAGTTCCACTGGGAGCAAGATCAGGAAGAAGGTTCTTGGAATAACTCTTGATTTTCTGTTGTCATTTCCAAAATTTCCAGCTGGGCTGGAACTATTCCACCAGCAGCTCCTCCTGTGATATTCTGGCATATCTAGTCCTGCTTGGAAGAGTTTGGCTTTTACTCTTTTATAAGCCCATGGTGGCCCATCCCTGAAACAAAGCATTTTCCTGTTCAGACTCTGCTTCTCCAAAGTGTATGTGTCACAACAGGCCTCCCCTCTGCCCAGCTTCTTCCCAGAGCTGGCAAGAGAACAGGGCTACAAACCTCACTTCATAGAAAGCAGATGAGCCTGAACTAACCCCACCCCGTTATGAACGTGTCTGAACTCTGGGGAGATCTCAGGCCAGGTAAGTCTGGCATGAGGCTTTGTTCTGATCTCTGTCACTATCCAAACAACAGCACTGGACCTTGAAATCTGGCAAGTGAGTAAAATGATGATCAAATTTGCTCAGTTTCTGCCATCTGCTTAAAAGTTCCATAGACAAACCTGAATTTGGGAATATTTTGATCTTAGAACACATGACAACTGTGGAGCGTGCCCTGATTAATAAAAGCCCATTCCCTCCCTCCACCAAAGAGCAGACCTAGCAGCAATGCCTGGGAGCAGAGCACGCAGCTGCTCTTCTGACCTCACCTCCCTCTGCCTGGCTGCTGTTTGAAAGGAACAGTATATCCGTGGTAAAGGGCTGGTAAAAACGAGGCTTGTGCAGAACTGCTGAGCACATCACAAGCACTAGTTACAACCAGACACCCATTCAGGTGTCCTATCACGCCAGCTACCTGGCAGATTTTTTTCCTGAGCTCTTGTTTCAGATGGTTGAGTTTTAAAGGCTCAGTTTGACTCAGGTCTGATACTACTATTAGCCTGCCAAAACCAAAGGGAACGCTCACGCTTTAAGACATTCTCAATTAGTGGTGGGGAGCTCCTGTTGTTACCTGGCACAATCTTGCTCCATCTTTGCAAAGAAATAAGTACCCTGGGAAATCTAGTTGATGTCTTCATGGGTGGAAGAGAACAGTAGGAAAGAGGGATGGATTTGGAGTCAAGATTTGAAGCAGGGTGTTTAGACAAGTCAAAAGCCTGCCAGAGGACACCCTGGACTCTCTGCCTTGTCAATACTATCCCCAGTTCTAGCTCTGTCAATACTATCCCCAGTTCTAGCTCTGTCTCTGGTTGTCTCACAGCCTCACAATTATTAATGCAAAACAGTCACGTGAAGTCTACACTTGAGAATCACATAATCTTGGTTCCTGTGCACTTAAGTATCTGTTTATTACTTCCCTTCTGACCGCGTATTTTGGGAGGAAAGTAAATACGCTTGAATTACAGGACTGAAACTCATCCAACTTGAGTAACTTTTGCAAAATACAACATAATTCATCAAGTTCTTCCAGAAGAGAGGAGCCGTGCTGCAGCAGACACAGGACATCTAAACACTGGAATGACACACGCTTACTGCCCTGCAGCTCCAGGAATGACAAGCCCCTTTTAAAAATAATTTCCAATCCTCTCCAGAACTTTCCACCCCCCTTCAGTGTTGCAAAGATGCCTGAAAGTTTCAAGCCTATTCCACTACTTTTTTTACCAGTTAATATCCAACCAAGAGGGTGTTTTTTACTGTGGTCTCACTTTACTTACTCGTGGGTTTTTTACAACCAGAAGCACTGGTGATGTTTGCAACACCCAGCTGCAGTCTGTTGTTTCCAAGTACAGATAGACAGTGTGCCCATTATTTTAGGCTGTGGGGGACTGGGAACACCTGGTAACAACCCCGTGGATAGCGTTGGATGGGATGGGGTGAGTTGTATACAAGCATCCTAGTAGGTCACCCAGAGTTTGCTAGACTCACCCTGTTTCTACCCAGTGCCACTTCAATGCACTGCTGCTGGGGAGGACTTTCCCCTCGAGGCCTGTGCTGCATCTGGGCTGATTTTGCTCATTCACATTTCACAGCACCCTCTCTTCCACACTGTTACAGAACACACGTGCTGACGCCAGCCCGATTTTGCAGCACTCACACAGTTCTGCTGGATTTGGATGGAGTCCCTCTGATGTCTTTTGTACTCCTGATAATACAAGTTACTGATAACCAGATTAGCTCTGCACAAATTCAGCTGGAGTCAGCCCTGATTTGTAAACTGGGCAGCCCTCCAGGCAGATGCAGCCTAAGTTTGCCTGGACCACAGCCGGCCCTGGAATCCACATTCACCTGTGCTCCAGCTGAGCCAGCGAGCCTTTGCAACACAGGTATTGACACACAGCTATCAGAATCAGGGAAAAAAGCCAGTATGACTTGCCAGGTATGTTTTGGAACCAGTATATGTCCCCAGTTGACTTTTCCACATGATTTTCCCTTCTTTTTCCTTGCCTGCTCCCGTATCTCTTCTCACCACTGCTGTAAGGAACAGCAGTATTGTGTTAAAGATGCTGGCGTCAGATTCAAAAGGCACAGTCTGTTCCTGGCTGTGTCACAAAAATATATGGGACCTCCGGCAATTGAACTTGGTATTTCTGTGCTTTGACTTTTCATCTTTAAAAGAGGAGACAGTAGTGCTCCCCTGGGGCATTCTGAGAAATGTGTTCCTGTTATCAGCCTTTCCAAGGGTGCAGTTCTGTGAACTGTCTGAGAGCCCAACACAAAAGCTCTGTCATGTTTTCTCTCACCCACATCAAGACACCTCTTTTCTTCCCTGTCAGCCTACACCTTTTCCATTATCATCTCCAGTATCCAGGTGGCAGTGACATCTTCAGTTTCACAAATCCTACAAGGCTCCCATCCAGCAGTTCCAGAATTCCAGCAGTCTCTCCCAAAGGATCTGTCACTCCCAGCATTTCTCCCGCCCGACTTCAGTGCTTCTCTGTTCCTTGCTTTTTTTAAATAGGCTTCTGCCTCGTTTCCCCTCTGTCAAAATGCCTCTGACTACTGACACCAGCCAGTGGTGTCACCTCCCACCACTTGATGGTTCTTCACAACTCTTCACTTGCACTCAGCTACTCTACTGCTCCTGTTCCCATTAACTTGCCTCCTCCAGTCACATCTTTAGCCAATTTTCAATGCCAGCCTTCACATCTGGGATGCCCTCACACTTTTTAGGATTCAAATGGCTGTTTATCACCACTTTATAATCAACACCTCGACCTCCTTTTCATGAAGATTTACAAAGATCCACCAAAAAGAGACAGTATAATCCCTTTAACCAGAAGTCCTCTTTGAGTCTCTTGTCCACGCTTTGTCCAGGCCTCCATCCCCAGAAGAAAGCAGGGGTCTGTACATCTGTATGTTCTAGCACTTGGTCTCTGCTTTCCAATGTATTTATCTAACTCCTCCCCACCCAGCAAGTGCAAAGGTCTGTGCCAGACAATTCAGTATCAAGGCTCTGGCTTGTAAAGGCTGGGCACAGGAGCTGTCTTCTACATGGCTCATGTAGCCCGGCACCTCAACAGCACTCAATAAACACTGATAGTAATAACATTATCTAGAAGCTTGTTTTGCCACCCGCCTTTGACAAATGCACACGTGGCTCCAGCTAATCAGATGTCCACAGTGTGTCTACTTCAATTATACATCCCCAGATATAGAAGGTTTATTGCCTCAGGGTAATCTCAGTCAGTTCCAGCCCTGTACCTGTGTCACACAGGTCAGACTGATCTGTCTGGCCTACTGTCAGAGTAGAACTACTGCCTCTGTAATCTCAGCTTTCTGATGTTCCTCTGTCTTCAGGACAACCCGTGGTAGCCTTCAAACATGAACCACTGTGAATCCCAGCACCTCCTGACAGCCATCAAGGCCAGAATCTGCCCCTTCACAGGTTTCAAGGAAGTTTCTGTTAGCCCAAAGGGACTACAAGGGCCCTTAAGATTTACTATAAACATGACAAAGGAAAACATTATAAATAGTTCAAAGTTCTTTCCTGTTGTTCTTGTTGAAAAAAGATCTTTTCCACGGGCCGGGTTTCTGTACAGGCAGCTGGGAATGCAGCAAGGTGGCAAACCCAGTTCACAAGCTCCCAGTGACAATGCCAGCAAAAAACATAGAAATGTCTGGGTTGGAAGGGACTTCTGGAGGTCATCTGGCCCAACCCCCCTGCTGAGAGCAGGGACAGCCTCAACTAGAGCAGGGTGCTCAGAGCTCTGTCAGCCCCACCTTGAATGTCTCCAGGGATGGGGCCTCAACCACCTCCCTGGGCAACCTGTTCCAGTGCTCCACCACTCTCCTGGGAAAGAAAGAACTGGGCAAGCTGCAGAGCTGGAGAATGTCAGGAACAAAGGCCTCACTGCAGGTGCCATGATGTCAGAGTGGGCTGGGCTGAGGAGAGGTGGGGTGGCTTTTTTAGTACAAAGTTGTTGTCAAAGAGGGTGGATACTGCTGCTCAGCTATGTCAGAATCGCCCAGCTGGAAGTATCTACGTCCTGTCACCTACCAGGTAACATGAAGGTGCTGTGAAATCTTGTGACTGAGCAGATTCCTTGCTGGTAGCAATCACTCCATGACTGTGTTGAAAATTTTCTAATTAAGTCTTCCTCGTCATCTGACCAGCCTAAAAACAGGAGCTGTCTGCAAACTTAGATGACAGATTTTGGTTTCAACCTTTGCAGGAGGCCCAGAGCTTTTCTTGGCAGGTCTGTAATCTGAGTTTAAGCCTGCCCCTGCTTTCCATACTTGCAAAGCTTCCTGCCAAGCAGACATGCTGTATCGTGAAGTCCTGCTGCCTGTATTGTACCACCCTGGAACCCCAGAGAGACACCGTGCTGTCCCACTGTGTGCTGGGTATCACCCCGCTGCGTCATCTCCAAAGAGTCTGGCATTTTGGAGAGTGGAGGAGGAGTGTCTTTAAATGCCCTGCCAGCCCAGGATGCATTTAGTGCCTGGTCCACGTGCACTGCTGCAACAAGGTTATGGCTAAGTGACAATCCTGACCTTGGCCACCCACAACAATGTAATTTTCATGCCCAGCAGAAAATACTGGCAGATTAAATTCTCTGTTCTATCAGCAAGAGCTGGTGTAATTCACTGAATCTAATGGCATGAGAGCAGAATCTGTTAATTATTAACTTAGATGTTTTAGACATCTGCTCAGCTCTAGGGGATACAGTATAAATAAAATCTCATCTCTCCAAGTGGACAGCTGATCCCAAGAACATCTCCAGGGATCTGGCCTGCCTTTTTGTTTTGTACTTCTGGCCAACACACATTCCACCATCTCTTCGGCCATTCAAGGCCCAGGTCAGTCAGATCTGGCAATGTAACAGGCATCATTGAACTCTACTCAGAAGAAACCCTTATCAGTTTTCTTTGTATTACTGTCCCAGGGGCTGTATCCCACACACCACTGGCAGATAGTTTCTAAATAGGACTTCAACCACTGCATGGTTTGCACTGCACCATTTGCACTTTTGGTCCAAAGAGCAAATTCACAACTGGTGTATTAATTTCACCGGAGTCACCCACAGGGACGAATGTAACCTCCTGCTGATTACACATTCAGGGTCAAATTGACTCCCGCATCACCGGGGACGCGCCGGCGATAGGCGGCTGCACGGCTGGCACCACACTCTGTCCTTACCAAAAGCTTTGGCGACATCTCCTGGGCAGCTGCATCCTCCATCCTGCACGGAGAAAAGAGGACAGTGAGTGGCAGGGAATTCCTATAGTCCTTTCTGTTGCTCTCCTTCTTCAGGCTCATTTACTCTACTGTATTGTCTACTGGTAATATCACTGGTAAAAGCACCAGTGCACCTTCCTGACTCCAATTTCCTAAATGCCAGAAATTGGAGAACAAAACCTCCTCTGATGACCTGAATTTTAATCCCTGCCATTTTAATGAAAGGATGTGCGATGCAGAGGTACCACAAACCCCTACCTTAAACCACCAAAGACATTTAAAATAACTTTCTCAGCAGTTTACAATACAGTAAAAGGTCACAGTGGGAGGGGTGAGGAAATACACTATCAGCTGCATTGGATTTTGATCTGATAATATCTAGCAAATTGGGTAATCTAATCTTTGGTAAGTGAAAATGAATCTCTTATCATACTCCTCACTGTTTGCTATGGGGTTCGTAACGAAACAGCACTTTGAGATCTTTAGCATTTCAGACCTACGTGTTTCAGTTTCAGTGCAGAGCAAAGAGGCTGATGAGGGGGTTTCGGTTGAGGGAAGTTCTGTACATGCAATAGGGCTGTAAAAAAGGAATGGCATGTAACAGAGCTCATCATGCTCTACAGTTCTTTAGGTTTCGTAAAGGTCTGAGCATCAGATGAAAGATCCTTCTACTCTGCACAGTCATTGTAGCAAGAGGGCTCCCACTGCCTTTGATTATCAGGGTCCTTTGCAGACTGCTGACAGCTTTCCTGCTTTTGAAGCTACTCCCCAGACTGGATGGTTTCTCCATTTTGCTTCACCTCCCCATTGGCAGACACACGTGCCCGTGTGCGACCTGCGGCCAAGCGTGGCCAGGCACCCCACCATCAGCCATTCCAGAGCTGGCTGTCACGGGTGGCTGGCAGTGGGGCCGAGTGTTAGAACCCCTCCACCCACAGAAAAGGATTCACACACAAACCGAGCAGGTGGATCCAAAAGTGAGTGGCTTTTCAAAGGGCATCCCACTGCAGCCAGCACCTGATACAACTTTAAAGGCTTTTGCTCTATTTGCTGATAACCTCTAGCACATTATTCCTTTTGTTGAGCTAGATACTCTTGCTGTCAGCTCCAGAAAGGATTGCTGGGCTGCCAGCTAAATCCCTCTCTCCTGTTAAGGGCTCTGCTTGTGCAGTTCTTTCCCTCTGACAAGTCTGTCAGAGCCTGGAGGAAGGTGTGAGTGTGCGTCAAGGGGAGGAAGGGCCAAGGTACAAGGAGGTGTCTAATGATCTTCCAGGAAGTGTCAGGAATTCACCTGACTCTTCCTGTCTGAGAGAGGCTGGCTGTGAATGCTCTCCAGTAGATGGGCTTCACTCTGTTCCCCTGGGGTACCTCAGTGACTGACTTCTATAATTAACCCAGTCATGGCAGTGATGGAGGCTTTATGCTTTCGGAAGTGCCACAGGGATGGGGGCCTTAGTGTGTAATCATTAATCATCAGCTCCAAAAAATATCACATTGAATGTCATCAGCTTACAAAGGGCTGAGCAGATGAAGAGACTTTCCCCAAAGCTCATGAGTTACCATTTAAGATAAAAGGAACCAATGATGATGATTCACAGCACTTCTTTATCTGTAGATGTCTCCACTTCACATAACCAGGTAAGTGGAATGATTCACAGAAAGGGAAACACAAAGGGGACATACTAAGCAGTTATGTCAGAAGATGCTATATGATAGATCTATATGCACTGACCCACTTGATTCCATGGGAAAAATTAAGCACTCCAAATAGAAAATAAGACTGTGCTTCTGCTGCATTATCTGGGAAGCTTCCCCTTGCAGTTCAGTTTGTCCCAACAGAGGCCTGGCTCTGGACTCAAAATGACTTGCAGAACTGCTGGCCTTCAGTCAAGTATGCTCAGCCTCTACCTCAGAGCCATGGGGAAATGTCTCTGTACAAGTCACCCTGTGAATCTGGAAGAACTGGCCTTATTCTGAAGTAAGCCTACAGGGAAGGATGGCCATGGGGTCTGCAGAGGGCAGGATTCCAGGACAGATGAAGGAGAGGGCAAACCAGATTTCCAGTCAACAGAATTATTTTAATGTGGCAAAGATGATTTTATTTTCCTCCGTCTTGTTTTCTGAACAGATAAACAATTTTTACAACAACAATATTTAGCCTGAGGAAAAGCAGCAGTATGGAAAAAGAATATGAACTAGTTGAATATTCAACATTATACGCAATGTATAAGTTTATAAAGATGATTTATATGCTTCAAGCAACCTTTGTAATAAACTGTCTAACCAGCCCTTCCTACAGTATCAGCAAACAGACAGTATTTATTATGCAGAAGATATATAAAGTATGCAGCATATACACCAGTAGAAACAATACATATGGTGCTTTATCCTGAACTACATATGCTGGGCATATTTCTGCGTGGAAAGTGTTTCTGTGTGGAGGAAGAGATGGTGTATGGCAGTAGCTGGGTGAAGAACCTGTTAGTCATCCTTGTCACTGAAGGCTGGTGGCCCACCACCCAGGCAGGGCAAAGGAGAAATAGGGCTCTCTGGAAAAGGAGAGCCAAAGGAGAGCCAAATGACAGAGGACACGTGCAAGGCTGCTTTACATTCACCAGATGGTACATGACCATCTCTCTACCCAGTAGAGTAGTTCTGACCTACAAGAAACAAACTTCATCTCAAGTAGGATGTTTCTGAAGGATCTCTCCTGTCAAATGGCTCCTCCACTGCAAGTGACTGCTGCATTTTCTCAAGGCCAGTGGATTGGTGAGAATGAAAATTGAGACTACTGGCTCCCAGACAAATAGCACAGGGCAGGAACAGTGCCTGTATTTGAGACAGGGTTTCCTCTCTTCTTTCAGTGAGTCATGAAAGATTCATTTCTGAGGTGAGCTTTGAGTCTTAAAGGTACTTTAGCATGAGGGAAGTAACTGGTACAATTTCACCTCCCCTTCTCTAAGTGACTCTAGAGAGACACCAGGCATTCACTTGGACTATCATGTTTGCCTAAAAATTGTCACCTCCTCTGTCAATGTATCAGTTCCCAAGATCATACATGATCACTTCAGTAACATTTCAATGCCCAGTTTGGGCTGCCATCCTTGCAAAGCTACTGATGAATGGGCTTCAGTGTGCTGTGCCCCTCACCATGCCTGTACTACACTCAGCACCTTCTCACTCTGTGAGTGGGACTCCTTTCCTTTCATCATGTAACAAGCCAGAGGAGCAGACTGGTGAAGGTACTGAACAAGACCAAACTGAATGCAAAAAGCACCCACAGGACTAGCCCATATCACATCATCAGCTATTATCTACATGGAGATATCTGGTAGGCTTTGAGACTTTTCACATCCTTCCTGCTACTTTATCAATATACCAAAATGCTGCTGGGTAGATTTTCTCCTGAAAAATCGATGTAGGTAGCTGTGGTACTCCTCTGACTGTCGAGGTCTCCTCTGGCTCAGGCAGGGTGTGCCCCTTCCTGAACCTACATCATGGCAGTAGTGAGACATTTTGAAGGATGCCACGTACACTTGTTGCCACCAGACCACTAGAATATCCTTAGGCTTGCTCCCATGTGGTGTTTTCCCACCAGGAGGATACCTCTCTTTTGTGATACTCTTATCAGAGCTCTGGCAATGACCATTCAGTCCAGCTTTTTCTTTCCCCCAAAACCCACACCAATATCCATCCGGATGCTGCAGAACTCAGGCATAATATCCTCACCCTTGCTTTAGTCTCTCTATTTTGGGTGACAGAGTTGAGTTGCAGTGGTGTTAAGAGACTCCAGTTATAGCTGAAGATCATTTTCTCAGCCCAGTTGTTGCAGCAGACAGGTATTAAATTGCCCTCCTGTGCTCCCCTGTAATGGCTGGGGGGGGTTGATAGGTGTAGGCTCACCAAAGCCAATGTGACCTAAGCAGGTCAGGAACTGATCCCTCCCCAAAGCAGGAAAGGAGAGAGAATAATACAGAACCATGCCATTTTTTCAACAGTCTAAATACACCCTCCCAGTTTTCTTGTAAAATCAGGATAACAACATTCTGAGGGCTGCTAGCAGAAAACGATTATTGCAAAACTAGGATGGGTCTCTGAGCAGCACTGCTAGGCTGACACCTGTAGTTATCCAGCCTTCCTAGTAATGAGTCAGTCTTTCATGCTCTACTGCACACATGTTCTGCTGTCTGTGGCAGACATAAACATCTGTAGTACTGCCCAAGACATAAAATCATAGGCTCTTTTTTTTTTTTCTCCAAAGGCTCATTATTTCCCCAGAGCCTTGTGAGAACATAAGTGGCTCACATGCCAGCTGCTCTCAGAGGCACCTCTGAAAGACCCCTGAGTTCAGACACTGTCTGAATCAATCCAGCTACCAGAGCATAGTTGGGTTCATACCATTTTGCACTGTACTCCCCCTTCCTGCCTGCTTGTCCCTCAGTCCTGCTCTCTGGGGAAAGCCATGTTTGCATTTCACTCATTTCTCAGAAATCTTCTGTAGGAATTACTGTTTGCTTCAATGTGAAAACACCATCAAGCTTCCTGTTCTGTTCACATAACAGCCTACTGCATTTGGAGAGCAAGAAGCAGCTTTCCAAAGGCACAAACAGGAGTGAGGTGCCCAAGTCCTTTTAAGCATTAGCGGGAGTTGCATTGAAATCTCTGACTACACTCCCAGAGCTGGTACAGAGGTCAACTGGAGATGATCGAATGATAGCTTTCAACATGCAGGGTACTGGACTGTTGGATTTTCCTATTCCACACCGATTTGCACAGTGGGAATCTGAGGGTAGGTGGTATTTACTTACAGAGATGATGTGTCCTTTCAGGCCATGCGCCGAGTCTGCGCACTCAATGACAGCACTTAGCTGGGGATAGCCCACCCCTGTCTTAATCCGAGTGGTACACACAGAACCTAGACAAGAGAATGAGGGGAAAAAACACAGCCCATTAGGCTGACAACAGATACAGCCTGTTTTCTTTTTCTTGTGGAAAAAAAACCCACAGAACAAAACACCACCAAACATGTCTTTTTCCCTCAAGAAGCGTCTACTGCCAATGTTGGCTTCTCATGGATAAAAGGAACACACAGGAACTTGAGTTTTGAAATGCTATCACACCACTTCATGGGAGCTGTAACTGAGGTGACCAAGGATCTCCCCTTTCTTCTCCAGGGCCACAATTCCCAGTTCAGGCCTCAACAGCCACGCTTCCTGGTGAGGGAATTACTGCATCAGGAGAAAGCAAATCTGACTGATGTGCCTGAAGGGAAGGGGGACAAAAGGACCAGAGTCACAACCCGTGACACTCAGCAGCAGCATTTAACACTTGAATCTTTCTTCCAATGAATAATTTTCTCTTTTCTACATATGCTTTTTTGAGAAAATCTGTTCTTTTTTATTTTTTTTGGTGGTTATTTTCCTTAAAAAGAAGGAAAATCTTTTCCCTGATACTAAAAGCAGAAATCTTTGGTTGATTGCAATAGTTGGAAATGTAAGAAAACCAGCACACAGTGTTTAAAAGATGAGGCAAGTAATCATCAGAAAGCTGCACGGTGTAATATTACAGGAAATGTACTAATTATATCTGATTATTAAATTACAAGGTTTTTACCAGCCCAGGCCTTATAATTTAGGATACAGACCATAAAAATCTGCATGATAACAAGAATTTCAAACCAGATTCTAAACCAAATGCAGTGCAGTCTGGATCCCTTCACCCAGCTAATACCCAGGCATACTGGAGCTACCAGTAAAGTACAAGTTTCCAAAGATGTTTTAAAGAATTGAGGTGAAAACACTGAGTATTTCTGCAAAGTAGAGAGAAAATTAAATTTTAAAATAATCTCCACAGGGTGTGTATTTAGGTATTTAATGCTTTATAAAAATCAGTGCCATTTTCCCCAGAATGGACCATCATCTGGAGAAGAGCCTCAAGAGCTGATATTCTGTGAGGAACGTTTGTAACTGGTGGGTGTGGGTGGTCAACTTGTACAGCTCTGTTCAGGAAGATCTCCAGGGAGGGCTATACAGTATTTACTCCTAACTACTTGCACTTGCAAGCTACAAGTTATAATTCTTCTTTTCTATCTGAGCTTGCCTGTGACAATTGCACCAGGACATCTGTTGTTTGTCCTTTGTGTATTTTGCAGTATTTATTGTTGTTTTCTGTCTTCCTGGGCACAACTGCAACCTTTACTACACCTGCTCCTATCACCCATTCGCAGACCACAGCTACACAGTATTGTAAACAATCTGCCTGCACTGGCTGAGCACAGCTACACTGTCCATGGCACTTGTGTCAGCCAGTTTGCAGTCCAACCCACAGATGGTGACTGCAGCTGCAGTCGAAGAAGAGGAGGAGGAAGAGGAAGGAGCACATGAAGAAATGCATAAGGGAGGCAAAGAAAAAAATGGGAAAATATGGCAATATATGCCAGACAGTAATATTAGGGAAGGGAAGAAAAACACTATGAAGTTTAGGGTTCTCCCATTCATCCATGGGAATGTTACAGTAATAGGTCACATACAAGTGCATTAATACAAGTTGTAGCTCCCAGGCAATACTAATAGGCAATGTTATCCATACTTCCCACTTAAATGCCATTTCATCTTTGAAGACAATGACAAGATGGGCAATCTCAGCTTAACAGAACACAAATAATAAAGCTATTTCAAAACCTATCTTTCCTTGATGGAAGTAGGTATCTGAACACAGTACAACTTGAGCTTTAGCTGGGATGACTCAGCAGGCTTGGAAAACTGTTCCTAAACACAACACAGCAGTGACAATGTCAGCAACTCAGGGCTTCCAGTAAGAGGCATCTTCACTGCCTATGTATGCGACATAGAACACTTTGCAGCATGAAACACTAGTACCCTGGCCATCTATTTCTTAAAATACACTGTGTGCAAGGGCACCATTATTTTATGGATCTGAGTGGGTCCAGGCATCCTAATGTGCAAGCAAATAGCATTGTACAATGGTTCCATCTGGACAACTTCTCCACCAATGTTACCATAACCAACCCTTATGTGACTTACCTGGTCCGATACCCACTTTAATAATATCTGCTCCAGAAAGAATAAGTTCTTCTACCATCTCTCCTGTCACGACATTGCCTGCCTAGACATAAGGAACAATATCACATATATTGGAAATTTTGAGACTGCTGCAGTAAAGACTAATGACAGTAATGTAGAGTTTTATCCAGAGCTTTTACAAGTTGAGCTACACGGAGTCAAAAAATACCCATCACCGCACTGGTCATTGTGCATGCCACAGAGATTAAAGAAATCTCACAGCTGCATTCTCAAGTCAAATGAATTTTGTGGTTGATCTCATAAACCCTGATCCTAAAGATCCTATTGGGATTCCTGCTTTGTTTTCCATCCCCTCTAATCCTCACCCAGAGGATCTCAACCACATCATCCCCAACTGTAAGGGCCATATGGACAAACTTCTCCCTTACATACAGTGCAGCTCCTTTACCTCTCCTGCCCTGTCTATCCTGCCTAACAGTCCATAGTCCTTCATACCATTTGCCTACCTTACTTAGAATCACAGAATAGCTGGGTTAGAAGGGAACTTTAAAGGTCATCAAGTCCAACCCCCTGCAGGGACCAGGGACAACTGCAACTAGATCAGGTTGCTCAGAGCCCTGGCCAACCTCATCTGGAATGGTGCCAGGGATGGGGCTTCTAGACCCTCTCTGGGCAGCCTGGGCCAGTGTTTCACCACCCTCAACATAACGTCTTCCTTCTCACTAGTCAAAATCTCCCCTTTTTTAGTTTAAAACCATCACACCTTGTCCCATCACCACAGGACCTGCTAAAAAGTCTGTCCCCACATTTCTTATAGGTCCCTCTAAGTACTGAAAGGCCATAACAAGGTCTCCCCCAGAGCCTTCTCTTCTCCAGCAATAATAATGAAAACCCTGGGAGAAGATGTTCAGATCTTACTTCAAATCCTAACAAACATCTTTTTTTTTTTCTTTAGAATTTAGCACTTTGAGTACTGAAAGAGTAAGGAAGATACAATTCTTGTCATTTTGTACACTGGTGAAAAAATTAGTACATATACTCAGACTGTGCAGATAAGGGCATATACAGTCCTTTGGTTATGATGATGCCAGATGCCAGTGGGGCATTCCCAAGGCTCCCAAGACCTTTGCTAGGTGATTGACAGCTGATTATCCTACTAGATCATCCACTAGCTCCTTCAGTACTCTGGAATGAATCCCATCACACCCACCATTTGAAAACCAGGTATGGTTTGTATTTCAGCTGTGTGGCTTGTCTCAGGGTCTATGGGATGCTCCTAACTAGAGAAACTCCACAAAATAAACCTGCATGAAACACAATTCCAGTTACTCACATCACCCATTTTGCACTTGTACTGAGATTGGCTATTCATTTGTGGAGATCTGAATTTAGGACCTAGAGATGTTAACAAAATCTCTTATGTAATAATATTCCAGGACTCAGCAAGTGTTTGTAGCATTACTGATACGGGCAGAGCAGGAAGCAAATGCTAAAATCCTCACTTAACATTTTCTTAGTTTCTTTTATTGAAATAAAACCCCTGCTGAAGTCAACAAGAGCTACCCAGGGAATGCTGGGCAAGACCTATTCTCCACTTACAGATTTTTGCCTCCTATTTCACCATTTATTTATTTTTAATGAATTTTGCTTCCCCCTTTTATTAGCCTTAAACAGCTTACAGGCCACCACCTGGAGCACTTATAAAAACAAAGATACTGTTAGGCAGCAATTTGTGGTCTACAACACAGGACCACTTCACTTTGCTCAAAACTGCATGATATTGATTAAAAATAAAATAGGATAAAGTAGAACACTCAGGAAATAAAGAATATAGCTGGAAGCACTATGCCTATTCTAAGTGCTGCTTCCTTTCTGCTCAGTGGTAAGTGTGGTACACTCCAAGGTGGGGTGAGGGAGAGGATGCTGCTGACAGCATCAGTGCTGTATGTTACTAGGGGGTGAAACACTGCAGTACACAAACAGGAATGAACTGGTATTAAAGTCAGTGGCTCCCTGAGATTTGGGATCAAATATGTACTTAACTTAAACAGCAGTGTCTTCTTATTAGCAGACCATAGTGGGTTGTCAAACTGTCTTTTCAGAAATGCTAACCAGACGTTTAATGTTAAGTTCTGCTAGAGAATGTTGGAACTGCATATGTTGATTCAAAATGCTCATCCTAGCAGGGAAAAGCACTTATGTCCCCAGCATACATTTTTTCCTGGAATGCATGTACACACGAGTGGTTTCTGTCTTTCTGAATCTGCAGAGCCTTAACAAATTTTCAGGGAAGACGTGGAGCTCTACAGAGCAGATTTCAACCTGCTGATGACAGGCTTGCTGCTTTTCCTTGTGCAGACCTCAGAGAGCACAAAATGCTCACCACAGGAGAGGCACAGCAATCTGTATGTGAAGGGACCCTGACATCACAGCTGAAGGGCAGAGAAAACTGGTTTTCTCACATCCAGCTGAAATCTACTTCCACTGAAACCAGTGCTTGCTTTACCATTGATGTCATACCAGTATGACAGCTGAATAGAGGCAGAAGGGCTTTTGAAAGCCCCACCTGGAAGGCAAAGCCAGAATACTATAATTAAAAAAAAAAGCATATGAGAAGGTGAATATAGAAAGGCTGAGGCTATAGAAATTAAACCCTCTTAAAATTAACTACTATGAAGCAAGTAAAGTAACTGGAACTTGTACAAAGAAGCCACTATAGACAATACATTTTGCAGAGTATTTGGGCAAGCAGTCAGGGAATGTAGCAATTGGTGGAAGTGTTTTATCAGTGAAAAGCATTCTCACCTTAATGCTGAGCCCATGTACTAGTGCATTTCTCATCTGCTGCAGAACGGGCTGTCTTTCAGTAATTACCATCCTGCTAATCTAACTTTGCTACCCCTGACAGTAAAATAACCACATCAGTAGCAAGTGAAAGTCAGGTAAACTACCCTGCTGTCTGTGTGGTCATTTATCAGGAGCTGCAACAAATTACCCTGGCTGTGGGCCCAGCCTTACACACACAGGGTGACATTCAGCTGTACCATCACAGTGTGAGCCTTCAAGTGTTACCCTGGCTCATTCCAGCACCATCCAGGATGAGCAAACTGTGGGTCAGCCCTGAGGGAAATCCTGGCCTTAGAAAAGTCAAAGGGAGTTTCACGACTGACTTTAATGGGATCAAGATTTCACCTAACAGGATTATAAAGGCTACAGCTTCTCTGACAGAGATAGAAAATTAGTGAACACAGTAGGGCAGCGCCTCTGAATTTCAGTCAGGCATTTGATACTGTGCCTCATAAAAGCCTGCTATAAATATCCCCTCGCACCACGACAGGAACACTGCTGCACTGATTGAAAGCTGCTGGCAAATGGCAATGGATCAAGCTGGGGAGAAGTGTCTGTGACAACAGTTCTCAAACTTTCTTCTTGTATCCTAGAGGAAAGCACAGTCTGTGCCTCCACACTATCAGGAACACTGCCAAAGGACACTTCCCGCCCACCAAAGCAAAGGGTGCTCTACCATAAGCTGGAGAGAAGATGGCCTTTGAGAGGCTGAGCCGTACCAGGTGGGTGGTTGCACTCAGTATTGGGATGAACCCAAGGCGCTGTCTCCTACCCTGGGATCCCAGCTGGCCCTTGCTCTGAGACCACAAGGCCCTGGTGGGCACATCATGACTGGACTGACTCCACAGCTTCTTCCAGAGATAAACTGGGAGCAATCTGCATGGTTTGCTTTGACTGAATTCTGCCTCCGCTCTGGCCCTGAGAAGTTCTGCTACTGACTCCAAGGGGAGCAACAGTTTCTGGTCCCTGCTGTTTCCCCTCTGTTCCTGCTTCATGATTCCACTTGCCTCTCCCTCTGGCTCACATCTTGTGGGTGCTACTGCATCTGCAAGTGTGCTTCTGCCCCAGCCTTTTCCTTCCTACCACACTCCCTGCTCCCCTCCCGAGGATTTCTTTTGTGTAATGAACAGAGAACACTACAAAAAGAAAAATTCAGGATAAAAACTTGGCAAAGCTTGCTGGCAAAGATATCTCAGCTTGCCAAACAGACTTCCAGTGAAATAGAAGAACCCTAATGTCTACAATTACACTAATAAATGGGGACTACTTTTACAGTAATATAAAGGCCCTGGCCCTCCATCAGGAATGTTTTGCTTTAGACTTCAGTGAGTAGGCAGAACCCAAGCACATGATGCTGTGCAACAGCAAAACACCCCCCATGACCATTACTCTTGATTCAGGGGGGCAGTGCTGCATTCCTGAGACTCAGGAATCTTGAGTACTGCTTTTTTCCTCCATCCTCAGTCTAATGAGGGATTTAAGGCAAGTCATGTTGTACCACTGTGCCCTATTTGTCTTCCCTACCCTTTGTATTCCAAGGAGAAATTGATCTTCTTTGTAAATTAATATGAAAGGCAGGAGTAACAAGAGCTTGTGTCAGAGACAGGCAGGAAAAAAATAAGGTAATGTCACTATAAAAGGAAGTATTGAAAAAGGCAAAAAACATGCATTTGGAAGGCTGTAACACAGGAGACATCCTCGATCTGCACTAGTGTATCAGCCACAGAGTACTACATAAACCACAGCTGCTTTACACATCACCTTTTCAGCCTCCAAGCTGAACCCATTCCCTGGCCCCCGGGAACACACATTCCCCGAGAGCCAGGGTTGGGTTACTGTTCCGTACTGCCCCCAGCTGACTGCGGGATGAGTGGGCATGCTGAGGAAAGCAAACAAGGCAGCCTGCAAGGTCCTGGAGATCGCTTTCAGCTATGAGAAAGCTTTTTTATTTTTATACCTTCTATTTAACTGCCAACCCTTTTGTTTGGAAGCCTCAGCAGCAGAGAGCGTACTGCAGACACAGCACAGAGACATCAAAGCAGACAGAACAAGTAGCAGCAGGACATGTCTTCCAGAGTCTCGTAAAAAGAGGCCTGGATGAGCTGCTGCATTTCAGCCAGGAATAGCTTCAAAAGGCCTTTCTGGCACAGAGTGCAAGGTAAACTCATTTGGAAGTGGGGTACAGGTGTCTGTCCCTAGTTGGGATCCCTAGCTGAATGGAGACTTTCAGGGGCTGCACTGACTCTGAACGTTTTGAAGCATGGAAGGTTTTTTAACACCCCAGGTTAGTAGAGGTGGAAATTATCCCCGTGAAGAGAGAGGGGAAAAAAACCCCAGGCCACCAAACAAACCATGAGCCATACTAAACTATGTCCAGAGAAGGGAGCTACAATCAGAAGGCCACTGAACAGCTCAGGGCTGTAGATGTGTTCAAGCAGGTGGTGCTGTCAGGACAATGAGACTTGAAACAACAACAGCCTTAGTCACAGGAGCAGAGAAACTAAACAGGTAGCTTAAGAGATGTGGGAGGTGGATGAGATGGACTTAAGGACCTTGGACTAAAATCTGGGCTTGACACCTGTGACATTGACCCCCTGTGCCTTCTGGGCAATTCACCTTGGTGGAGCTGCCTCCTCAGGCTGCAAAGTCAGCATTCTGTGGGGAGGTGGAAGAGGGGAAGACACAAGTGTCTTTCCACTGATAGTTAAAAAAGAAAAAAATCTTCCCTATGTGGTTTAACTTCCCTCTCAACTCTTCAAGCCAAACACTCCAGAGTAATCATGTCACTAGGGACAATACTTCAGATCTAAAGGAAGGAAACAGTTCCTTCCCTCAATACAGTGAATATGGAGCAGGAAGCTCCAAAAGCCCACATCTATAATTTAGTAATTCCACAAGCTCTCCCAAAGCTATTGGAAATATCACCATACCAAAAAGGTTCCCACATCTGCTGGTAGATGTTGAAGGATGCCTATGGCAACCTGGAACCCCACAGACATTCCAGCCAACTTCCATTTTCCAATGTCACCATCATTCAGAAGCAAGAATGACATGAGAGGAAAATGTAGCCTACCCTGAGCTGCCTGAATGTGCAGTTGCCTACTAAAGCAAGTCAGAGTGTGCATTTATGACCATTTTTATTTCATGTTTACATGTGTGAAGCTTTGTGTCTAGCATGAAGCAGTGAGAAAGTGTTACCTAAACATGAGATTTATTTTTTTTCCTGCACTGGGTTGCAGAAAGGTTGCTAGCCTCATTGAGAATCTGCTGCTTGTTTGAGAATTTCTGCTATTATCACAGAAACAAACTGAGACCTATTTCTTCAAGGGCCCTGGGAAACAAGCAGGAGCAGTGGGACTCTGCTGCAAGGAGCCCTGTGTCAGTGCAAACACCCTTGTGTAGTGCAAAAGGGCTGGGGGAAGCATGGTATTAGCACTCCGGGATGGTAGCATCACAGAAGGTGCGTGAAAAGCCTTGACATTGATTATTTGCTGCCTGATGACCCCGTTGACAATTGCACAACACCCCTCTGGTTCTTATCATAGGCAAGGATTAGTCTACATCCAGCTGTCTTCACAGTGATCTACCAGATGACAACAGCCATTGGCCTCAACTGGCCAGAAACATCGGTGTGCTCCCACAGCCAATCTCAGCTTGGAATCACCACAATAAACCTACACGCTTTCTGATTAGAGGTCACATCTGGTGTGGGAAGGAGGATGTAAGAAGGAAAAATACTGGATCCACCCAGCCTGCCCAGCCAACATCAGACTGCTGTATCAGAGCACACACTGAGCATTCCCCCAGAAATGATCAGCAGTGGAAGACCCACAATGCCAACATGTTACTGAACAGCCGTAATTCGGCTCAGGGTCAACATCTTGCTGAATTGAAAGGGTAGATGAATAGAGCTGTCCTCTATATTCTCAGAAGGGTATCTGTCCACAAGTTACTTTTCCTCTAGACAAGAGGTTTGAGACAGACTTCTTGTCTTTTTTTTTTTGAAGGACTCAGAAATTGATCGAGCTACCACAGAGCTTCAGATGCCTACCGGCCAAACTCTGGGCCCTGTTCCTGGACAGAATTTCTAGACATGCCCTCCACCCTTTCTACACACTTACCATAATGGTGTGATGTGGGAACAGGGCACGAACAGACTTCACAAACTCCACGAAGTGCTCCGAATAGCCGTTTGCCACATCCAGACAGATGTACCTGAGAGGCGGAATGGCCTCTAGAATACTTTTTAGCTTGTCCAAGTCAGCTTTTCCACTACCAGAGCTTGCTGCTACATGCTAGAAAGAAGGGGAGAAAAGAGGGAGTAGTAGTTTGTAAAATCTAGGATGAACACATGCTTCATGTCATCTTCTGCATAGTGTCAGAAGGACTTGTGCTGGAAACCAGTGAAACTCATACCATCTATTATGAAATAAACACTTTCTGGGAGTATCAACATGTTACTTCTGTTTTGTTTAAAGGCTCTAAATTAAAGCAGAATTAGCATTTTATCAGCTCTTTGTTCCCAAGTGGATTCTCATAGGCAAATATAATCACCTGAGACAGATGAAAGCTCAGCCATACTCATAGTAACACATTAAACCCAGCAGCAGCCCTTACTTGGTATATTTCCAAGAAAGCTGAGTGGCAAAATTTAGGGCACTGTCAGAGAGTGGGATCTGGGTCTTTTAAGTTCACCAAACACTCCCTTGATCTACAGAATGACAGAAGAGTTGAATTTGGAAGGGACCTCTGGAGATTGTGTAGTCCAACCCCCTTGCTCAAGCAGGGTCAGCTACCACTGAAAACAAGCAGATTGCTTCCTCCTTTGTCTTCCTTTGAGTTCTTTCCAATAGAAAAATAGTTTCCACAGCTGTTGGCCCACAAAACCTCTGCAGAGATTCAAGGTCACAGAGCAAGTCGGTATTTAATCACTAGGAGAGCCTATGAACCACAAATGAGCTAAGTGCTGAAGTGTTCAGACACAGGATATTCCTGGGACTGTTTTCTACCCTAGAGTGGCATACTAGCAACCCTGATGGACCTAAGTGATAGTCTGGCTTTCAGACAATCCTGTAATTAATGGTCTTTATAATATAATTCTAAAATGTGTGACAGATAAAGATACAATACAATTGTGGGGCATTCTTTTCTATACAGAAAAGGTTTCAAAATGACACTGAATTCTGAGGAGCAAGGGAGACTGTCAGGCATACTCTTAAACTGTCTCTCCTGGTGCAGGGGCCTGCCAGAAGAACACAGAAGAAATCTGGACAGGAAAAGCTCAGAATTTAAGTCAATGTTTAAATGTACTAAATGGTGTTTCTCTGAAATGGCTCAAGCCAGGACCCTGTGAGCAAGTGGGGCAGCACAGGTAGCAGTATCATAGCATGAGCTCTAGTGCAAGGAGGTAAATGGGGCTTGTGGTTGGGTTGCTCCAGGCTATTCACATTTGTGGTCTTAGGCTTCTCCCTCACCAGCACTACCACAGGCTCCCAACAGCAACAGAAGCACAGCAGTTAAACCTATTCCCAAGTATTTCCTCCTTTGTTCAGGGTATTTCTCTGTTTCCATTCCAGGCATATATAAACTTTGCTTTTTTGCATCTTAATAGAAGCACTTTCATAATGGACTCACATAGCTATTCTTTTTAAACCAGGACAAAGCCACTTCCCTTGATGCATTTAAAAACAGCAAATATCTTCATTCCCCAAAACCTCACTTGACAACAGCATTCCCAAGAGACCCCAGTGTATGTGAGTTCAGAACAAAGCAACAAACCATAATAATTTACAGTACGAAAATGTACCTCAAGGCATTCTGGGTGATTGGCAGCAAACAGTTTCCATTCTTCCAGAGAATAATGCTTGTGAATTGCAGTGAACATTGCATGCTAGCAAAAAATAAGAAAACTGGTATTAATGTCCAAGTTAGTCATCTTTCCCTCAACTGCAGAATAATAAGGTATCAGAAATTCCCATTTTAAGTCTAGGCTCATCCTGCTTGAAAATAACAGTAACAGACCAGGCAACTCCAAACAGTTCTTCAAAGGTAATTTAGCATGCTTAGTTCACCTTTCAGGATCAGGTTTCTGATGCATTTCATGGAGTTATGTTCAATATTTTGAACGTGCTTAAGCACTGCAAGAAATTAAGGTGAGCCTTGAGGGCAGGGTCCAATTAACTAGCAACTCCTGACTGCTGCAGCTTTATCCACATACAAACCCACTGTCAGCTAATAATTTTCTTTTCTGGAAGGAAGCACAATATAGACCTCAAGAACTAAACTTCAGAAGCTACACCTGAGATGGAAGGTTCCCAGTAAGCATCTCCACTGAAACTATCTTATACCTGGAGCCCTGTCTCTGGTAACTGCATTGCTCTACAAGCCCAGCTGCTCTGCAGTGAAACCACATCATCTTCTGGAGGGTTTTTGAATTCACACCCCTCTGTTCTCCAATAAACATAGCTAAAAATTAACAACAACTGCTGACTGTGACCCAGTGGCTTCCCAATAATTGGAGAAAAGAGAATCCAGACTTACTTTTGCCATAACCACAGCCATTTCAAACGTCCCCACCGTGTCCATGTTTGCCACTATAATGGGAATTCCCGTGTATGTCTGCTTGGAGTTGCGGAAGGTGAAGGTGCGCGTGAGGTCGACCTGCAGTGAACAGGCAAGGGTTATTTTAGGTAACTGATAGCAATCTAACATGAGTTCTGCCACTGACTTCAGATACAACAGGTTTGGACACTGCTGTTTAATCTTCCTCATGTTTCCTGTTCTTCCACCTTTAATTCCATCATTCCACTTATTACCTCAATCTATTTTGTTACAACTTCTGCCTTCTGAATAAGAAAGAAAATATCAAAGTAAAATAATGTTTTCTGGGGTAAAGAGAGATCGTGCTGAAGAAGAAGAGAATCAAAATTAGAGTAAAAAAAATATAAAGAAACAAGTCAGAAAGGGTTAGAAAGCAAAGAAAGGACAAAGACAACTGGGGATTAGTTGATAGGGAAGTAACCTCAGCTGTTTGTTTGGCTGCCCGAGATACCCAAGCTGAAGTCCAAACTCCTCAGAAGTTAGAACAGGAACTCCTTCTGTCTCTAGGGCATAGAGGGCTTAGTCCCAGTCTTTAATGTAAATGACAATATCATAAAGCAAGCTCTTTTGGCTATGGTTACCAGCATTCTTGCCAAAGATTATGAACAATCATACTCTGGCTTATTAAACCATGAGGCTGCCAGTTTCTAAGTTAATTGCCTAAAATTGCATCAGCCTTCACCTTCAAAGTTATTTCTTCTTCAGCATCCTCAAACGATCACGGTAACATCAGGCATTTTATTTCTTAGACTTACAAGAGGCAGTATAACATTTCAATCAGTTCCCACTGGTCTACTGAGCATCTTGCAAAAGGGTTTAAGAACACATGTAAGAAATGTACAACTGCAAGATAACTAGGTTAGTCTCTTCAGTAGTGAAAAGAAGACTTTCCTAGTCTTCATTACTTCTCACTTTAGCTTTAACCCAGGAACATTCAATTAACTAACTGAACTCTAATTCATTACCAGAAAGGAAGCAATATTAAAAAAAAAAGGACTGCAATTATCTACTTACAACATAGTTTGAGCACTGCCATATTGCAGTCTACACTCTGATTAATATGGTGGTGGGTTTATCACTGATTTATGCAAGAGGAAGAACTTGGTGACTCAGTGATATGTTGTGAAACAGGTTCTCATTCTGTATAAGCTCATGAGGGAAGCTCACTTTAGTGAACAAGATAATATACAGCTCTACAGAGATTCACCCTTGCCCCCTCTTTGCTATCACAGGCCTGGTTCACCCAAAATTCACTGACTACGTAACATTTTAATGAGAATTTCTGCTGCAGATAACATAAAAAATAGCATGAAGTTAAGTATGAAGTATAAAAATTTATTTTATTTTACTCCTTTTAATGTAATTTTTTAACTAGAACTAAAGAAAAAAATAGACAAGAGTATTGCACAACCAGTTTTACACAGAGAACAGTACCAGAATCACTGCCTTACAGGTTTACAGAGGAAAAATGTCTTTCAAATGAACTTAAGAAAGAAGCAGAGAAGGACAGAGGCAAGATGCAATGCTATGTAGGAAACAGTTATTCTCACCTCCACTTACTGTAACATCTCACCCATGACTCCCTCTAGCCAGCTGCATCTCCTGCAATTATCCACACAACTCTAACAGCAGGCATTTATGAGGGATAATTGCAGAGCTTCCCCTAATGAGGCTTTTGTTCCATAAGAACAGGAGAAATGGCACTCCAGGTTGGAGATATTTATGTGGTGCCCTAGTTCTGCAAACAGCCAGTACCAGTTGTCTGGGAAGGGAATGCAAGGCAAGTTTAGAAAGGCTTTCCCTAGCCTACCTACCCAAGTCCCAGGAGGCTGATGTTTTAGAGACCTTCAAGGACAAAGGTCTCCTCCAACCCATTGTGCTAAATAGCCACTCATGGACAAAGAACTTGCTCTGTCAGTTTTTTAATCCTTCACACCCTCAGGCTTTCCAGTATCACATAGCAATAAATTCCAATAGGTTGCATAAAAACTACACCCTTAGCCTAACAACTACATTTGGTGCTTCCTACTTCTCGCTTTGTGAGAAGCAATCAACAACCACTTCTCAGTTTCACCTTTTCTATTCCACTCACTTCCTAGACTTCTGGCATATCTTCCACAGCTGCTGCTTCTCAATACTGAGTAGTCCCAGTAGCTTTAGTTTTTCCTCATGTGGAAACCAGTCAATGCTGGTGATCATCCTGACTGCCATTCCCTATACCTATTATCATGGAATCATAGACTGGTTTGGGTTGAAAAGGACCTTTAAAGATTATCTAGTTCAACCCACCAATGCTGCTCTTGTGAAGGGATCACCAGAACTGTGTACTCAAGATGAACGTGTGATGGAGCACTACAAAGCTAACTGGTTTTCCTTAGTTCCTCTACCTGCATTTCTGACCATCTCTTCATCTCTTTCCTAAGTGGTAACAGCTAATTTATAGCTTATTGTTTAATGCATTAAGAGAAAAAAAAACCACTTCTGACTCTAGGATTGCTTACCATCACTCAACAACTATCAAAGTTTCTAAAGAAAGAAAATCATTAAGTGTATTTCATAGGAGACCTTTGACACATGAAAGTACTAGGACATTGGTTACTCTGTTAAAGTTCCCTGGATTTACCTGAATTTACAAATTTAGATTGACTAGACTTCCTACAGGACACTAATCTGGGGAGTTTACAGACAGCCTTCAGAGGCAAGCCCAGCAAAGCCAAGAATAGCCAGCTATGTGAGTACCAAGACCCCACAGATAATGCTGCACCAACTTTAATCATTGCTTTAACCAGTTCTGACTCTTGAATTCCAGCTTCACATTTTCTGCTATCTTTTCAAAAGAAGAAAGCAATCATGGAAAATTAAGACAGTAGAAGGAATCAAAAAACAAGTAGCAACAGAGCAGACCTACAAGAAGAGCTGCAAACATCTCTAACTGCCTCTCTGAGAAGCCGACTTAATCCTAGTTGCAACATAAAAAGCTTTCCTTGCGCAAAATGAGGCGTTCGCACCAGAGAAGCAGACGCTTGGTGATAGAAGCTTCAAAGCAGCAGCTTGCTGGGTAACAGGCACTGTAGTATGCTGCCTCTGTTCCTCTGCCAGAACTATTTATTTATATTCTTGTTTTGAAGCAGACTGGGGCTGTCCATTTCAGATCTGGCTCTCACAGACACTGTTTATTCCTGTTGCTACGGCCTCAGTGATGGTGTCCAATTTCTTAACCTTCATCGGTTTCCACTGACACACACACCACCCCCCCCATGACACGCACTTTTTTATCATGTGAAATGTTTTTAACAGTTCATCATAGCCACCCGTTACAACCCTGCCATATCAGCTTGTGTTCCTCCTATCATTTTCCCCTTCCTAGCAGCCAAACCTTCTTTCCACAGCCTGCATGAAGCTAAATATACACAACGGCACACTGGAAGGAGCCAGGTGTCACTTGGTGGAGCACAGCTCCACCTGTTTGCCAGGCCACCACAGTGGATTTGAAAGAGGGACCAGAGGTGCCCAAGCAAACAGCCAGAAAGGGCCCACAGGACTTACGAACAATAATTGCACGTGACAAGGAGTTACTCAGCCAGGACTCCGTTCTCTGTAAATCTGAAGCAACTAGCCTGAGATCACCTTTCTGCTGAGAGGGTCTCTGCAACCTTACACCTTTATAACAGGAAAAAAAAATATGCTTAGTTGTCCTCAAAATCCCCGGCTAGAGGCCCATAATAAACAGGGCCACCCCACTTCCTTTTCCAGTCTTTCTACTGCTTGTCTCAGACTCCTACAACTCTGCTTACTCTGAAGAAATGCTTAATCCTCTTTCCATCCTTCTGTGCAACGTAATTCCTTCATTAGTCAAACTAAATCCTGTGTTAACCTTGGGGTTAGGTGAGGTGAACAAGAAGGCACCTTCAATCCTAGGGCAGCCATCTTTTTTTGTAGGGGCAATCCCCATGGGATTTCCTGGGGTCTTTCCTGATCCCTCCTGAGAAGTAACTACAGGAACATCCCGGCTGCCAGTG
>VWZY01002783.1:137933-185046 GCA_013399075.1 Chloroceryle aenea | reverse complement strand
GGTTGCGGCTGCCTTGAGGTGGCCACAGCGACAGGAATTGGCGATGCTCCTCAGTGTTTTTTGGGTGTCGGCAGCACAGCCCAAAACTCTGAGCTTCCAACCTCATAAAAAGCCGGGCTTTGGTCTTCCTGAGCTCTGGTGGAAATCCGACTTTCCAGGGAGCTCTGCTCCAAGCCCAAACCTGTCCCAACCCAAGCCCAAACCTGTCCCACTCTGAGCCCGAACCTGGCCCTCTCCCTGGCCATCTGTCATGCTCTGGTAGAACCGAGTGTTGCCCAGCTCCTGGAACCCTCCAAGCTGGTTCCCCATCTGACTGCAGAGCAAAGGGTTGGTGTGTTTTTGCCGTTAGAAACGTTGAGAAATGTGCAGCTGGTTTGTCACAGGAGAGCAGTCGCAGCACCTGGAGCTGCCTCTGCACCATAACTTCCTACTTTAGTACATGTAGAGAAGCAACAGGGAGCTTATTTTTTGCCCTCTATAGCACAGAAGAGCCAAATCTGTGAGTTCATGTTTTTAATCACCAGCCACTGTTCAACAAGCAGTCACAAAACCCCCACAGCAGCAGGATTACACGTGCTGGGTCCATCTATGTCTGTTGGCATAGGGATCAAGACAAAGGTACCAGACAGCATATGAGATGACTTTCACAGGAGCTTTGAGCCTTAAAGTCTATTTAATGATGAAGTCAGCAGGCTGTAAGATTTGGACTGCTTTGGAAGACACATGAGCTTTGTCAGTGACTGGACACTGAAGCGCGGGAGGACCATGGCTGGCTTCCCTTCCTCAGGCACGTTGCAGGATGAGGTACTTCTCTCTTCCTTATCTGGAAGTTGCACACAACTGGTCACCACCCTGCCCCCAGCAGAGCAATTTTTACACATTCTCTGTTGAAGTGCCCCAGATAATTCAGTATGGCCAAGCATGAAGCCCAGGGCACACAGCTGTCAGGGCATTTGAGTGCTCGCAGTTTGGAATGTCCAGGCTGAGAAACCTTGAATCTGGTTTTCAGGAGAACTTTGTCACTGTGGGCATTTCCCACAGAAATATTCATGTGAAACAGGACCCTTTATAATTAGTCTCATCTGCCTAACAGAGGCCATTCACTTGATGGCTTCTCCACTGGCTTCACCAGTATAACAGAACAACTAAGATCTGCCCTTCAAATACCCACAGCTCCTGCCATTTACTGTTCAGTAATAAATTAACGTTTTGTTAGGAGCAGAGAGTACTGATGAGGATGGATTCTGGGGAAGAGGCATGCCTGTAGCAGAGGAGTGAGAATGGAGAAGAAACAAATGCCTTCTGTCTGTGCCTGCCACCATGTCTTCTCTTTGCCCTCATGGCAGGCATGTGATGCTGAGAAGAAAGAAAGAAGCCACCGCGCTGCACTGCGAATGCAAAAGGTCAGCGCTGTCATGGGGAGTAGGAGATGGAGGCAAGCACTGAGACTTGTAAGCCCTAGAAAATCGTGCCTGATGCCGTTTCTTTTTTCCCATATTTTAATTGTAATTTCCACTCAGAACTCACTGTCCTATTTTTCTGTAGATTACGTATCAGCTAACATCCAGTATTTCCCCCATGTAAACGTACCAACAGAGCAGTTGGGTCTCTCAGGTCAGCTCTGGTGGTCTTGAAAATGTACAAAATCTTCCAGCATCTTACTTCAAGGTACATTTTCCATAATTAAAATTCTGTTTTCCTGAACCACCTCTGTCTTTTTCAGTGATCTTTCTGAAGTATGGACACCAGAAGGGACAGGATCAGTCATCACATTAATTACCACAGCCAGAAGTGAAGATCACCTCGTTATGTATCTTTGCTGTTCCTCTTTACACCTGCAGTGGTCCCATACTATCTCTTTGTGCTATGGAAGAAGCAGCTGCTCAGCCAGGCTGTGTGCATTTTGGGTATTTGTCCTCTAAATGCAAATGACTTATCACTGATGTCAGAAATTATCATATGTAAATAATTCCAGCTACTTTACTTCAGAGCTGTTCTTTTCTCTACTTGTTTTACATTTGTAGTTAAAAATGGATGGAACAATACACTCAGAAGAGAACTTCTCAGCCACTGTAGCTGAGAAGATCAATGCCAGCATAGCTTCCTAGGTCTTCTGACAGTTTCCTGAATTTAATGTTTTTGAGAAGAGGGAAGTGGTCATAATAACACAAATGTTATTACCACATCTCAGGAAGTAACTATCTGAATTCAGCCTATGATTATCTAGGAGTTACTTTGTTGTCCTGGTGATTTTCATCCTGTTAATATAAATGCTGTTGTGTTTCATAATAGAAATGAGTTCACAAATGGGATCTGGTGACAAAGGACATGGAAGAGGCAGAGGTAATGATTTGTGCCCTCGCCTTGGTCTTCCCTGGTAAGATTTGCCTCAGGAATCCCAGGCCTCTGAGATGCATGAGAAATTCAGTAGTGAAGAATATCAAGGAGGAAGGGTCTGCATAATTACAGACCAGTCAGCCTGACTTCGATGCCTGGGAAGTTGAGGGAACAAATAATCCTGGAAACCATTTGCAGACATGTGAAGGACAAGAAGGTGACTCGAAGTAGTTGGCATGAATTGACAAAGTCATGCTTGGCTAAGCTGATTACCTTCTGTGATGAAATTACCAGTTTGGTGGATGAGGGGAGAGCAATGGATATTGTTTATTTTGATGTTGGCGAGGCTTTTGGCAGACTCCCATAACAGCTTTATAGACAAGCTGAAGTGTGGACTAGCTAAAAGGACAATGAAGTGGATAGAAAACCAACTGAACTTCTGGTCTTAAGGGGTTGTGATCAGCGATGTGAAGTCCAGCTGGAGGTCAGCCATTTGTGCTGTACCAGGTTAATTGTATATAGCATTAAACCCACCCCTTTTATGCATGCTCAGTTTTCTTCTAATTTGAATACTTCATCACTAACTCCTCGGTGCTGACAGAGGCATTCAGTGATAACCTTGAAGTATGAGCACTTCTGAGCACCAGAAACACCTCTGTGGTGAATGCTTAATGAGGTTGTCGTTATTTATCATCAGAAACTCTGGTCACACAGCTGACACAACTAAAGGCACATACTGACGACTTTGCTGGGGTTCCTAGGAAAAAATCTATAGCCTCATACAGCCCATACAGCCAGCCTGTAGCTTAACTAGCATGTGTGTTTAAGGAGTGTGGTGAGCAGCAGTGAAAGCATTGCTCAGCTGGCGAGTGCTCCTGCAAACTGTGTCACAACTTCCCAGCAAAATCCCATGTCTGGAAAGAACAACATGCTGCAGGACACGTGTGATGAAGAGCTTTCACTGTGAAAGAGAAGCAGTACATTTGGGGAAAAAAAGCCTTCTTTTTCTTATAAGAATTTAAATCACTTTTATTATTCTGTTTGAATTTGGGCTTTGTCTAGACAATAGCATTTCCCAAGAGACCTAACTCGGCAGACCCTACAAATGCAAGCAGAAGATTTCTCTTGGTTGTGGAGATAAAGAGGTTTCCCTGATCTATCACTAGTATTACAGCAGCTACACCAGGGCCTTTGCTGGCCCTGATAGCCACCAGAAATGGGAGGAGTGAGGCTGACACACCTGGCTTAACAGAGCTGTGTCAAGCTGAGTTCAGTCACATGCATGAAGATCACTTGTTATGAAGTGAAGAGACTCACGTGCCATAAGTATTTTCATTAATTTCAAAGGTCTTAGGATAGACCACTAATCATAAGCTGAATCCCAGGCCCACACTGAATTCAGTAGGACCACCCTCATTCAAGGTACAGTTTCATAGAATTAGAGCCATAGACTGGTTTGGGTTGGAAGGGACCTTTCAGGGTCATCTGGTCCAACCCCCCTGCAGGGAGCAGGGACATCTGCAGCCAGAGCAGGTTGCCCAGAGCCCCAGCCAACCTCATCTGGAATGGTTCCAGGGATGGGGCTTCTACCACCTCTCTGGGCAGCCTGGGCCAGTGTTTCACCAGCCTCCTTGTATAATTTACTGAGGAGTAAGTGACAGTATCCATTCCCATTTGATTGCAGCAGGTTTCAAATGTTAAGTAATCACAGCAAATAATAATTAATGAGACTGACCTTCCTTGGCTTATGAAATACATTTGGATTCTGTCTGTGCTGATAAATGGACCAAACCCAATCTCTGTCCCTGCAAGGTAAAGGACAGGGTATTGCTCACACTGAGCATCTGTTTAGATGCCATATGTGAGCTTCAAGGGGTTTCACTCATCCCACATATTGGAAACAGGCTGAAGCTGTTCCCTGAACTGTCCTTAGACTACCTGGTACCCTGGGCAGGTTGTCAAAGGGAGTGAGATAAAGAATATGGACCATTGCATGGTAGAGCTCGTGACCATACACTGGTCCAGTTTGGTTTACAACAGGGCTTTAAAGTTATGAAAAAATCTGTAGTTTATATTTAAATGGGAAATTCCATTTCTTGGGGAATTAGGTTTATGTATGTAGGTTTATCCCCGAGTTTCCATTACTCAGGATCAAGGTAGCTACCACAGAAAATAAATAAGTAAAATAGTTCTCTTGCCCTTAACACCACTGGCTTGGGCACAAGACAGACTTAAAGTCCTGTAAATCCATTTCCTGCTTATGGAGAAGGGTCAGGACATTGCCTTTTTTAACCCTGACAATTGTGGGAGTTTCTGGTTTGGTGCTCCTAAGCCCACTGCTATTGCTGTGAGAGGAACGAGAAGCACATCATTAATTAAATAACCATCATTATATAACCAAATGGCATTTTCTTTATTTTCTGGGCTTTCCTTGACATTTTTGTGTTGGGTGGAAGTCTCGCTACAAATTTTAAACTGGAAAAATGTTTCTAAATGATGAACATCTGGTAATGACTAACTTTCAAACCCAATTTAATCTTTAAAGGAAAACTTAATAACTTTGCTGCCCTACTGCACCATCTACAGGCAAAAAACCCCATGTTGTTGATAAGTACAAAGTGTTAGAACTGTGTTAAGTGCTTTTTTTAATCATTGCAATTAATAAATAAAAGTGGAATTTTCCGGTTTTTATCTCTATAAGTATGAGGGGTTTATGCCTTTTGTCTTTAAAATTACATTTCCCACAACTTTAAATACCTTTGGCCAGGGAGTTTGGCGTCTGCAGAACTTGTGTTAATATGCATCTTATCATGGGGAAAGAGAAAACAGGATTGGCTTGGACCTTTATTGCATTTTAAAAATTTAATGGGTTGTAGATAAAAGCTGCTGCATTTATCAGCTGTCACACACTTTTTCTTAAAGACACCTACATAGGGATTATGATTAACATCAACTCAGTTGTCACCACTGTGCCTTTTTTATCCATAATTCCTCACTGCCTAAAGTTAAAGATATTCTTAAAATGACCTAGAAAATGCTGCCTCTCTTTCCCAGAGCAAATAAAACCTTGCTAAATATTCGTGTATATCATTATGATAAAATGGGAAGGGAAAAATTAACGCCTGAGCTTGTAAAATATGCACTAGTTTTGCAAGGCTGTTTAAAAAGTGAAGCTCATTAGGACGTGGGGCCACAGTCGCTGCACATCTGTAGCTATTGGCTTGTGTCTCACTTGTGTTTTGGGTGTTTGTGGTACTTCAGTATTCAAATAGGATAAACAGGACATGAAACTGAGATCAAATCTCATGAATTGCCCTCCCCCTTTTTAGAGGGAAAGCAGATTGTCTTTAGGTATTGTCTCCTGTGAACACATGTGTTTAAAAAAATATATATGTAAAAGGGTAAACTAAAATGAAATGCAGTCCTTGGAAGTTGTAGATAGATATATGCATTCTATAAAGCCAATTTAAAGAAATTTAAGTGATTTTTCTTTTTTTCTGGTAGGAGAACAAGGGGCTAAATTCACTTTACTTGGATTTTAGTATCATATAAAAATGCCTTCGGGAGAAAACTCTGGAACAAGAACATGACTTGTCGCAGTGTGCATAGCACCCGGGATCAGGAAGGAGTGGATCCTGATTACAGTCTTTTTACATTAGTATAACAAAGACTTCTGAAAATGCTGCATATTTTTGGCCTGTTATTCCATGTGCTTGCCTGGCAAATTATTGGTTTGCATTTTGATTTGTGCCTACCTGCTTCTTTCCTGAGCTGCTGTGCAGCAGGGACTGGGTTTTGATGTTGAGACTCAGCACGTTCCACTCCTGTCATCCATATTTCAGCGAAGGCAGAAGTCAATTCCATACCTGGTTTGCGGAGTGCTTTGGGATCCTTCGGGATAAAAGGTGTGATATAAATATAAGATACCATTCATTCCCTTTTTTCTACAGCACACACAGTGCTAATAGGTTTTGCTTTTATCTTGAGCTCCCCTGACTAAATTGTCAAACATCTCAGTAATACCGTGAACGTTTGCTTCAGGCACAGTCATAATCACTGCTCTGTTAGCTCTGTCCTTACAAAAGGATGGCTATTCTCCAGGCACACAATTGACTCTCCTACTACCAAATGCCTCTTTCTTCTTGTCCTCCTCAATAGCTTCTCTGACAATGTCCCTTGAGTTTCCTCGCTTAGGTCTAAATCCTCTGGATCTCATTCAGGTCCCATTTCCCATTTGCCATGTCAGTTTACCTGCAGTACATTGTAATCTGTGCCGATCTTGTATCCTGAGCAAAAAAGACCGGTGTATGGGGTATTTCTTTGGACTTCTGAGTCCTGTGTCTTTCTTTCTTCCCTCCACTGTGTTCAGATAGCAAAAGCTCTTTCTCTTCAGGGAGAGCACGGTGAGGAAAGCAATAATCAGCTTCTCCAAGCTACGTAAGCAGCACTTCATTCTCTCCTCAGAAAGAAAGAGGCAAAACACAATTGCTTTTCTGAGCCCTTCTGCCCAGCTCTGTGGGAAAGGGAATAATTAGCCTCATTAAGCTACAGGGCCAGCAGCCCCACGCCTTCCCCACAATCCCCTTACCTGACCTCGCTGTATTAGAGCTGCAGCCAGTGCCACAGTGAATACAGCTGAGCAGATGAGCTGCTCCCAGCTGTGGCCACATCTCTTCTCCTGCTATTCCTCATGTTCTGCTGGGGCACCCACCCAAGGCTGCACAATTGGCCCTTAGAGAGCTCAGATGGTAAATGCAGAATGTGGTGGGGGGTTTCCTCACACTCCCCCTTTTCCAGTCTTCATTCTTTTAGCTTAATGATTTTTTTTATCTCCCATGTTTCTGGAGTCTCTTTCATTCAACTGCAGGTTCCTCCTTTTCACCCTGACATGCTGCTGTCAGGTGGTAATACATCACTCACCAGAGCAAGAACTTGCCAGCAAAATTGACAAGCTGCAGTGTCCCTTTGGGGCCAGGCCAACAAGTCTTGTGGCATTTGTTAAATGAGATGTGTGGGGCTACACTGTCAGGTGGGGAAAAAGACAGGAATAAATAAATGGCTATAAGCATTTGATTTCCTGATCTTTGAAACTGATCCACTTCATCAGTTACTGTGTCTAGTGCCCAGTTTGGCAAAAGACATCTTTCTTTACTCCCCGTTACTTTCCTAAGCCTGCATTTGGGCCGTGGTGTAGCAGACTGGTATAGTCCATGGCATAGAATCTATCTTCCCTCACTCACAGAAGTGTAAACTGGGACTCCATCTATAGGAGCCAGGGATAATGTCATCAGGTAAAACTCATTTGTCTGTAATCGAAAGGGGTCCTTGTTTTTCTTTTCCCCTAACTCAGAACAGAGCTCGGAAATGCAGAACCATTTTGATATTTAAAAAACATTTGGTATTTAATCAGAACAGAAATGTGGCATGTGAAGAACATGGGCGTATATCTGAGCTGAGCTTTGGGAGACATTAATAATGAATTATGCTGATAAAGAACAGCTGTATTCTTACATCAGAAACCGTGGGGACAAATAATTAATTTGCCTTCATTAATTTCCCAATTCTTTCCTGGCGAAAAGTCCAGAAATGCTTAAACTACAGCTCTAATTGCCATGACAAGAGCGAGTGCATTAAGAGATTGTATCAATTATTGGGCCATCGCACGTCCTTATGAAAGCTGATTTCTGCTTCTGCAATGTTAAGATTTCCCCCTCCTCGACATCCCCCCACCCTGAGCCTGTTTTTCATTGGCTACTAACAAGGAGTCTGGAGGAAAGAATGTGATAAAATGTGATGATAATTTTCTTATTTAATAGAGAGGAGTCTGAGTGTTTCTGAATCTTAGCTGAGCAGGGCTGCACAGAGCTGGGAGGTCGAAGGGGGAAACACAGTACAGTGGTGATTCCCTCTTGAATGACAACAGTATGGAGGCCACAGCTTCTTTGTTCCCCTGGTCACACCAGACTATGAAAAAACCTATCATACCTGGTTTAAATTTCCTGGCTCAAATGTGGTTTAAAAAGCAGAAAATCAAACGAGTTGTTGAGATGAATGTGGGAGTTGAGTTGCGTGGCAGAGGAGAAGGGTAGTGGAGGGACCACTGTTTGTGTGTCCACTGTTTTTGAAGGGACAATGCAGTTCCAGTTATGGTGCTGGAGAGGAGCTCTGTGCCGCTGCTACCACGGGGAGTTCAAGCCTGAGGGCACAGAAAATGCCATAACATGCTCAAAACTCAGCTGTCCCTGTCTCCCAATGAGCCATCTCATGCAGCAGCCCCTTCCAGGCAGTGCTCACCACTGCCTTCTCTGCCCAGGGGTGGCCCGTGATAGATAGCACTGCAGGAGGAGATGGGATATGTGGTGGTGGGCTTGGCTGGAAGGCAAACACATCCAAGACTTGGTCTAGCTTGGCCATGCTACAGATGGAGACTCCTTCTCTTGTACACCTGTGATGCTGGAGCGTGATGTGGGGTTAGCTTTGTGCTTTAGAGAATAGTGACATAGACATACAGATGAAAACATCACAAACACTCCTGTGCAGCACTCCTACAGACTGAGGAAACAGTTAGGAATGGGTAGGTATTCAAAGGACAGACTGGGACCCGTGTTCCTGGGAAATACGTGCTAAACCTCAGCTCGTGTGGCTCTTCTGAAGGATACAAACCTTATATTTATAATTGATCAAGTGCCTTTGAATGAGTCAAATTTTATTTCCATGGCAGGCAGATCAGAAATCTTGGCATTGTTTTTTTTTGTCATGAAGAACTCTTGACAAGTATATGTGGCTGCTACTTAACAATTCCTACTGCATCTTTGAAACACTTCTAGACATCCCTTAATCAGGTGAAGGAGATCTTTGCTCACTCCTTGTTCTCATTCAGGTTTGCCAATTATAGCTTGTCTAGAATTTCATCTCCTCTTACTCGCAAACCTCTCTTCAGTTCTTGCTAATTTCTGCAGCTAGACTGAGTGATCAGAACCAACATGACTGGCATGTGTGGCACAAGAACAAGCAGTGGTATAAGTGCTTTGGAGAAGCACACATGGCAACATCTCTGGGAACTAGGGGTGTGCTGGAATGATGGCAGAAGGGTTCAGATGTGGTTGCAAATATTAGATGAGTGAGATGGTACTAGACAGGTTGGGAGGTAGGGTGGCAGTGAGTGGGAAGGGATTAGTGACTGGCAGAGGACTGTGCACTGTGTTCTCCGCAGCCAGGGAATTGCAGAGTGCTCTTAGTCATTAGCAGCAGCTCAGTTTCCTCTGAGGTGAGGGAGATTTAGCATCACCTCTGAAGCCAGGACCACCTCAGCCACTGCCATTCTGGAGGATGCACAAGCCAGAAGGGGGAAGAGCCACTTTCAAACCATTTGAGAAATGTCCTTTGTGTGTCAGAGGCTCCCCACCAGTTTTCTCAGTGCCTTGTACTGCAGTGGATGCGAAGGGGAGGTGCCGGTGCCACATCTTCCAGATTCTGCTGTGGTGCTTTTTACAATTATTTTTATTTCCAGTTAAGATCATCTGTTAGCAACGCAGTGGGAAGCTCTTCTTTTTATCCCTGAACCACTCTAGATGCTGTGACTTGATTTATTGTGTGGGACAGTAACCTGCAGAGGGCAGCTTTACTCTTGCATCATGTGAAGGCCTCCGCCGCTTGCTTTTTGCCATCGCTGCTCAGAGCAGAGCTGCTTCCATGCTCTTCCACGAGAGAAAACAACAATTTACATCATGTCATTTTCCTCTGTTTCTTTTTCTGTAGTCTGCCTGTGACAGAGGAAGTCAGCCGATCTACTATAATCTATTTGGCTAAATAACACGCAGTTCATTTGCATGGCATGTGATTACAAGGTTCTAGAGGACACTAATTAGGAAGACAATCTGGGGAGAGAATAGGGATTAGAAAGTATCCGTCAGTCAGATGCCTGTCAGCCAGCAGAATAATAATAATTAATCATAATTAACAATACGTCCTGTGTCAGTAGTGCATTTTATCTGAGCACTCGACAAGCATTTTGTGTTTAATCTGTGCAGCTCCTTCTGAGGGGAATAGATGTGATAAAATATTTAGAACGAAATCTGCAAATGGCATTTCTGAAATGAGACCCCTAAGGCAGATGTATACAAGTGCCAAAATAAAATGCCTGATTTTCAGACGTGCCAAGCATCTGCAAACCCCAGAGTTTGGGTGCCTGTGTTAACTTTGGTATCTCTTAGCACAGACAGCAGGAGTCCTGCCTGCTGCCTGGTGAAGGACAGCAGCGGTTCAAGTGATACACAGGCTGTGCTGGGGCATGCAAGTCTGACCCTGTGGTCATGACTGGATTTACTTCTCGTCTACACTGTTTGCAGGCAAGGAAGGAGCCTGATCACACATGCAGCACCAAGTTCTTACACATAAGCTTTGCACAGGCTGGGGATGTGCAAGGCCAAGTATACCACACACAGGTCAGTTGACCTGCAACTGTTCCAGTTCCAGCTCCTCTTATCTATGTATGGTGTGAGTGCTTTGAAAAGAGCTGGGGCACTGCCAGCAATGATGGTAAATGGGCTGTTTGCAGGACTCTGTGTACCTACTTCTGCTAAATCAGCTCCCAAATCACCCTACAGAAATTGTCCAAAGCACTAAGAAGTGTTCTGGTAAACAAAAGACCAAGTTGCCACACAAGTCAAACTTCTGAGTCATAACCAAAACAAAAGCAATGAGAAAAAACTTCCAGCAGCTTTGTGAAACATCTTCTCGGTTTTATATCTACACATTTTTTTTTCCATAGTTTTCCCCCCTCAGATAGGATCTCAGGATGTGTAATGCTAGTTTTAGCAGCACCAGAAAACGAACAAACAAACAAATCCAGATTCCGAGCTCACGTGTACACGGCCCTGCTGCCACGTTTCCCACACAGTCAATTTCTATCATAATCAGCAACCCTGAAATCAGAAGCGTTACACCCTTAAAGCTCACCCTCTCCATCTCCCCAGCTCACTGGAGAGACACATGCCAGTTCAGGTGACAAGTGTTTCTTTTGTCTAGCTAATAGTATGGGTAGACACTTAATTGGATGCTACCCCACCTCCTGCAGACCTGCCAATTTTTTTTCTGACACCAGTTGACTGAATAAACACAAATAAACCTGTGCCACAGACGACCCTCCACAACCCCAGGGTATATAGCCCTTCCTGGCCTGTGTTCAGCCCTTTTCCTATGACCATTGTAAAAAGAACTGGTATACTCTGTAGAGGAGGGAGCCTAAATTCTGCCACGTGATCTCACAGGGCTGTAACACAACGGCAGAAACCCTCCGAGTTCTGTAAAAAAAGTAGATTAGTTAGGAAACCCCTCTTTAAACTTTGATTCAGGTTTGGAAAGAGGAAATACATCCAGTGCTGCAGCTTTAGTGCGACATACTTGAGATCAACAATTCTTCCCCCCTGCTTTTCTTTTTTAGCTAGTTTTCCAATATTCTATTTTTACTACGCTGCAGTGGTTTTGGACCAGAATAACAGAAACCCCTAGAAAATGATCGATACAGAACAAAAGGTCAAGAGCTCTGGCAGTGGAGCAAGCACAGCAGATTAGAGATGCCTAATGTCCCTTCTGAGCCTCAGAGTTATCACCACTTTGTAAACAAATGGGCAGGCTTCACAATCCTCCATGATATTGCTTCAAGTTGCCTGGGAACACAGGCAGAGAATTCTACACCGGTGATCATCTGATACTAAAGTCAGTAATAATTACTACCCTGGGGCCCAACGCATTTCCTCTGTCTTTAAAGATAAAATTCCAGTACTCTGTTCAACACAACACATTAAAATCTTGTTTGTACATTTGGCGACGTGGCTGCAGAGGTTTCTGGGGATGTCAAGAGCCCATTTCTGCAGCACTCAGCTGGAGGGATGTAGTCTGAGCTCCTGCAGGAATCTTTCTCTGAATTTTATGCAGAAGGGTCTTTTTATCTCCACAGATGTAACTGTCTTTTCCACCCTATAGGCAGTCTCGAGTGTGCTGGGATAAATCCACTCAACCTGCAGTTACCCCTGTGCTTGCAGAGGACACTTCCACTTGGGGCAGGAAGGGAGAGTTCATCCCGTAGGAAGGAGCTTGCGATGATTTTCCAAGGCGCAGCAGTAACCTGGTAACCGACATATCCATTCCTCTTAACATTTTCTAGGTCAGAATGAATAATTCTTAAGGGAGAAAATTTAACCAGGCAAGTTAGGAGGACTGTAACTACCCCACGCTCCCCCTTCCCCAGCTATTGCTGCCCGAGGAGAGGTTTGTGCTTTCGTGGCACATGGTGTAGCCAGGGCGATGGTCCCCACACCCTCCCCACCTCTCAGGGTGCTGCACACCCCTGCTTTGCTATAGACAGCGAGGTTCACAATGATTCTGGTTCCAAGGAGCTCATCCCTGGCATTCCACTGAAATGCAGAATAAAATGAGAGAAGAAAGCAGTTTGGTCTGCCAGGTGACAGGAGGTGTGCATGTAAGGGCACAGGAACGAGAGGCAAGACACTGCTCAAAATGAGAGGCAGATTCCAAAGCAAGGTTCTGGCACCCTAATCTAGCCCTACATCAGATGTAGAATCATAGAATCATTCTGGTTGGAAGAGACCTACAAGATCATCAAGTGCAACCATTCACCCACGTCACCACTAAACCATATCCCTCAGCACCACACCTATAACGTTCTGTGAGAAGAAATCCACGACCCTGGAAATATTACGGGTTCTCCCACTACACACATTCAAGGCTAGAGACATACAGATGAAAACAATACTCTCCCCTTTCCATGCACCCTGAAGAGCAGCAACAGCAGTTGGTGTTATCTCTGAAGATAACGTGGGCCAGAGTCTGGGCTGTTTGGAAACCTGAAGCTCTCATGCCATAAAGCTATAAAAAGTGTGTGAGCAGGGGTTACAGACTGCAGTGATTTGGGCTGGGGAGCACAGGGTATGACATAAACATCCATTCTTGGTGCAGCAGTTTGGGGGCAAAGAGTATCTTCCAGCAGGAATAAGCCAAAAAAACCCACAGAACACATCTCCAGCAGTTATGTGGAGCATTCTTAGCCCATAGTTATCACCAATTAGGCAAATTCCTTTGTCTTGTGGTGAACTTTTTTGACCTTTTACAAGATACTCCACTTCCTTACACCTCAGTTTCCCCACAGGGGGATAAAAGAATCCCTTTAACTTGCAGAAATGTTGCACTGATTAATTGATGCCCGGGTGCACGTTTTAGGCTCTTGAGAAGAAAAATACAATGTATATATTTACTTTTTAAACTGTATTTTACTATCTTGCTGAAAAAAGACACCATTTGGACCACTGCCAGCATGGGGAGAGAAGTTCTCTGTGGACACAGAAAAGCAGAACTAAGCTTATCTCATGCACCCCCCCAAATCTTGCTCTTCCAGGACTTGCTCGATGCTCCTCACAAGACCAGAGTATCTGCAAAATATCTGCTGTCTCTATCCAGGTTTAATTTGTGTTAAATATTATTCAGGGAACAAATTGTGACAGCTGCTGTTCAAACACAGTGGGCCTTCTGTTGATGTCAGTAGTTGTAGGAGAGACAAATTTGGCTTGCTGTCCCATTTTAATGAGTGCATGAGTGTGTGTATCCCCTGTGTGTAACACAGAGACAGTGTTAAAGCAGGTCAGGATTTGGTTTAAATTCCTCAGCCTCTGGGGCTCTCTTCCTGCTGAAGAAATCAGCTCCTCAGCAAAATGTGTGTCACTGTAGCAGAGTCAGGGGTGCCATCTGCAGTTAGAAAGCTGGACTCCACAAAATGATGCCTTTGCTTCCAGTACCTGCATTGCATCTTGTCAGGGAGCCTCTGGAACGTGGCCCTTCGTTATGAAAGGGAGGTCCAGGTTTGTTCTGTCCGAGCAGCGCTCGCCGTTCCTGAGGCTGCTGCACGGGGTAAGGTGAGTACAGTTTTCCTTTTAATCCACCTGTGCAACAACTCCAGGAACTGACAGGGAGAAGCATCTCCACCAAGCAAAGGCCAGCAGGCTCTAAAGTCAATGATTAGGTCCAAAGAATGGGTGGGTTGAATGAGGAGCTGAACAACAGCCAAGAAGCTATGGAAATTGGAATTTTCCTAGATCTAAGAGGTTTAAGTTTTTCGATGGAGAATAACTGTGCCCCATTGTAAAAAGCTGAACATTTTTTTTCTTGGACTGTGACTAAACCCTTGATTTTGGCAACTAAGGGCTGACAGGGAAGCTGGAAGCCGTGTGCTGCGCATGCAGGCTGTAAGCCTTTTGTCATTCTGAATGTTGGTTCAAGTAATCTTTCTTTGACAGCTCATTTGCATCTAAGCTATCCCCAAAGAGTCTGAGAGTTTGGAAATAATAGAGATGACATTTGGGTAAGTGTTTAAAAATGCACAGCAGCAGCAGCACGCTCAGAGGCTTGCATTAACAAGCAGAAACGAATCCTGAAAGTGAGCTATAAAAAAAAACAAAAACAAAAACCCCAAACCACCCCACCACAAAACCCCAAACCAAAGTAAAGAATCTGAATGAAGTAAGCCTCACAGGGCATCTGATGGCTAAGAAATGTTTTGTGCCCAAACCTGGCAAGGTAAGCATTAGCTGCAGGATGACAGTGCCAGAAAATAAACCAACAGCAATGAGGCTCCTGGCTAGAATGCAGTGCTGAGCACAGCGTACGCCCAACCTCTGTGAAGTGCTCCATTGAGAAAATTGCTTGCAAATCAGGCTGAATGGCAATGGAAAAAAACAGGGCAACAGAATGGTTTCAATGAGCCAAAAAAAATTATGTGATTTTAAATGTTCCTGTCCTCTAGCACAGGCACTGTGCCAGCAAATCTGTTCGAGCAAGCTTTGAGGATTAGGGAGATGCAATTTTCCTAGTTCCCAGGCAGCCAGTGTCATGTGTAACTCTGGAGATGTTGCTGAGTACCAGTAGGGTGTATCCTGACTGGAAAAGAGCTGGTGAGTCAGGAAGAAAAAAACTTATGCCAGGATGTGTACATTAAAGCCATATATTTATGGGTCCAGGTGTAGGTAGTTCCATGCAATTGAAGCACCATGGAATTGTAGGTATGACAAGCATTAAAATTCATAAATTGGATTTATCACCGGTGTTTTCCTGACGTGCAAATATTCTGATTTTTACTCTTAATTGCTATTGTAATAACTTGTAAGGGCAGCAGTTCAGCTTAGGGCCTGATTTTACAAACATATAATAAGAGCCTGCATTTGCCTAAAAGCTTTTTAGTCCAAATGGGGTGAAACGAATAAAGAATAGAAGAAAAATTAAAAAAGCAAGATGAGGGGAGGAATTGCCCTGAAGTAGAAGAACAAATTAGGGCAAAGCCAGAACTTCAGCATCGCACCCGTAACAACCGTGCAGAGCTGCTCAGTGGATAAAAACCACAACTGTGTCGGGACCAGCATTTTATACTCATTTTGCAAAGCATAATTGCCTTCATAAGGGAAGGCACTGTGAGATGTCAGGCACTCTCAAGAAAGAGGACAGCAGCACTCAGGAATTTAGCTCTAAAATGGGTATTTGGGGCTCTGGAACATTACCCAAGTATATTCATTTGTTGTGGAAGAATGAGGATTAAATTCAGGCTGCTGACAGATTCAGGACCTAGCTGTGAGCATCAGGACCTAATCCTGCTCAGGGAGGCAGAGGGATACAGGATTTATGTGGTGTTCACTCCAGCCTGGAATCAGAGCTGAACTCCTGCCTGGCACAGTCTATTCTTAACCAAACACAGCAGGAACTGCTGAGCATTGGAAGTAAGTTTTAAAGGTCATTGATTTCAGCTATTTATCCTTCCCTGTTTTCCACATGCTGGATTATGTGGTTTTACCTGGAGCTTTTTTTGAGCTTGCTTTCTCTTCTGTAGCATCAAAAAGTCAGCCTGCAATCTGAGCTCCTTTGCCCACCGGTGTCGTGATCAAGAAAGAGTGCACAAAAAGCCAGAAACACTCATATAAATTACCTGCAAAGACAGATCAAAGGCAATGAGCTGGTGTTGACTGCTCTCATTCGTTTCAGCAAGCAGCTGTAGTGTGGCTGAGCCCCTGCTGAGTACCAGTGGAGCCTGCCCTAGTTCCTCCAGACCTCTCACCCCAAACACTGCCTGCTCAGCTCTATCTCTGGCTCCTTTTAGATCGAGGAAACAATGGAATTACAAGGAGGTAATTAGAGTCCTGCAGTAACAGATGAGAAAGAGCCTTTTATACCTGTGTTCCTGCCTGGAAATCCAGCTGGCTCGATCAAGCCTGGGTGCAGGCGATGGGGTGGGAGGTGAGCAGCGTGGGCAATGGGAGTTTGGGCTGAGCGGGACCGAGACCTCAGGATAACACAGCAGGAGAGCCAAAACCTCTCTGCAAAATCAATGGCTTTTTTGCAGAGGTCGATTAACCAATAGGGGGCATTTTTACAGAGAATCTCTAATAAATAACTGAGAAGGGAACAGGATTTTCTCTGTGATGAGAAAGATGGAGAATTTGAAGACTCATCTGCTACCTCATTCTGGAACAAGATCTCCAGAGTTTTTTTGTGCAGTACTTGCCCTCTCCCACTCTTTCCCAGCCAGGCACATTCCCCTCTTTCCAAGCTGGTTGGAGGGAGAAGCAGTCAGGTCGGGAACCAGCTGCTTGAACACTTCAGTGAGGAGCAGGCTGAGGAAACACTTTGATTTTGATAACCAATGTTTCAAAAACCCCAAACCTTTTATGTTCAAGAATTTCTGAATTCCCATGGGGAATAAAATAAGATCCCAGCTCAGAAACAGAATCAAAATACTCTACAACACCCAACTGCAATTGTGAGATGGGAGCCAAGTAAAAATGTGATGGAAGGGCTCAGATGAAATTGTCCTTCAAAAGAAGGCTTCTTGTTAAACAAATAAACATTAAAACACCCACAAGGTCACTTTAAGAAGGAAGCATCTGATCACTGATAGATTTTTACAGCAGTTGTAAAAAATATGAAAGCTGGATGATTTTGTGGAGTGGAAATTTTGTGTTCACCTACTAAAGAGAAAATTATTTTCTACTCTTTCTGTCTTATGCAGCTTTAAAAAGACTTGAGAAGATTTTTGAGAAAACACAGCATGGAAGTCTTTATGGTTAGATTTTTTTGTTTTCAGATTTCTGCTGAACCCCTTTCAGAGTATTACCAGCTCTAGTGAGAGCATAGGAAAAAGTAAACAGCAAAGGACAACAGAACTGCTCCTGCCCCTTGAAACCACCGCTCAGAAATATGGATAAAAGGAGCTGGAAAGTTCTGGGGCACTCCTGAACTTTGTCTTAGAGTGGCAAGCTGGAGAAATATTTATTTGCAGACTTCAGTCAGGGAGCAAGGAGCCAGAGAAATACCTCACAGGATCCTAAACCTGCTGAATAAAATTTGTTTGAAATTGCAACCTCCTGAAGAGTACAGTATTTGTTGAAGCAGTTTAGAGCCTCTATGTACAACTCCTATGTTCACAAGAATACCTTAAATGCTTTTGCATTTCCTTAGTGTATCAACTACTCCTACAAATGGGGTTTTACAGAGGAAGGCACTACCCCATTCACTTGCCTCTTTCTAACTCCAACCCTAACACCCTCTAGAGCAAGGGCTTCTCCACACAGGCTGCAGCCTGTAAAACAATAAAATTCCCAAAGTCCATTCATATTTACAAACTACAAGAGGCTCTGGAGAGATTAGCAAATGCTTTTTACTGGGGTTAATTCCATGCTCCTTCTGGATTTTATTCCTTTAGGCTTCTCCACAATATTTCCAAACCACCCATGTCACAGATGTCATCTGAGGGAGACATCTCCAAAGAGCACAGTCCTTAATCAGAGTCCTTTTTTGTTACTTGCTCTTCTTGCAGGTAGATAAGCTTGATCAGTGTGATCCTGTACATGGTTATCATGTATGTTTAGTAACATGCAATACCTTATCCATGGCTGCATCTAGAGTTGCATTTTCATTTGGTGCAGTGCTGTAGTGTTGAAATGAACTCCCTGCTCATTCCCATTTCTGCTACACAAAATTGCCTGCCACATAGGAACTGGCCTTCCTTTGAAAGGACCTGCACCAAAAGCTCTACTACAGGTATGCATCAAATATGCCTCAGCTCCAAGTAAGAATGTAACCTGCAACCCGTCCATCAGATAGCTTCAAACCATGCATCTTGGGATGATCAGGTGGAGCCCTGCATGAAACCAGATGAATTCAAGCCCTAGATACTCCCTGTGCAAAAGGCAGAAGGGAAAAAAGCAGCCTAGACTGTCAAATCAAGTCAGACATGCAGTCAGTAGCAGTGGTACAGATCACTGTCTTCCCTGGGGATATTTGCTCTGTGTCAGTCCTGCTGAGTGACTGACTCCCTCTTTCTCAGCCTGTCTCCATTTAGCCCACATCCAGGGCTAAACTCTAGCAGTTGCTCTATCACCTGGTGACCCCTCCCCAGATGAGAAGGGGGATCAGGAAAAGGAGAGGAGAGAAGACCCATGGGTTGAAATGAAAACAGCCAAACAAATACCAATATAAAGTACATAAAGTTATACTCAGCCCAGTGAACATGTGGCAGTCACGATAACCAGGAAAGCCATCCTGGTGAGCAAAATGGTGAACCAGTCTCTTCATGGATGAGGAGAAGGAAGGAGAGAAACAGGAAGAGCCTGAACCTTTGGCAAACTTCCCCCTTTATACTGAGCAGGACACTCCTGGTGTGGGACACACCTGTGGGCAGCTCAGCTCAGCTGCCCTGGCTGCCTCCAGGAGGCTGTCCCAGCCAAACCAGGACAGTATCACATTTGAAAACCAAAAATAAATTAGGAATTTATTCTAAACAAATTATCAGTTTGCACTGTTACTGCTGAGAAGGGTGGCCAGTAAAATCCAGGCTAGGAGCCCTAGGAATGATGCTGCTCACAAGCTGGGCCCTTTGCCTTCACAAACCACTGATGTCAACCTTGTTTCAGCTGAGCTCCAGGTGCTGAAGAGTTCAGTGTGGCTTGAACTCTGTCCCCTGGCAGAAGCAATGGTGTGTAGCTGTGGCCCTGCTTTCTTGTAGCCCCCAATAAACCCTCACATTGCCACTTCTTCACCTAAATGTTTTGCAGTCAAAACTATTTGGTAAGGATAGTTCCAATTTTGGGATGCAGGCTGAGTGTATTTGCTGTGCTTTGCCTGTGTTAAGCACTGGATTTCTCTTGGAAAAGCAGTGATATTTATTGTCCTACCTCTTACACACACTCCATCCCCCCAGTATTTTATGTGGCCAGAGCAGCCCTCGTGCGCTGAGCAGTGCTGGGTATGTTCCAGATCCTCATTCTTTCCCTAGCTCTGCTGGAGAAGACTGGGGGATTTATTTGCTCTATGAATTGCATTTGTAGGCTTTATGATTGCTCTGTGCTTCATGTAGCCAAGCTTCTCCATCCTCCATTTTATTATTTGGAACACAGACAACACTGAGAAGGCACATCTTGCATGCTGGTGACTCAGGCCAAGTGCTCAAGGTGAGGTAGTTTCTGCAGCTGACAGCTAGAGGTGTGCTCCATGTTGAGCTGCTTTTGATTCACTACCTGAAAAAAAACATTTATAGGTATTCCTTATGGGACTGGCATGAGGTTGGAGCCAGAGCTGTGGACCTGTAGCAGAAGTCTGGGTGACTGCACCAGCATACCCTGCCGTGGGTGTAGAGTCATTCCAGATTGTACAAACCCTTAACATAGTGCATCTTGCAAATCAGCATTCTCTTTCCTCTTCTAGATCTTGCTGGTTGCTCAAGGAAATGTCCTCTATGGGCTGCCAGGGATACCCATCACTAATACAGTCAAAGCATCCAGGTAGCTTTCTGGGTAATCTCATTTTCAACCTCTTCTGTTATCATAAGAATGTAAATATGACTTCAGACCTTCAGGTCTTGTTCCATGCTCATGAGATGACAATCATCCATGAGGGGTTGGGGTGCTGGGGCTGTGAGGCATTGTCTGCTGTGGGCTGGTTCTGTAGGGAAGATGCCAGATCAAAACCTTCCTGGCTTCTGTCCAAAAATCACTGAGCTGGAATCCTGCCTGTGAAAAATAGACTCCAAAAAAAGGGCAAAAGCACAGCTATAATTTTTTTTCTGATCTGCTGTAGCTACAACGTTAAATCTAGTGAAATGATTGTACAGCATGAATAATTATAGTCTTATTTGCCTTTCTGCTGTATGGAAGAATTAAGCTCCTTGAAAAAAATTAAGAACAATGTAGTCACGGTCCATTGGAAACAATTACAAGGACAGAAGAACCTGAGATGCAGCATTTAATACCTTTCACTTTTTTTCTTCCTTTATTTCCTCTCCTTTTAGTTTTTCTTTACATGGCTTTGCTGACAGCATTATGTCACATTTTTTCCCTAGATAACTTTTGTTGTGAATTTTGTAAGATGTTTTTATCCATTCTTCAAGGCTGATGATAAGATGAATTACTCAAGGCATCCTATTGTTCTCCAGTTCTTATCAACCTTATGATTTAATCATCTGACACGGATGCATTCTTTGTGCATCAATACACCATTTTTCTCTCTATAAATCAAATGGGAATCAAAATAACAAACCAACATACTCTGTGAGTGAGTGGTCAGACAAAGCAGCCACCAGGCTGCCAAGGATTACTGGTGTATTTATGAAGAGAATCCTCCATTTCCATCTCAATGGACACTTGATTCGAATGTCATGATGAAATGCATTGCTTAGTGCTGGGAGAAAAAACCCACATTAATTATAAATAAACAATTGGTTCTTGATTTTTGCAAAGCTTAGCATAAAATTAGAGCACAGATAAACCAGCACACACAAAAGCCCTTGGCTTTTGGCTGAGCTTAGGTGTGTCTGAGGTGCTAGTGGTGGGCAGAGATCTGTAAGCATTTCATTCAGACAGTTTCAGGTACTCAGCTTGGATGGAGGATCTCGTTTCTGAGGGAGGAAAATGCTGTTATTACTAGTTGCTGACTGACAAGCAAAACTCAGTTCTTGGGTTAGGCTTTCCCCAGGAACTTCTTTCCATACACATTGTTCACGTGAGCTCTGTCTGTCACAACAAACAGCCAGGAAAAGAAATCAGGTAGTGTTTTTCTCCTGCAGACTTTGAAGAAAGGAAAAGATGAGTATTCCAGCACCGGCATATCCAGGTAAATCTATGACACAGGAAACTAAAAGCCTTAATTCTGGTACTTAAGTACCTCTGAACTCCCTGGTCAGCCACCTAATAATTATGGTCTGTGTTCAGCCAAAGGCCAGCAGAGATTCTCCTTCAGCCTGTGTTGACAGGACTTGAATCTTCAGCTCAGGAGCCCCCAGGTTGTCTCCAGCTATCCGTGGCTGGTGGTGCAGTTGTGTTTGCAGCAGCACTGCAGCCATGCCATAGTTCTAAAGCATTTCATAGTGGAGAGGTAACAAAAAGAGGCATCATGACAGGTTTCCATATGGTACTGCCTCTTCACTGAGCAAGAGACTCGGCGTGCAAGTTGGCTCTGCGTGACTGTTGGCTTCTTCCAAAAATACAGCTGGTCATTAAAGCGACTCAGTTGTTGATGTTATTCAACTGAGAGATAAATCAAGTGTTTGTGGGCACAGAGGAAGGCAAGGAAAAGAGAAAACAGAAAGCCAGAAAAAGGCAAATCCGTACAGCACGCAGCATGAACGCGCTCACAGAAGTAGGTTGTGTGTCCCTGCGGTGTTTTTATTTGCTTTTCATCCCACCATAGTATGTGGGAAAATAGGCTTCAGAGCCTGCTGAAACAGTGGGGGAACAAAGTGGGCTCCTGTTCATGTTCCTTGAGGAATTTTAACTTACTGAAGCTGCCTGTAATTGTTGGGATTGAAATTACAGTCAGAGAGGGGCTTGGATAGGGATGCTGGTACTTTTCCTTGCGTCCACAGAAGTGAGAAAAATACCTCAGGCCAAGGTTCCTTCCCCAGTGACACAGTTGCTCAGTTATCTAACAGATCTTGCAGTTGGCAACACCTATATTTAATTACAACTTCAGCATCATGGTAATGGAAAACTGCTTTTCCTCTGCCCTCAGACCCTTCGATGTCAGGCTCATCTGCTGCTCTTTTCCAACTCCCTGATGGAGCTGCAGTGAATAACAAGCTGGTGCTTCCGGAGGCACTGTGCATAAATACTCCTGGAAGCTACCCAGAAAATACCCTCCAGGAAAATTCCAGAGACACTCTTGATGATTCACTCAGTGCTAGTGAACCACCTAACTGGATGTGAGCACTCACCCTGTCGGAAAGGGCTTAATCTAATAAGCAAAACAGAAGACTGACTCCCAGCCCTTTTAATTTTTTTTTTTTGTTTCTTCTTCCAAAGCCATCTGCTTCTCCGACCTATTTCAGAACATGCAAATTCACAAGCGAGGTGAAATTTCCCATCGACCAGTAGCCTGTGAAATATAATTACTGTGCTAATTTGGAATTCCAAGCGGTCAGCACAGGCTAGGAGCGCTCGCTCAGCAAACACGCTAACACAATGACAATGAATATTAAAACCAGCCACACGGAGAGTTGGCAATGAAGCCACAAAATGACAGGTAGCTTTTTCTGGGGTCAGAAAACAGACAACAGAACGCCTGAGAAATGTTTGGGGTTGGGTTGGGTTGGTTTTTTTAATGTTGCATTCTCAATAGACCCGGTGGAAGGCGCAAGGAAATGATAGCGAGAGGGCAGCGCATCCAGGCTGCTTACCCAGCAACGCCCAGAGAATGAGAGGCTGTTATGAAACCTGTGCTCTCTTGCGAGCTCTTTGCTACCTTGGATGACCTCTGTCAAGTTCTGCGCTCGTTCAGCACTGCAGCCTGTCTGTAACAGGGGCTAATGACACTAAGCCTGCTGGATAAATCCATGTGGGATTTCTGGCTGTGCAGTGCACAGCGTTTCAAGGTATAGAGTGTGCCAGTTTGACAGTATAGATGACAGGGGTAAGGCTGTGATGCTCTTTCAAAAAAAATAGCTTAGAGGAATCCTGCTTATGAGATAATTTTCCCATGGCTTCACAGTGGAATAGAGGAGAGAGATTTCATGCTATGTTTGAATGGAAGTCATTTTGCTGCTTCCAGTAAAGAGGACATAGCTGATTTTTTTAGATTATTCTTTTAGAATAATATAAATTTGGCATTCACCTAATATTAAAGGATGTGTTTTGATGGTGACAAGCGGTACAGGAGCCAAACCCTGGGGTAAATTAAACTAGCACAGCCTCGACAAAGTAACCACAACATGGCTTTTGCCCATTAGCATCTCTAACAACATCTAACATGAGCATCTCTAACCCTGGTGGGTCCCAGGCTGTGACGCTGAGAAGAGGGAGCTCAGCCTGACAAAGCAAAGCCTCCTGCTCTCCTCTGGGAGAGCAACACTCTCTCACCTGCTGCATTGCTTACCTTGGCGATGTGCTCATAGCAGGACCCCAGGGAATCAAAATAGCAGCCCTTTTGCACCTTGTCTCCCTTTCTTGGGAGGGGGTGTGTGCAAGGTGTGCATGGTTGGAAGGCTGAGTACATCTCCCTGCGTCTGAGACCAATTTCAGTCTATTGTAGCACAGACAGAAGAATCAGAGAGCTCAGCAGAGAAGATGCAGAAGAAATTCCTAATGCAAAGAGGAGACAAAATGTACAGGGAGAGGCAGGGGGAAATCCATTTTGACATACATGCTTGAATCAAACAGCCCAGTGATTAGAGCACGGGTTCAGATATAATCTGACTTTGGTCCGATCTGTCTGAAAATCCCGTTACAAAAGACAGTTTCTCTCTCCCCGTGGCACTGCACGTCTGCAGAGTAGGATCTGGGGGCAGAAGACGACGCAGGGGTGCTGCTAGATGGAAGTGCCAGGCAGCACGGGGCTCCTGGGAGAGTATAGAGGCTGCCCTGCAGGTTCAGGACAGCAGTCTGCAGTGTAAATGTGTTTTAACAACCAGCTGGGAAAAGCCTCCTACATCCCATGGCTGGCATCGTGTGGGAAAACCACGTAAGAGCAGAATTAAAATCCAGCTCTCCAGTGCTGAGAGTTGCTGCTTTAAACACAAATTTTTCTCCTCCCTCCCCAACATTATCATGTTCTCCAAGTCAGAGCCATATGACTGAGGCATGGTAAGAAGAAAACTAACAACTGAATAAATGATATAAACCTACAGGCACAGATACATAGATAGATGAGAATGCATGCATCTGCATGATCTCGACTGTACACGCACAAGGGATTTGCCCAGGCAAGAATTTTTAGGATGCCAAAACAACCCATTTTTCCTGGGTATTGTTCTTAGAAAATTTTAGTTGAGGTTTATATAAACCTCCATCGGTCTGGAACAGAGAGGCAACACAGAAAATCAGTCCTGAGTGAAGCACATTGGCATAGATATTTGACTAGTTAGAGGCAGACATAATAACTGTTCCCCTCTGCCTATATTAAAATGTCTCTGCTATCCAAAGTCTTCCATGAGCTGCAGCTCTCCTTTCTTTTAAGTAGTTGTCTGAGTTTGTTTCCTACTTATGGTAAAACAATACTGAACATTTTGCTGTCATCTTGGGTCACAGGACAAACATAATGACAAGCAAATGAAAGAGCACAGGCAAACAAAAACAAGGGGTCAGTGTATAGCTGTCTGACATGAAATCTGACTGGAAATTATTCCAAAAGTCAACATATGCAAGAAGTTAAAGTGTGGCTTATATTTTCCCTTTGGTCCAAGGCCCTGACTTTCTTAATGGCAAACACTTGCAAACACACCATCTGTCGTAGAAGAGCGAGCAGTTTAATGAGGAGGATCAGATTCTTTCCATCTCACTTCGTCCTTGGTGCCTGTTCCATTTTCTGGGCAGCTGTCGTCTGCAAGCAATACAAAATTTCCTCTGGCTTCCTTGAGCTGTTGTTCAGACTCGTAGCTCATCAGTGATCCGGGATGCAATCAAGGATGTCAAATACATTTTTTATGATTTTGAAATAATTTGCCTTTTAAATGAAAGATACCTGATGACATCACTCCAGTATTATTGTCAGAGCAGCTCTACAGCTGCAGAGCTGTGTTTTGTGACCAGAGGTGCAGCCCTGACTGTATGTGCACCATGCACTTGTGCACGCTCAGTCTCAGCAGCCACTTCACTTCAACTTCCACAAATCCATTGATAAAACTACAAAGAGAGGTGTTACTGGTGTTCCCATGTCCTCCTTCACCTGGGCCACTTTCTCTGAGCTTTGGGACCATGGTGTGGCACCTTTTGCACAGCACATTGCCCCCACTGAGCTGATGCACTCATCACATGGGGGCTTTTTTCCAAAGGCCTCGCTTTGTTTTTGCCTCCCCTGGGTGAAAAGGCTCCAGGTCCTTTCCCTCAGTTTCCCAAGGCTTCTCTCCTGGCTGCCATAAAAGCAGGACTTTTTACTCCAGGAGATGATGACCCTCACTCAAGGTTTACCCAACTGACAGCCACATTAGCAACCAGCAAGGAGTCTGTGAGCAACCTGAGGCTTAATTTTCCTAAACCTGAGCCATTTATGTGTCCAATGCCATTGCACAGCTAAAGCAGCCTGACTATCCAGGTGGAGCAGCAGAGGCTGCCATACTCCATCTCTGCCAGCTACTCCCTGGGGCAGTTTGGCAGCACATGGCATTTGTGCCAAGGAAAATGCCAGCAGGGGCCATGTCCAGACAAAGACATAACTAGATCAGTCTTGATGTTTGAGATGAAGGTCCCGTTATGCTGCTGTCACCATGAAATAGGGTCTCAGCTGTGTCCCTTTTACCCAGTCCAGCTGGTTAACAGCAGTTGGAGAAACTGGGAACTCAGTTGGTCATAGCAGCGTTAATGGCAATGTATGGTTTGGTGGGATAAGGAGAATGAAGCTCAGAGAATAACTGATATCTCAGCTTAATTAATGTCTGGGTAAAGACCAGCGCAGTAAAATGAGACTTGTGACTCACCTCCCTTAGCCCTGAGCAGCTCTGAGGGAAATGATCATTTTACAGAGAAACAAACACAAGGCAAGAAGCAAAGATAACTCACCCACTATAAGCACTTCTGTTTGAACAGGAAGACCTAGCTTTTGTAGGAGGGCACCACATTTTCCAGAGGATGGAAAGCCCGGGGTAGTCATTACCTGAATCTTCAACCTACAAAGCAGAAGGAAGGAATGAGTGTCAGGGGGAAAGAACATGTCTCAGTATTTAACAAAAACAAGAGACGTGCCTGCACCGTGCTGCTGAGATCCTGGTCCAGATGGCAGTCTCAACTTTGAACTTCCAAACCAGGGGTTTATCTGGTTTCATGCCAGGGCCTCTTACAGAAAAAAAAAAACAACAACAAAAGCCAGAACCAAAGTCTAGAAAGCTGGAATGCTGGCCTCAGACTTGGGCCTGTATTTGTGGCAAACTGTGATACCTTCTAAGAAGATCACTAAGAGGAAATATATGTATCACCAAAAAACCCAAACAGGCAGATGGCTAAGAACCAAAAATTCCAGTCTAGACTGGAGCCTGCTGCAGGCTAAGTCACAGCAGAGAGAAACAAAAGTTTATGACACAGTGCCATTTATTATTAAAAACACAGCAATGTATTTGAGTTTTGAGGAGTTGCCCTTTATCTTCTTGTCACTTTTTCTTTGTTCGGTTCTCTTTCCACAGTCACGTGTTTCCCTCTAGCTCCAGGACATGATTTTCAGGATGACTTACAGCTATGCTGATGATTCCCTGTTGGTTAGAACACACCCTGTCTCTGCAGTTATTCTGCCTTCTTTCCATTGCCACAGAGCTCCCTGGCACGTCGAGAAACTGTTGTTTGCAATAATGACCTTGGCTTGCAGGACATGGCAGTTGATTTGGGGGGAAATCCTGCTGGTAGGAAAAGGACTTGAGTGGGAAATGCCAGCACCTGGGCACTTGGGAACCTACCCAAGATCACAGTCATTTGGGGAACATTGTCCATTGTGGCAAGACATTTGTTTGTCTCTTTTTCCTTCCAGAAGCTTTTCCACACCTATCATTCCTACCAGCCTCAAACATCTCCAAGAAGGGGCTGGTAATTATTCTTAGAAACAAAGCAAGCTTCTCTCTCTCTTTTTTTTTTTTTTTAATTCCTTTTAAAAAGATCAGGAAACAAAGACATGGTCTTCCTGTTGCAACAGAGGGATTGTTCACTTGGGACAGAAGAACTGAGGTAATTTACTTCTTCAGCCCCGGGTTCACATTCACATCTCCCCAAGAGCAGGACAGCCCTAGTGACACGGTGGCAAAGCACTGCCCACAGTGTGCTAAAGACCCTGCAACTGCCCTGCAAGAGTAACACGTGTACTGCCAGCATGCTGTCCAGACAGGCAGCTCTCAGGACACTTCAGCACACACTTCAGCATTGCTTTACTTTGTGGACCTCAGAGAGGTGGAGGAGGAAGTTTGCTGCTGGTACCACAGCAGAGCTGAAGGTTTTTAGCAAGTCCCAGTTCAAACAATGACATAAGCAAACAGTTTTAAGGTCAAATGCACTCACCTGGTGTGTCCGTGTATCTTCAGGGCCAGTTTGCTGCTGGACACGTGCTTTCTGCATTGTCCTTTTGGAACTTCAGCTTCTGAAGCAAGAGTTGTTTTGGCTTTGGTGAGGAAGTCCAATTTTTGGCCGTGTCTCTTCGCCTGGCTTACTCCAATCATCAATAGTGTTTGAATGAGAGTCCTCTATTGACTATTTATAGCTCTAAACAAGGAAAACAAATACTGTCTCTTCAGATGAGCTGCCAATGTCTCTGTAGTTCCCGCAGTTGTAGTGCTATGATCGGAATTTGGTGCCAGATGCATGGATTCCTCAGACAAACAGCTTTCTGGCAGCAGAGAGGAAGTTCTGGCTCCGGGAAGCTTGTTTATGTAAAAAGTTGCCATGTTACCATCTATCATTACCTGCACTGATTTGCTCTGAAGAGGCAGAGAAGCTAGAAACCAACTATTGGGTAAAAATAGAGATGGCAAACACCTTCACACACCTAGTTCAATCCCATCGTAACCCCTATGTGACCCTAAAAGGGTAGCTATGGACAAGCATGTTTGTTTAGGCACCCCAACAGTAAAGGAAATATTAATTTATAGTGATTTTTCTCCTGATGCTGCAGATGGAGAACGATGCCCTTTGAGCTCCTGACAAGGCACAGAAAGAGATACATCTGCGTGTGAGATCCTCACCAGATGGTGTTGGCCAAAGAAAGCCAGATTCTTTACTGGAGCAGAGTTTATGTGGACAGTTGCTAGAAGGAGAAAGGTTTGCTTCAGATCCTGGATCCCAGAAATCACTGGTGAAGAAACAGAAGAGTCTTCAGGAATAAAGAAGGGTCAGCAAACAGTGCACAGGCTAAATCAGGTCACTCAGGAAAGGGAGAGAAAGGCATCAACTTTCAGGGGCAGATTGATTCCCCTCCCACTCATGTCTCACCCTCCCCCGGCCTCCAAGCAGCTGAAAAGGATTCTGCATTTTAGCTGGCAAGAAATCAGCAAGTGACTACTTGCTAAGCTCTGGGCAAGCTGGTATGGTTTGCTTGCTTGACCTGTTTGTTTCAGGAACTTGGTGTACGCATGAGTGCTATGAAGTTAGCTGCCAGGCACCCCCACCAGCTCCTCTGTCCCAGCAGGAGCAGGTCGTTCTGACCCTTGCTCACCACCCCTGAGCACAGGGGAGCACCAGCCCCATTCACTCTGCTGCATCCCGCACATCCCGCTCATCCCGCTCTCACACAGGGAATGATCACGATTCCCACCCACTCTGTTTTCAGAGCTGTCACAGTTTGTGTTTTCCCACTGCTTTTCCCAGCAGTGATGGTCCTTTAGCTGGGGTTCTGAGAGCCCTTCCTCAGTGTTACTCCTGGCATCAGTTCCCAGCTCACACCATCTGCAGGAAACTAGAAGACTCTGAAACCGTGGTAGCTTTTACCACCCAGTACTGTTGAAGGTTGTGCTGAACCAAGGGGCTCCAGGGGCAGTTTACCTTGAAGTTGTGTGATGTTATCAGCTCCTTACAGATGGGGAGGTTTGGCTGTGGCCTTCCTGGACTGGGCACTGGTGGGAATTTCCCTGGGGAGATGCCAGCCTGGCAGCAGCTTGCCTGCCCCAGTGTGCCTCATCTGACACCCAGCCCTGTCCTGCCTCTCCCAGACCACTTCCCACCCATCCCTCTTGCTGAGGACCAGCGGTGCTCCCTGCCAGGCCACCTCTCCCCGGGGCAGCCGCGCTCCCAGACCCTTCACCAGGAATTCCCTGCCTTGGTTTCCTCCAGCAGTGCTGTGCTCAGGCCCTGCCAGGGAAAGTCCAGCTCTCTTCTGGCAGTCTAGCCCACTTGTGGTCTTTTCCCCTCAACAATTTTACTGTGATTTTTTACTTCTAAACCCATTTGCCAGTCACTTTCTGTTTCAACAGGCTCCTGCTGGCTGAACCCCCAGGCACAAAGGGGACCAAAACCCTTACCTGGCACCACGTTTTCAGTGAAAATCAGGGTGGGGAGGAATTCAGGAAGGATATTTGGCCAGGCATTTCTAAAGCTAGGACTTTTCAATTCATAATTTAAACACTCCATGGATAGCTTGTTGTTTAAAACTGTATTTGGGAAATCTGAGCTGTAATTTTCCCCTGCCTTTGATCAACGTGCTGCTGTGAAGTGAAATAGTGTAGGCTGAGGGATGAGAATTCTCCCCCAAGGGCACTGCGTTAGCAACACAACGGGGCTGATTTAGCAAGGAAATACATCTTGAAATGTATGAATGCTGCTGTGTCTGGGCTTTTATGGCACTCGGGGAGGAAATCAAAATAATTTCAAAATACAGAAGCCTTCATGCTACAGTTCTTCAGTGTTCTAACATTTGGACATACCTTGAAATGAGCAGCTACGTGCTGGAGGATAGAGCACTGTCGTAACAGGAAACATCTTGACATCCCTCATCTTGTAGTCCCTCGAAGGTTGAGCTCTCCATGAAGAGATCTTGATGCAGTGAAGGGAGGAGGAAAGCCAGGCAGATAGCAGCAGAAGGCTGGGAGTTCCCAGCCTTAGTAGCACACGTGTAGCTATTGCTAAATCTCCGTCTTGTTTATTAATGACATTTAAGTGTAACAGCATTTGAGTAAGAACATCTCTCCTGCAGTTCAGACTCAACCCTCTTACCATGCAGCTGCTTTTTGAATGCTGTTCTACCATCAGGAGGTGCCAGGAGCTGACATGGCTCCTGTTCTTCAACTTACCCCGAGAGCCACGCTGCCTCTGAAGGAGAGATTTTCCCATTTTTAGGTTCTTGTAGCAGAAATTTAAACTGCAGCCTTTGAAAATGACATTGCACACACCCGTTGGGATTACAGCAGCTGCACTGCAGCTTTGAAGGTAAATGAGAACTGAATTTTCTGTGAGGTTTTTTGCCAAGTTGTACTAGCTTTGGGTATCAAACATCAGCACAGGAGCTGACCTCATGATGAGTGGCTGGCACGCACAGATCCGCTGACAGGTGTGAGGCACCAGATGAAGCTTTATGAGCAATCCTCCAGCTCCTGAATAAGTGTAAAAGACAAACATTCAACCTAAACCTCCCTTGGTGCAACCTGAGGCTGTTTGCTCTTGGTCCTATCAGTTATTCCTTAGGACAAAAGACCAACCCCATGTAGCTCCAACCTCCTGCCCTGGAATTGCTGTGAACATCAAGGTCTCCCCTGAGCCTCTTTTGCTCCAGGCTGAACAACCCCCAGCTCCCACAGTCACCCCTCATAAGATTTGTGCTCCAGGTCCTTCCCCAGCTTTGTTGCCTTTTTTGAACACATTCCAACCCTTCAATGTCCTTTTTGGAGTAAAGGGCCCCAAACTGAACCCAGTATTCAAGGTGTAGCCTTCTCAGTGCCAAGCACAGGGGGACAATCTCTTCCTGAGTCCTGCTGGCCACGCTGNCCTCCAGCTCCTGAATAAGTGTAAAAGACAAACATTCAACCTAAACCTCCCTTGGTGCAACCTGAGGCTGTTTGCTCTTGGTCCTATCAGTTATTCCTTAGGACAAAAGACCAACCCCATGTAGCTCCAACCTCCTGCCCTGGAATTGCTGTGAACATCAAGGTCTCCCCCGAGCCTCCTTCGCTCCAGGCTGAACAACCCCCAGCTCCCACAGTCACCCNCAGCAGCCACTTTCCATCCACTCTGGCCCAAGCCTGCAGCAGTGCAGGGGGTTGCTGTGACCCGACAGAACTTTGGCAAACAAGACCTGACTCTTTCTGCAGGATGGCTGCGTGGCACCTGGAGTTCAAGATTTCCTATTGTTTCTTTTGCACTCCTCGTGGCACTTGGCAGCTCAGAATGGACCCGGCCCTTCTAAGAAGCAGTGTACTGGAACTGCAAACATTGTCTGGACCTGCACCTCGCTGCTCCTGCCCAACCCTCTGCAGAGCTTTGCAAGCCTAGGCAGAATGGGGTTACAGAAGTCCCAGGCTGGGCCTGAATTCCACCAATGCCCTGCAACACATCAAACCCCACCTTGAGGAGTTCTAACTGCTGGATTTTTATTAGGGATGTCTAATTACACAGCCAATTTAATTACAAGGAGCTGGAGTTAATGCTTGCCTGTAACAGCTTGATCTTGCTGAGTGCTTTCAATCAGATGCCTGTATTAACATCTCTTTATATTAATTTACAACCTATTTGAGACAGCTGCCAGAAGATGATGGATGAGCTGTTACCAACACGATTCTGTTTGCCCAGGATGAAGAGATCTTAGTGCACAAGCAGTGGCAGAGCAGCTGGACACGGTGTGCTCCAAGAACATGGGGATACACCCTGTCCTTCCAAACAGGAGAGGGGGAACACAGCTTGGCCTCAGAACTTAAATCATTTGAAGGGAATTCAGTGGCACCCACTTGCTGAGAATTTGAATTTTCATCTTTAAAAGATGACACTGAGACAAACAGCTCTTGCCTTCTCAACCTGCTGCCTAGATCCCAGCCACCTTCCCCCCTCCATGTTCAGCAGCTTGAGAAAGCCTAATAATTTTTAGGTCCAGGGCTTCAAGCTTCACTATTTTGACAGTAGGACATTCTGTTCTCTGATAACCTGTTCTAAATAATAATAAATTACTTTTAAAAGGTCATAGTTAAGTGACTGCAGCTCACACAAAGTAGATTTTTAAAGTCCTTTATTAATCTGAATATAAAAAGACAGAAGTTGCCTACGATATAGGACAAAGCTCTTGCTTCATGAGGAAACCAAATTTTCTTTACAAAGTGAAAAAATAAATACCCTCTTAGAGTAAGGTTTATATGCTAATGCGTCATAAAAAAGTAGAATTTTAATATTTTGACAAAATGTCTGTGCAAAGAAACAGATGCATAAACACACATTACTGCTACATTAAGGCAATATGAAAAGTATAGTCAGAAAATTTCAGTAAAGTGACAGTGTACTTTTCTAGCTTTAAGCCAGTATTGCACCCAAACATGGTCTCCAGTTCACCCTGGAGAATACACTGGGAAACCAGAGCCCAAAACGCCCAAGGAAGGGAGTGGAGATCAAAAACATTTTAGCCAGAAATGACCTTGCCAATAAAATCATTAACTGAAGAAAGGATTTAAAATCATACACATACCATTACTTTCTAAAATAAGGGTTGTGTTTAATAGTTTAAAATCACTCTCCAAAAACATAGCCAACTGAAAGGGCAGCTGACTGCAGCTCCTGAGAGCACCAGCCTAGCTGGATGTGGGAAACCTGGGAGTATGTTGCCCACAGAGCTGGGGGTGACATCCCATTACAGTGCCACCTCCCAACATGGCCAGCTGGAAGAGACAGCACTGACCCAGCCTCACCACTTGACCAAGCTCATCCTACCCTTCCAAAGCTGTTCTCTCAGAGCTGTTTTCCATTTACTAGACTCCCAAGTTAAACACAGCTGTCTGATGAAGCCTCGTGACTGACTGTAGTTAAAAACCGTATTTTTTAAAAAGAATTCCTCTCCTTTTTAAAGCAGTTTACTAAAAGCAGAAACTATGAGCCATACTAAACTGATACTTGGAAAAGCTCGTCTTACTACTAAAATAAATGGAGTGACTGTACTAAAAAGGATGTAGAGAGTGTAGAACAAAAGTAGAACCCCACTGCTCCAGGGTTACGTAACTCGGTGGCAACGCCGCCCTGCTGCAAACTTATGCATCCTTCTCCTTTTAAGGAGCAAAAATCAATTACACTTCCACACTCAAAAGCTGCCCCAAGCCATTTTGGACATACTGAAGAATATCTGTGTTAAGAAATGCAGTATTTTTGCTTTTGATCATGGCTAGGTGCTGGAGTGATTGCCTTCTTCACAATCAATGGTTGCAATTTGTATTAGTGCAGTTTAAGGAGTACATGATGAGTTTAAAGTGTACACGTAGATCATATCACAGTCAGGTTGAGAAGACTGGTGTGGGTTGGCAAGTACACATGCTGGACGTGCTCTACACGAGATCTGCAGACAGGACAGGACTGGAAAGGAAAAACATTGGGAAATTAGTTGATCCTTTGCATTTTCAGGGGTCTCTACACTTACTGGAGACTTTCCTCACCATACAACAGAGCACTCTTCCATAATCTCCACATTTAAAACAGAATCATGAGAAACAGAGCTGTTTCTTACCTAAGTTAACTTAGCCCAGCTTAAACTCACCTTTCAAATGCATTATCTGCACAGAATGTTCTCTGGAATTAAGTTTACCACAAACAAAATACTGAAAGTAAGTTTGGCTAGAAATCAACATAAATATACTAACCCATGACTCGAGCATTCAGAAACCCACCACTTCAACAGACATCTTAATGGCATTGCAGTTACCTGTAACTGGGCAGCACAGGTCTTGCAGCATACTGTGTGGCCACAGGGACAGAAGGTTGAATTTATTTCTTCTCCACAACACACCATACAGAGCATGGACTCCTTCAGCTTCCGCAGCTTCTCTTGCAGAGCTTTTGTTTGCTGGCAGCTAAGACCCTCACAGTTGTCACAGTTCATGCTACTTTCTGAAGACTTAAGGGGAGAACTTGGTGGGGTTTGGTCACTTCTTGAAACAAGATCTACAATGCCAGCATTATAAAGAGCTCGCCTTGCATGATCATAAACTTCTTTTGATGTTCTTTTAATGTCAAAGACATACTTTTTACCAAGATTGATGTTTTCATTCAGGAATAGGGATGCTAGGTGGCCCTTCAAGTCTCGACTGTACTGCATCATGACAGCACTGGTGACAGTGTCACACCTATAAAGCAATAAGACAAATGCAAACTTGGTTAGTTAATACCAGTAAGCCTATCCCCACAATTTTTGCCAGAGTTGAAGTAACAGCACTGAAGTTAGAGCAAGTAGAGCAGTGGGAAGTAGTATTAAAGCTCTTGAATGTTGTTTGCATGACAACTCTACTTTGAAAAGTGCAAAATGGAAAAGCGACAGCTATTTTACATCTTCAGAATGTGAACTGTCTGCTTAAATGAAGTCAGCCTACAGAAGGGGCTTCAGGCATTACCTGAATAGCCAACACTAGCTTAATGCACAGCTCAGCTTGGCAACACCTCTTTACAGGCTCAGTTCCACACCCTGTGTTAAAGAATTCCAATTAGTAGTCTCTGGCATAACAGCCAACAAAGTTACACAGACTCTAAAATTTTAGCATAGAGTCAAGAAATGTCTTGAACCAAATTTCTACTCAGTACTTCATACACTAGGATTAGTAAACCTGAAGGGAACCAGGGTGAATGCAGTGCAGAAAACTAAAGCAATTTGTATTTGCTACTATTTCATCTACCCTGACCACGCCTGTCACACGTTGGGGTGAGACAGTTAAATCTGCACAAGCCTCTGCAGACACATCACTTCTCTAACCACAGCAAAGAAAACAAACACCACCTCCCAGGGCCCAAGGTCCAAGATCTAAGCCTACAGCCAAATGCTACTGCCTAACTAAAATTAGGCTTAAATGAAAATCAGAAACTGCAAAGGACAGCAGAAGTTACAAGCAAAGGCAAAGATCAAAGATCAGAAAGTTAAGACAGTCTAAAGTTATATAATGCTTTAATAGCCTGGAAAAAAGTACAGACTGCAGAAGAGTGGCAGAGTATGTAATTACAGAGCAGATCAAGACATGCTTAACATCAGGCTCACAAAATAAGCAGTGGTTAGCTGCTGAGCTGCCATGGTTAGAAAGACAACTAGCTGATTTTAATTGCTGTAACTGTATTAAAATGATCATATTTGAGAAGCTGGACAGGTCCTTGCCTGGTGTATGTAATTTGCTCTGCTTTAGGTCCAATTCTTCTTACAAAGTAACTTATATTGCCAGTTTTGAGAAGACACCACTAAGTGTTTGGTAGTTCTACTGACCAATGGGGGACCTCACAGTGAGAATGAAAAAAGGTTTTAAAAAAATCTGTGATCAGCAAATGAGTATCATACCCCTACCCTAAAGAGCAACAGGATAAAGACAATGGGTAGCTGCTGGCCTGAAAAAATCCTGGGCATGTGAGCAAGGACAGAGGAACTGTAGGTTAATTTAACTACATGGGATAGAAAGGTGGCAGATAACTTCTAGCAATCAGTGGAGCCAAAATGAGGAGAACCAAGTGCTTATGAGCTGCAGCTATGTAGTCTGAAGGACAGGATCTTCTGTCTTTTTGCACACTCATTCTCCCTTTTACATGGGGAGAAAAGAAAAAAATGTAGAACACAAGTTTATATTCTTAAGTGCTGTTACTGATTGCAGTAGACTAAGAAATTCTGCTTGCTTGTCTTGTGCTCCCACCCCACAAAATGGAAAGCAGGAAAAACCTGTTCAGCTACTGGACTTGGGAGGAAAGCAGAAGCTGCAAAGACAATGAAATCTTGCAGAGAATTTCCAAAGTGCAGTCAGATTGCTGGCTGTGTGAACACTTAGTTCAACCACTGGAGAAGAGCAGCAGTACTGACCTGTAGAACGCATGCGTCTCGGTAATGGCTCTGTAGAGTCCACTTGCTGCCCTGGTGCTGATCATCTTAAACAGGAGAACTACACTATTACCAGACTCCTTGGTAACAGTCAGATACACATTCTTCCCAGATTGAGTGGCCATTTGAACAACAGGATAAGCAATCCTATAAATTAATATAGAAAAGGAAAGGTCATTTAGCTTTTAAGGATAAGGGCATTTTCCACAAACTACTACTGTGCACTTTCATCCCAAGTTAGAATAATCTCTGACTGTTGTCTGTAATGCTGGATTGAAGATGCCACCTCAAAAATACATACAGAGTCAAGAGTAATAAGGTCATTTTTTGTCATGATTGTAAGCAGGTAGTATCCTCAGACCCTACATTCCAATAGCTCCTTTTAGTAACTCAGAGCAGTTCTGAGTATTTATGTTAAAAATAAAGATGTGCTCAGTACTTCTGGAAAATGGAAGATGAAAGTAGTTCCACAAAACACATACCTGTTGATAGGACTGAAGTCATCTTTACAGATGGATATGCCTTCAGGCCCCACACCAATAAGGAGTTTCTGCCCTTCGCTGTCTCGCACCGAGTGCCACTCTACCCCATAGTTCTCCAGTGCTGTAACGATCTGGAGAACCTGGTATTCAGCAGAAGCTTGACTTAGGCCTTCTAACTCCTTGTGCTTTGCTATAATGCTGTTGAGAAAAAAAAAGATTAAGGATAGGTGAAATAAATGAAGTATTTTAGATGACCCAGTTAAATATTTACCTGACCCTGCTTCAAGTATTCAGATACCTCTATTTCCCCGAGTACTAGAGTTCAACAGCTTTTTGTTTTCCCAGAGAAAACCCTCATAACATTAGCTTAAAAAATGACCTGAAATGAGAACAGTAATTAAACATTCAGGCTGCATTTTTTGACATCCAGAGCTATCTTTTTTTAGCAACACAAGATACACCATAGCATCAGCAGTTAAAGGCACAACAAAATGTTATGGCAAAAAGGGGGTTGGATCATTTTTACCTCTCCAAAATGGTAGTGGTGAGCTCTTTTGCACATAACTCTTCATAATTGTACTTGGCAGTGTTCTGGTTATAATCTCCAAACTTCATCTGTGCCAACAATGCACTAAGTTCAATTGCATGCTCTGAAGAACACTGAAGATTTCCAGCAAGAAGATCTTCTTTTATATGCAGGAAAAACATGTGCCTGCAACAGAATCAGGAATGTTTGCTTACACAAAATGTTAAATCAAGATAAGTATCAAGTAACATCTCAGATATATGCTTGGTAATGACTAGTTTAGTAATCAATAATTTGCAAGAAGTCTGGCACAAGGGAAAGAAAAGGGCCTCCCTCATTATTCCCTTAAAGATGAGGCTACAGTTGAGGCCATTATCTAAAAGTATGATTAAAAGAAATGAGCACTAAAATACCATGTTCTTAAGAATGCTTTAACTCTTAAGGCCACGTACTCATTTCAATTTAGTGAGTAAAACATCAATGAAATGTATCTGGATTAGTTTCCTAAATTCAGATTTTCTTTGGTTACCATTTACAAGTTATTCTGTACTTCAGAAAAGGCTATTTGTGAAGAGCAGCCCAAAGGAGCATACACACATTCAAGCACACACCAGGAGAAGCTGCACTTCCCCACATAGCTGAAATGCCTCCAGCACCACAGTCAAAGGGAAGATGGTGCTTATGCCAGCAACATGATTAACACAATAACAAACATCTAAAAAGGTGCTGTGGAATAAAATACAAAACACATCTACTTGTGTACACATGTTTGTCAGACCAAACTTCACACCTGGGATGAAGGCACGTTTGGCAACTAGCTGGAAAATGCACAAAGCTGTTCTTCATTATCTAACAGGTCAGCTAAGAGAAATCAAAATTTCCACTGACACTAACAGCAGCTGTTCTTTTCCTCTACAGTCTACCTTAACTCCTATAAATTCATCCTTATCTTTCCCCAAGGACAGTAAGAACAAATGCTAAGAGATTTTTATTAAGACAGCATATTTATAGAAACCCAAAGTAGTTGGGTATGACTGAAAAAATAGAATCTCACAATAAATGAGGCCTAGTACCCACAGGGACACGTTTTAGCTTTCACAGTAATGAGACATTTGCATTTTATTTTTTGCATAACTAAGTGTAATATACTTTCCTTAAAAAGCTATATTGAATCACTGAAGTTCAAGATGATCAGCTTTCCTTCCAACAGCCATTTCAGACAGCATCTTACCTGTATCCTGTTGTAGCACCCTACAATTCCATGTACAGCAGGGCAAATGCAGCTACTTTCTCCACTGCAATAGGCAGCCACCTAACTTGCAGTGTTTGTATTCATTCTTAGCTCTACTATGGTAGATGTTGCAGCTATGAAAACACTGGCCCAAAAAAGAGCCCTGCACACATAACTTTTTTCCTGATTGCAAAAGTTATCCCATAAACTACCCTACTACCACTAAGTTACAGGTCCAGCACCTTTTGCAGGCAGTCTGAGGCATAGCAGAGCTCCACTGCCATTGTGACAAGTGCTTAACTGCATCACTCTGTCTAGACATCAATTTACACTTCAATAGCTCTCGTGGACATCTGGTGGAAGCTAGAATCCTCGCTGTGCACAACACAAATTTAGGTGGCAAAAGTACCAGAATTCCAGACAGTAGTTATCTCCACTGCTAGTAGGTTATTCCTTGTTTAGTTTTCTTGGAGCAAGTCCCAAACCTCTGCTCCAATCCCTTTCTCCTACACCTTGCTAATTCTTCGCTTTTTTTGGCTTGGGCCACAGAAGGGTCTACCCAGGGCTTTTAAAATGCATAGGTTGTACACACTCCTTTTGGGACTCAGTCTGTAAATCCAAAGTATTTGAAGAACTACTAAAACCCTGTGACCAGCATCAATTGAAATAGTAATGATTTCCTTAATTCCAGTCAATACTCCATATGATAAATGGCTTTTCATGCACTTCTGTTAATACCAGAAGAGGTTTTCCAGTCATTATAACTCTATACTAACTGCACATACAGTATTTCAAAGAAATATTTGAACTTTCTTCTGATTAGCCAAAACATGTCTACAGCTACCCTACCTAAATTACTGTATCTTGTTTACTTTATGCATATGACAGCACCAACTACACAGGGCAAAGCCAGTCTTCCCTTGCTAGGAGCACCTTATGACATCAAGGGGGGAGCTGAAAACCAGAAGGTTGCTCCTGCAAACAGATGCATTGCAGAAACAGCTACAGCCGAGGCATGGCTCTTCACATCCCACTACTAAAAAGCCAGCGATGGCAGAGGTAGATAAACAAGTTTAAGGTACAAAGGGAAACAGCATCACACTAGCTAATGTGCAGTAACTTCCCCTATATCTGGCTCCTATCAGATAAGGGAAAGCATCTCACAGAGATTAAGCCACTTTGCATTTTTCTGACTTGGGGGACAAAGATATGGTACTTAAAAGGTGCAATTATTGCAGAGTAACTAAAGCTAAGCAAGTTCATGTCCTGGCTTAGCACTATGGTAAGCTATTTTGTTGTCAGAAACCAGACAAAAATCACCCATATGTAACAATCCATCTCAAAGTCATTGGTCTGTACCTAAAACCTCATTGCTGGCCTGAGCCCACTGCATGAACAACACCCATAATAGGTCAAAGTAGTTAACACTCTGCCTGTCATCCACTGAATGACTGTGGATGAACTTCATACTCCTCTGCCACAGCAACTGCCTCGAGCCAAAGTTCAGGTAGCAGATTTTTTTTAGATAAAATATGTTTAGATCTTTAAATGGAAAGGCAAAATAATGTGCTTTTATTGCTGCATACAGTCAAGGAAAAACTAAAGTACTTGGAGCCTTGAGGCAGGTCCTTGTCTAATTCTGCAAAGTCTAAAGGACCCAACAGATTGGCTGTAGAAAACCTGATCATGTAATGGTTTGTTACCAAAAAGTATTTATAGAAGTTATTGCAAATAACCCAATGCCTCAGTAGCACTCAATCCATTGTTTCTCCTCTCTCTAGGATACAACAAAAAAACTGTTAAAGCTTTTTCCACCTCTCATGATACTCGGGTTGCAGAGTAAAAGCATACTCAGTTTTTCAAGGTGTTTCAGTGTTAGTATTTTACACTTAATGGATTTTTACCTAGCAAGTTTTAAAACAATGAACTGCTTTAAAACTGAAAACTGAACTGTCCTCTAAAGGTTACATTTCCAGTGCTACTGGCTCAGTTTGACCACCATATAAGAAACGAACTGGTTTTGTTTCTGCATCATTCCCCACTTCACTTGCACAAGCTACATTAGAACTACCTGTTCTAAAGCTGAGAGGCAACTCAAGTCAGACAAAAGATAGGTTTCCTGCCCCTTGCCCCGGTATTCTTAGCACATTCTGCAGCTTTTTACTGCTCTTGCCAAAGTTGCTTAAATCTTTGTGAAAACAGATCTTCACAACCCTGAACTTTACTGATCAGTTGTGGCTCTGAGTCACATCTTAGCACCTGCCAGGCGTGTGGGGACATTGAACAGCTAGTGGCAGCTTTAAGAACAGACAGAACTTTCCAATGCACTTGTAGCTCGAGTTCTACACATGACAGCATTAGTAGGAAAGTCTATAGAACATAAATCAGCTCCCTAACCTCATGCTAACCAGATATTCCTATACATTAATTTTTAAGCATTTATATTTAATACTTAGCAATATATACACATTTCCTTTGAGCTTTGCAGTTCAAAACAATACACAGCAATACCAACTAGAGAACAAAGCATCAAGTTTGCCAGAGCTATAATTCCTTAGTCACTGCCCAGGCAAAATTTCTTTCCTTCCAAATGAAGGAAAAGCAGGTTTAGAACAGGTTGATATGCTTTCTTCAAGTACATTACACTGGTGACTTTAAATTCATTTTGTATCCTTACTTTTGCCCCAGTGCTCTTCATACAATTTAAGTTCTATGTGCATATTAAAACACTTGGTAGCATCAAATGTACATTGCAATTAATGTATTTTAGTTGCACATAAATAATTTGATGTCAATGCTGTAGAAAGGGGAAGCTTCAAGGAGATTTCAGCAGATGGCCCATTTTGGAAAAGCCACAGCTACCAAACCAAAGTCACAAAGCTAGATATCACATCAGCTGCCTTTTGCCTCCCACTGAAGCCCTTCAGTCAGGCTGACTGTACTGAACCCCACTATCAGAAAGGGATGTCAGTATTTCACTAGGGAAACCCCTATAGAAGGCAAATCATTTATTGTTATGGCAATAACATCCCCACAAAGTAAGTGCTGTGAAGTGTAATAATACAGGATTAATTTCTCTTTACCTCACTGAAGATTAATTATGTGCTTCAGGGTTCAAAGTTTGACACTGAAAACTTTGTTTCTACTACAAGAAATGAAACCAGAGCAAATAGAAATCTAAAGGCTGTATCAAAAAAGTTTTAAGCGCTAAACTTTGCTGCCAGTGGAAATAAGTGACAAACCCCAATCCTTTACCAATAAAAGTATTTGTATATGACTAATGATTCCTAAACTGGAAATACAGCCAAAAGAAACCATTCTCTTGCCAGTAGTCTGGCAAGAATCTTAGCATACATCCCAAGGAACTCTGTTTTCTTTGGGGTATGACACTCCTTACCACAGGGTAGAGCTCTTCCCTACTGTGAAGTAAATTTATAGCTCTCTAGTCTAGATGAATCAAAATTGAGGCATTATTGTTCTCTGTAAAAAAAATAAAAGATTTTAGCAGTAGAATACAATTCTGTTTTTAAAAGCAGACACAAAGCCACTCCATATGAAAAAACTAAAGCATTACAGTTACAGTTGTTCCTCAGTATCTTTGTTCTTGTTTGCTCTGAGTGGGTGAAAGGTTACCAGCTGCAATTCAACTCCGAGACAAACAGATCCATTAAACTCACCCTGGTGTCTATGACAGCAGACTGATTGGATTGTTAGAAATACGAGGGCATCACTGCACTGACCAGCCCATGCTATAGGAAAATGGGATGGTTTTCTGCTTTTCTACCTGCTGCACATCTAACAGCTCAAAAGTATTTAGCAGTTCTTAACTGATTCATTAATACAACTGGATAACACAGCAAAACCAACGTGCTTTCTAAACGTAATTCACATACTGACATCACACAACTTTCAACAGCTTCCAAAACAGTAATTACCTATCTCAATGCTGGTAAAATACAGCTCTTTTGAACTCTTCATGAAACTGTGCAGCTTGTTAGAGTCTGACATGTTATTTTAACTTGCAATGGCTTACATACAAATATTTCATTTTCAGTCATGTTACACAAGACAAATAACACTGCCCATTTTGAAGTACATCTGGGTAAATCTTGCATCGCTCCAAAAATGATTCACTTCAAAGTTATTTCTACTTCTGCACAATCCCTGCAATGTTAACTTTATCTCGCTGGACTCAACCCCTTTGTTCTCCTGGACGCAATGTGCCTCTTGTGCTGCTGGGCAAACACTCTCATTGTTCAGGTGGCAGCAAGTCCCAGGACTCCTCCGCTCCGCGTTTCACAAAGCAAGCGTTTAGGCGGAGCAAGAAGCGAACTTTCTGCCCCGAGACAGCCGTGCGGGCCAATGGGGCGGGAACGAGGGAGGCAGCTGCGGGGCTGTGCCCCAGCCCAGCGGGGGCCGCGGTCACTGCCGGTCAGCGACCCGCGCTTCCACGGCACCGCTGTCCCCCGGGGCTGCCCCCCGCCCGGGGCGAGCAGCTCGGCCCCTCTCGGCAAGGCCTTTTGCCAACTGCTGTCACAAAGTCGCCCGAAAATCCCGAGCAGTGAAGGATAATCATTTTTCGAAGTGCCAGCTGCTCGATGGATACAAAGCTCACCCATAAATCATTCTGACAAAACAACCTACATTTTACTTGTTTGACCAAGTGTTGCATTACCCATCAAGAAAGGTGAAAATGAACAGGACATAAGCCTGAAAAACAGTGAAAACGACCAAGACATAAGCCTGAATTTACCATCTAGATTTGGGATGATCACATGTGTATTAAGCAAAAATAGAAGTCCTTTTCAAGCCAATGTAATTTTCCATTAAAAAATGTATAGTTATTCCAAGTCCTCTAAACAAGCACTGTTCACATGACAGATTTCTTTCTAAAACTCCAGTTGACAGCAGCAGATTAAATTTGAATAGGATTCTTGCACTGAAGCACTTCCATTCCACTGCAAAAAATTCTCATCTACAAAATCCTGTGGTGAAAGTCAGTACCAGACAGTCAAATAAATTAGAAATTGAGATCCAAAGAACAGTAGAAATAAACCACTTTTAACCCCGTGAAAGGAAAGAGTGTAGTGAGAAGGTGTTTCTTCCCCACTCAACTCTCCAATTCACAAAGCACTGGGTGAAGGTTGGTTGTTGCCACAGTGGTCAAAGGTACAATAACAACCTGCTCTGCCTTTGCCCTCAGGAGCAAGAAGGCTCCCCTGCATCAGATTAAAGTGTGAGGCTGATCTTCCACTGGTTTGGATGCCAATGAAAGAGATCAGAAGCAGCTGATGTTCAGTTGTCAGCTCAGTTTTTCATACAGCATGGAGAAACCTGAACAATAAATTGCTACAAACACACCTGAGTTTTAAATGGAAGCACAAAACAAATCTCTAAAGCAGCTGTAGAACTGGGATTGACAAAGCTTCCAAAGTATATAGGAAAAAAATGTTAAATCAGTCACAACATTCCCTATTATCATCACGATGAAGAACATCAACAGAATCCAGAATTACTTGCAGCTTCCCAGATTTCAGAACATGCATCTAATTTATATGTAAAAACAGCATCAGAGGCAGCAAATACAGACTGGGAGACTTCTCAGCATTCTTCCCTCAAGGGACCAGGAGGCATCAGCTCTGCCAGAAACACCCTGTACATCAGTTGTGGGCATCACTGCTAAAGGCAACCAAGGATACCCATCCTATTTCCTCACTGACAAGCAAGCTGACTTTGCAAGTAAAGGTAGGAAACAAGGTGCCAGCTCTAACACAGCTACTGATTTAAAGTTCAGTGGTGGGCTTAAAAAGTTCTTCCTCTTCTCCTTGCTACCGCAGGCTTACATGCAAGCTAACTATGGATGCACAGTTATGTGCATACGTAAACCTTCAAGCAGATCTGAGTAGGAAAAAAGTCAGTCTACTGAAACTTGGTGTCAGCACTACAGAAACACACATTATCCACTGGCACTGTGGAATTCCAGGTCTGCTACATGCAGACCACCAGGCACACACAACTAAAAGGCACCTACTGCAAACTGGTCTGTGATTTATTCGGTTTTAGCAAGAGCACTAAAAATACTCAGGATGTGGACTGAGCAGCTTAGCTGAAGCATTCAAGTTTGCAAGACATCACATACTGATCACTACATACTAGTTTCAATGCCTGCTGCTTTTTAAAGTTAAGTAATTTCCAGAGCAGAATTTTATTAGATCTCTTGTGATGACTGTGTCTCAATTTTAAAATTATTTTGTTTAAAATATTAGTTTTAGAACAGAATTAATGTGTACATAAGAGAAAGTCTGTCCCACCCACACCATTTTAAAGTCATCTTTATAGTGGAGAAGTACCTACTCCTTTGATGTACAAACACAAACTCCATTACATTCTGGCTACACAACCTGTCTTTTAAAGGCCCTTGGGGTATGTTTCACCAGTTCAAGCCCTCTATTAACTTGCTCAACCTGCCAAGTCTTGCAGTGACAGTGTTAGAGGCAAGAACACAGGTGTCTGCAAACCCTTATGAAGTTGAGCAAACATTCATCAAGGATAGCATAAAAATGCCAATCATATCATATTGGTTTTCCTCAGATTCACCCTGATTTGGTCTGTGTACAGAGACACATCCAACATATTCAGGACAATATCCTCTGCTTCATCAGGTACGAAATCATGTTCCTCCTAAATCCTTCCATAAAATCCTTTATTATTTGCTTTTATACTTAGTCTCACTGAGAATACTTAAATAAGAGGCCAAGTTTCTTTAAGGAAAATACTCAGAGCCCAAAGAAATACCACAGACAGTAACATTTATTTTTCCCAAGGAAGGTACAGTACAAAACTGGAGAATGCATTTGCCCAACTGAAGTCATCATACAGGACAGCTACAGCCTAGCTCCCTAAGATGCTGAAAACCTTCAACCAGATTGATGAGCCAAAGCCACAGCTCCCCCAAATCCTCGCCCCTGAACATTAGTTTCAAAATTAAAACAATATATGCATGCTCCTAACTCAACACCTTTTTCCCTACAAAATAAAGAGCAAGCCATGCTGTCAGCCCTGTTTCTGTAGACAAATATTCTGTGCAGAGCCACCATGTTGCATCCACAGTCTTAATTGTGAAAGTGAAAGTTAAGGTGAGCAGTGAAAATGTGTTTCAGTTTGGCCCATTTATATTAACTACTATCTAAAGCTAACGGGGAGAATTAAAGGTCAGCATTAAAGATATACATGCACAGCTTTCTTTAAAGATAACTCGAGTGCAATTAATATGGTAATCAAATTCGAGCATAAAGCAAGTGCTCACCATTAATCTTAGAAGAATTCTTACAACTGAATAACAGCAAGACAATTTTGTTAAGAGGACTGTCCACAGAAGAAGCAAACCAGCTGTTTCTTTTGTAGCCTCAAAGGGCCTGTAGCTATTTGAAAGTTACTGTAACATAATACCACACAAAAAAGTAACTCAGCAAGTTTTTTTTTCCCCTCTGTGGGAGGAACTGTTTCCTGCCTTTCTGTACCAGTGGTTTAGAATGACCTAGAGTAACACCACCGAACAGGGGTTACTATCGGACATGCAAATACCATATAAATAATTTGCTACTAGCAGCTTAGTTTCCTTCAGTACTAAATGCTCATGGAATTACCTACATTCATTACTTACTAGTAGCTACACAATACTTACTACCAGTTGTTGTTTTGGTTTTTTTTTTCAAAAAAGGAATAATATATAACAGGTTTTAAAACTACACAGAAAAGTCAAGAAAGATTACCAGAAGATGGCAGAAATAAACCCAGTCTGTAATTAATTTTTAAGTCACAGAAATTGAAAACAAACGAATAAATTACATCTAGTTACAACTCTCTTAACATACCTCGTTTGTTCTTGTAAGATAAGATGCGGCTCTACAAAGAACTTGACTCTTAATTTCAATCGATAAGGGGCTAAACCATCCATCTGCTGGGAGATCCTGTTCCTCAAATTCAGCCACAGATTCTCCCCTTTGCTGCCAGTGAACTGCAGTCCAAAATAATCAACTTCTATAATTCCCAGCCTTCTGCAAACCTGAAAGAAAAAGGTTCTTTATAATGAGGCTACAACACCATGATGAAAGATCACCCGAATCAGACTGCTCCCTTAAAACGAATAAGTAAATCCTCCTCTACATACCTTTATACAAAAGATTACTTAAATACTTGGATTTTAAATGGCATACAAAAAGCATGTAAACGAGTACTAAGAATAAACTAGCTTCTCCACTAGGTGAAAACCCCCATGAACTTCCATGGGGAAATTCCATCCCCCCTTCTCACCCCCAGAACAGGCACTTAAGAGGGTGGGGATTTCCAAAAGAGGAGACTCTCCGTTATTCAACATCACTGCCAATAACACCTTCTAGGAAAGAAGGAGGAAGAAAAAAAAAGTACAACCCACAAGTTTTATTTAGATGCCACCAACAGGCTGGGCTGCTACGTTTGGCTCTCTCCAGCATCCTCACGACAGCCAGAATCGAGGCGATGGAAGGGAGAAAGCACCTGGACGACAGCTTTGGCCAGCACAGCCCCAGGGACCAT
>VWZY01002783.1:122413-135248 GCA_013399075.1 Chloroceryle aenea | reverse complement strand
GAGTTGTTTTGGTTGGAAGAGACCTTTGAGTTGATGGAGTCCAACCGTCCCCCCAGCACTGCCAGAGCAGCACTAACCCATGGCCCTCAGCACCACATCACTGCTTTGAAACCCCTCTAGGGATGGGGACTCCTCCACTGTCCTGTGCATCCCGGGCCAGGGCTTGACAATCCTTTCAGTGAATAAATTTTTCCCAATATTCAACCTAAACTTCCCTTGGTGCAACTTGAGACCATTTCCTCTTGCCCTACGGTTGTTCCTTGGGAGAAGAGACTGACCCCATGTAGCTCCAGCCTCCTGTCAGGAGCTGTCAGAGCCAGAAGGTCTCCCCTGAGCCTCCTTCTCTCCAGGCTGAACAGCGCCAGGTCCCTCAGCCGCTCCTTGTAGGACTTGTTCTCTAGACCCTTCCCCAGCTCCATTGCCCTTCTTTGGACACGCTCCAGCACCTCAGACTCTGGTCTCAATGAAGGCAGAGACCAAACCCACTTGGCAGGGACTGTCTACAAAATTACTTTGAGAGTGAGTGGCCATGTGCTCTGTGACAACCAAATATTTCATGGCTCATCTCCAGGCTTTGCAAACACTCCTCTTCATTGAGGGGAAAATAACATCCGGATTAATGATCTTTCTCCCATATTCTCTTTGGCTGTGGTCCAGCTTTGTGTTATGCAGCATGCACAGCACTGGAAATGTGGAAATTTTAAGAAGAACCAGTTGAGACACTGCACCTCCATACACTGTCATGCCAATCGATGGAGCTTTTACACACATTGCACTCTACAGATGTGAAACTTGTAGGTGATTCCTGGCCATGGATGGAAGATCTGCACCAGGCTAGCCCTTAGAAGTATTTGTGACACACCAAGGTACATAAAGTAGAGTAGTTTATGGCTGCTTTAACAATGTAAATTGAAACAACAGGGAGGACTAAATACAAAATGCATGCTGAGTAGGTTCCCTGAAAGAAATGCAGATCAAAGAAGTTCTGAGCAGTGCAGTGGTGAGGAACAAGTAGGCTGTCAGGAGAAGAACCAAGAGAGAAAACGTGGATCTGAAAATGCACTGAAGAATTATCGGAAGAGCAAACCACAGCATGAATCCAAGGTCACCACAGGGCTGAATATTAGCTTGTTCTTTTGTGTACAGGTCACTTGCTTCTGCCTGGTTATTTCTGCTGTGCTTGTCAGGGTTGTTAGTATTCTCAAGCTGTATTAAAGGAACTCTCAGGAGAGAGGCTCATTCTGCTGGGAGCTCTGCAAACACAGTATATGGAGCTCTATCCATTTTGTTCAAGTGAACTGTGTAACCAGATGACTGCTCAGTTCCGAACAGTAGGAGGCAAATAAGAGTCAGGACGTGAGATGTCAACCCTGAATGGTGCTGTATTTCATCTGTACACTTACTAAGTCAGATTTTCATGCCCAGGTCTATAGGGTTGCAGTTGAAGAGCTTAGAGTCTTAGAAGACCAGACTCAAAGGGTGAAAGGTAGAAAAAGGGAAATAACTTGAAAGAAAGATTAACAAAATTGCAAAATTATGTTAAGTCTGTGATTTTATGCAGGAAAAATAATATCTCTTTGGGAGCAACTTAATTATGAGGGGATTAGCCACTAACAAAAAAAAAAAAACTGACAGAATATTCTTAGCAAGGAAAAAATCCTGTATTCTCCACTTGTTCTTTAGTTTCTGTTGGAGTGGATGCAGGAAATAAGATCTTAGTTTTATTTTAGTTTTACTTTTATATATCGTGTTGCTGGGGTATTTTATGTGATTTCTTTTTTTTTGCCATAATCAAAGGAGTCCTAGAGCTGATATGAACAAGAAACACAAAAACTGCCATGATGACTCATGGCATTTAGTATTCTGATATCCTCTCCCTGACAGGAGCTCAGATCAGATGTTACAGAGGAAGGTGCAAGAAATCTTTATGTAATTATGAGATAATGTGCTTGCCTATTTTCTCTAGCACTAAACAGTTAAAGCTGGCTCATATCTAATAGATTAGCCTTTACTTATTTATCTGTGTTACTTGTATACTAGGAATCAGTTTACCTTGTGTGAGGTGTTGTCCAAATAGAAGCAGATGGTTCTTGTCCCAGAGATCTTACCTTTTCTCTCTCTATTAATATCAGTTTTGTGTTTTCCTTTTATCTGACTTAATGTAAATGCAGGTGTTCTTATTATGTCTGTAAAAGTGTTATCCTGCTTTGAAATCTGCTAAACTCGAAGCCACAAAAATAGCTTGTGGCAAGAAATTGCATAGATAGGTTAAGCCCCGTGTAAAACAAGCATTTCTTTTCAAGGGTGTCATCTGGCCACCTCTGTCACAGAAATACATTCCATTTCACAGTCTCTCTGTGATATTTTATTCATGCCATACAGGAAAGAGTAAAAGACCAAGTCCTGCATTAGCACACAGGAGACAGCTCTTGCGACAAGCGCCTGTTGCAACCCTGTGGGCTCTATCTGAGAAAAAACTGAAACGTCTTTTCAGTCTCCTGCCTGGTCTCTTTGATGAATCAACAACACTCAGCGAGGTACATTGTCAGGCTGCTCATAGCATGGATATTCACCCTTTGTGTGTCATAAACAAACACTGTTTATCAACATGTCATCTCAGGGTTGGATGTCACGAAAGGCTTTGTGCAGTACAACGGTAACATCTCTATGATGGGTTAGTCTTTTCTTGTCGTGTCAATTGGTGCCTAAGTAATTCACCTTATATACATTAAAATAGTTACTTTTCCTTGCCTAACACTTGTTGATTATTTTTCCTTGATGTAATCCCTCTACAAGGTTCATTTTTTTGTGTCACATCCTACATTACATAGCAAATGTTAGCTGTAGTGCCTCCTTGTCTGACATTTGAATGGAAAGCCCATGAAAAGTCCAGTTGTTTGGAGAAGTGAAATAATAAGTTCCAGACCTTTGACTTTAGATCCTAACATAGCAATACTGACCTTTGTTTCCAATAAAGGCCAATGCCTCTCCTCATACAGATTATTTTCACAAGGCTTCCCCAGCAGTTGCCTCCAACCTAGTGCCATGATACTCCATCTTCTGAGGAATCCAATAGTGTATTTATGATCTCTTTACCCAGATGTTTATGCAAGATCTTCTCTAAGATGCTCTCTTCTTTTGCTTGTTGCCCATGGTATTCACTCCCATGGAATTCAGGATACTTCACTGCTACAGGATACTATGCTATGGGGTAAAAGGTTAGAAATGGATGTTGTGGATGAAAAGCTGGACTCGAGCTGGCAACGTGTGCTCACAACCCAGAAGGCCTGCTGTATCCTGGAATGCATCAAAAGAAGAGTGGCCAGCAGGCTGAGGGAGGTGATTATCTCCTTCTGTTCTGCTCTGGTGAGACCTCACCTGGTAACCTGTGTTCAGCTCTGGAGTCCTCAGCACAAGAAAGATATGGATCTGTTGGAGTGGGTCCAGAGAAGACCACAGCAATGCTCTGAGGGCTGGAACACCTCTACTGTGAGGACAGGCTGAGAGAATTGGGGTTGTTCAGTGTGGAGAAGAGAAGGCTCTGGGGAGATTTTACTGTGGCCTTTCAGAACTTAAAGGGTGCCAATAAGAAAGAAAAAGGACAACCTTCAAAGAGGGCCTGTTGTGAGAGGACAAGGGGTGATGGTTTTAAACTAAAAGACGGTAGGTTTAGAATAGAGAGAAGGAAGACATTTTTTAGCCCTGAGTGTGGTGAGACCCCGGTCCAGGTTGTCCAGAGAAGTGTTCAATGCCACATCCTTGGAAACATTCCAGATTCGGTTGGACAGGCCTCTGAGAAACCTGATCTAGTTAAAGATGTCCCTGCTCATTGAAGGGAGGGTTGGACTAGATGACCTTTAAAGGACCTTTCACATTCAAAATATTCTCTGATACTATGAAATTCTCAGTTTCTGCTTGCGCCCAGGATGAGGCTTCATCAAGTATGTAGAAGTACTTATCATTCACCTTTACTGTCCACTGGTGGCAGTCACATTAACGATACACATGGAAGTACTGCAGGTGACAGCTCTAGGTGCCAAAGATGTGCTCTTGTTAATTGTGACCCAATTAATTCTGATATTCTACGAGTAAACTATTTTAATCCTCAAGAGCTATATAGACTGTGAGGGAGACAATAACCTAGACAAATGATGAGCTTCTGTATAAAACAGCAGCCTGCTCTTCTCTAGGAAAGCTAAACTCCAGCACACTTCTCACAGTGCTGGTTGTGTGTTGTGCCATTTGTTCCAGCAAGAATGAATGGCTGCATGACAAAGTATTTTTACTTGGGATCCCAGTTTATATAACTGGTGTGTGTGTGTAAGGTGCCTGTGGTGCAGCAAGTGGAGCATGTGTGGGTGTTGATTGCTAGCAAAGATCGTGACAGATGAGCCAGTCAGTAGATGAAGTGGGCTGGGGTCCAGAATGGGTCCCCGAAGGCCACCTCGGGGTCTGAGAGCAGCTGTGTGTCTGTAGGGGTGAGAACACAGTGGGGGTGATTAATGGGAACAGGCGAGTCCTGGGCAGCTCTGGCTGCACGTGTGGGGTGGTTTGTACCAGCAGCTGGAGAGGGGCTGCAGCCTCAAGAACTTGTATATCTGGGTGGCAGCAACTGGGGAGACTTGGATCTTGGGGCAGCTACCAGACAGACTGTCTAAGCCAAGCTGCTTGTAGACACATATATATATATAGCCTCTTGTGGACATCCATCCTGCTCAGCTGTAGCACGAGTAGGGTGATGCTGGTGGTGCTGTCAGCGTTGGTGTGAGTGCTGCGTGTCTGTCAGTGACATATGTCTGCATATGTGTATTTGTGGTGTATACATGTGCTCTGCAGGTGTGTCTACTGACAACAGGCATACAGCCTCACTACTGGTTGGAGCTAGGGGCATGGAGTGGCAGCAGCCTTGCCTCTCTCAGGCTGACAGATGAGGTAATATTTTCCACTAACACAAATCCTCAGAGAAAAGCACTGGAAAGTACCTACCACGACTTTAGTTCTGCTTTCCTTTTTTCTTTCTGACTGTCTCTTTGTATTCTGTATCAAACTGAGTAACCAAGGACCAGAGCAGCACAAATGCATTTTAGAATGATTTGAAATGAAACTGAGTGGGATCATATGACTGTAGTCAGTCTCTTCAGCTATCTCCTCCCTGGGTAAAATTGCTTTGTGCATGAACACAACAGTGGTGTCACGCTTCTTTCTTGTCACTGTCAAAGCTGCTGGTGATGTTGCAAATGCACATCACTCACGTGGACGATGATCTTCCAGCTGAGAAGCACAGAGGAAAGCATAAAATTGAGGAGCTATTCTGACAGTGATGGTTGCTTAGGGGAAACACCATCATCCATCCATAAAAACACAATTTCTTTTTCTACCTGAAAGATTCTTTTAGTGTTCTCATATATACAATGCCTCTGTCTGGACTTTTTGACAAATACTCCTCTGTTCCACACTGTCCACAGTGTTTAATCAGCTTCTGTAGAGAAAGTGTGTGTCACTTATTGACACGCTCCCCACAGTGCTCACTCTCTACCAATATAAAGAACAGAGAATAATGTGCTAAGGTTGTCCATGCAGCTAACAGGCCATAAGCTGACTGCCTAAAGAAGCATTACCTGGTGATCAACACCAAGACTCTTGACAAAGTTAAAAAAAAAATCCACAAAAATACAGCAATGTCAGTTCAGTCTTGGGGTATCTGGTCTGGAACATTTTAAGGACATTAAAAGAATCCCAACAGATCAGGCCAAGGATTCACATAGCCCTGAATCCTGTTTCTTGGGATTTAGTCCAGTAGGAGATGATGTCCCTAATGTGCAAGAGGTACTTGTTGATGCCTATATGCTGCAAAGTGCCCACGGGCAATACCTCATGGGATATCAAAGAGCATAAGAAGAAATTCTTATTCTTACTCCCCAGAATCCTCTCTCAGCTTTGACTGATTTGCAGCTCAGGGACTTCCAGTCTATTTTTGTGGTAGAGAAATAATTTTCTCAAGTGGAATTGCATTTCCTACTCCAAAACCTTCCCAGTTGGAGACCAGAGTCACTGTAGAAACCTTGTTCTCATTGGGACATGTATCAGCTGCTTGTGACATCTATTAATTACATTTCATAACCAATTTCTTTAAAATTAATAGCAGAAAGAAAACCCTCAGTCTGCACTTTTGCAGAAGCTCCTAACATCAAGTCACCTTTGAATTTGAGCTTGTTTTCCAGGTCATCGATTCAATTTCTGAGTGTTTTACTTCCTTCAGTGCTTGCAGAATGGAGTCATCATTGATTATTTTCATGTTGTTAAAATGTGCTCTCGTGGTCTAGAATCAAAGCTTTGACAAATTAAATTCTCACTAATGTTTGCTCCTACTGCTGTCACTAGAAGCTCATATATTAAAGCTGTTTGCCCTTCTTCGCACCACTTCCAGAACTGCCAGGACATGGAGAAAAATGGCTTGGAATTTAAACAGATTAAATTATGAAGAACGACTTGGTATAATAGCTATTTTTGTATGTGTCAAACAACTGATAACCCCCATTTAAAACATTTACATTTATCTAGGAAGGTTTTACATTGTCATAATACTAAAAGTCAGTTCCACAAAATACAAAGGTGTATAATAATAAGAAAAAAAGAGAAATATATCAAAGGTATTTTTTTATTCTGCATTATCATAGCTGTCAAACATTGATTTTAGAAATTCTGCAGTATAACACTTGTGTTTTTAACTCTGCCAATCAATCAATCAAACCCTTTTAATGCGTTTTTATTACAAATAACACAGAACAAAGAGACTTGACAAAACACCTCTCTATTTTTGGTTGATTTGCCCTGTGCATTTGACCTAGACTCTTTTCCACTGTTTCTCTAATGCAAACTCATCAGTTTATCTGAAGAAAACATGCTGTCACTGATGGAAACATTGAAATAAACCAAACAGTCTCACTAAGGCTTGATATGAAATGGAGAATATAAAATAATAAAGTAATATAATTAGATTCTCATAATCAATTTTTTGTTGTTGTTTAGTTGCTTTTTAAGGTATTTTTTTAATCTGTATGTGTTTTTTTTCCCAGCAGTAAAGCACAGGGCTTCCAGCAGTGGTTGAGTTTTAACAGTATTTGATCTCAGGGGATGGAACTTCGTTTTAAAAACTAGAGTCAGCCCTACTTGCAGTATAACATTTGTTATGAAGTATAAAACTCCTGAAGAGCAATTTGTACCTTCTCAGTGATGCACTTTATATTATGATAGATGATATTGATGTGCTTGGCTATTCAAATTTTAGTGCTGAATATACATTTAAAAATGAAATAAGCATCAGTTCAACTGTTTAATCACTGAACTACCTTTCTAAATTAAACCATCATGAAATGCATTTTCTCTTTATATTTTGCATGACACAATACTTTTCTAACGCTTGTGAAATGAAAAAGATCTATCTGGTTTTCTTTCTTGCATAATTCCATACAGTAATAGCAACAAAACATATTGGGAATGAGTCTTGATGTGAGAACTGCCCTTCCTCATTAACACAATTTATGAGCTTCAGCTTCATTCAGTGTAATTCCACTAAATGAAGACTATATTAAGACTACTTGTCTTGTTTATTTATTCATGTGGGGTGATGGTGGTGTATGTTATTATTTTACACTACCTTGCAAATTTTCAGTTTCACTTACATGCATAAAAAAATAAACAAACACCCCACCTCAATTCCAAGAAATTATGTTGAGTGTGAATAATATGGTTGTTACTTTAATTTAAGTTGAACATAGATGGCACATTTCCCCCTCATTTTACAGACCCTGGATGTCCTGAGCTCAGATTTGCTCTCACTTTTTAAGTATCTGGGTAATCAAAACCATGTATGATATGACACATATGCAACTAGAAAAAGCTTAGGGTCTATAGTTTCATGACACATTACTCATAAAGTAATTGGAGGGGTTAATATTTTCATCACTTTCAAATGTTGCTTATTATTTTGAACAAGGGCAAAACTCTAACTGAACATCATAACAAAAGTTCCTCTTCTTTAGGGATTGAAGCATGCATGGAATTTGTTGTGAGTAAAAGAGGAACTGGCAGTTCCAGTTAAGTAGAAACACAATGAGCAAATTAAGATAGGTCAGAAACTTCCATCTCTGCCATAAAAGGGAAATAAACCTTTCAGGGAGATGGTGATTGTTCCTTTCAGGTGATAAGCTTATCCTTTCCTAGAAAAGTCAAAGCAAGGAACTGCAGATAGAGTAGGTTTGGAGAAGTTAGTTCAGTGTGTGGGGGTTCTCTCTGTGTGCTACTTTTTGGGGAGAATTTAGGTTCAAGTCGGTGATTTTGTCACTTGACAGATCCAGTACTTATGGCTTCTACAAAAAAAAGGGAAGAGCTAAGCAACACAGAGTGATTTTGTGGTGAGGTATGGAGTAGGCAATGGCTTGTTTCACAGCCCTGAAGGGAAATTAGCTCACAGATTAGCTGCTTAGGTTGGGTACTTATGTCAAAGCACACTTAGGAGGGGGGAGGAAAAAAAAAGGCTATTTTGTCACTCAAAGGAAAAAAAAATAGTTCCTGCTAAAAATACACACATATGTGTATGTACACACATGTATATTTATCTGTCCTTCAATTAATACCTTGTGAGTGCAAGAGGGCAGTTATCTTCCACTGCAGTTGTTTCCCCAATTGTTTTATGAAGTCAAGAAAAGAATTGCCAGTTTCAAGAAATGGATAAAGTGAGACAATTGATTTTCTGACATGTTTGTCTCACAGTTACATGACACATTCTTAGCAAGACCAGGAACTTGTTAGACAAGAGGCAAAGCTCATGATACTGACTGTGCTGTGAATGAATTTGTTTGCTCCATCCAGATCCCCAAACTGACACTTGCTTGGTGTATTCTTGAATGCAAAAGAAAAACACCAATCATCTTCTGAAAGCTGTGATCTGGTAGGTAGCCTGCTTATTAGAAATGTTTTTCATAAATTCATGGAAAAAAAGATATTTTATTCGTGAAACCCCCCACACACTTAGCTGTAGTTGGCTTTAGAGCAGATAACAAAACTGCTAATAGAGCTGGTAGAAATAACTTGATATGTTATCTTATTAAACCAGTATAGTAAACAATCCAAACAGAAGTCACTCGTGTTTTACACCTCTAAGATCCACAGTGGATGCATGTGAAAGGCTCCAATAAGCCACATTTGCAGCTTATGGGCACCACAGTCATTCTATACCACAGGGGTAAATCTACCATGGAGCATGGAAAGAACTATAATAATGGCCTGTTCTGATTTTAGAACTACTTATCAGATTTCTTGTAGCCATAGACAGGTCAAGAAAATTCACGTGAAGTTTTGGAATCGCTCACAAAAAGTCAGAGAGAGGTGACCATTTTCTGCCAAGGACTTTAAAAGAAGCCAGAAGAATGCCTACTGTTAAATATTAATTCTGAGGAAAAGAGTATTATGGTTTCTATCAACAATTCAGTTTGTATTTTCTATTTCTCTTAGAATTTATAGAAACTTCAGGATTTTCTTTAATGAAGAGACAAAACCAGCAAGGAACTGGGGAGGTACATTTGTAGGAGGAGAAAATTGTCTGCCTGGTGCAGTTTGGGAAACCAGTTTGAGCAGTCAGACAAAGAAAGGAACATATGCAAACAAGTTCATGAATAGAAAGAAACATAATGAAAAAGTTATGTCCTTGATAATGAAAGAAGAGAATTAGAACTTTATTTTCTTTCCTCATGAAAGACTGGAGGAAGAAAGGGGATAAACTGAAAGTATGAAGAAAACTAGATTAAAAAGATGTCTGAAAACTCTTCTGGGAGAGCTCCATAAATTAACCACAGAATACATAGATGGATGCAATACTTTACAGAGAACATAATCTCTTGATTCAGGAGCATCAAAAACATAAAAAAGACTTCTCAACTATTTAGTTTTTGCTGCATTTGCCTTCTTTTGTATTTTATTTCATGCTTGAGGAGTGTTTGAGAAAGTCTATCTGTAGATAGGAAAATATCTTACTAGACTTTAATGCCACGAGTGGAAGCATGTAAGATCAGCCAGAGATTAAGGTAAAATCCAAGAGAAGTGGGCCAGAGCTGTGCTTTTAACTTTGCAAACTAAAAAAATATTCACATTTCTCAAAAGACTCTAAGTGATATGCAAAAATGGGGTTTTCCTGTATGAAAGTATCTCGGAATTATGATTGATTTACAGTTGACCATATCTGGGAAGAGAACAAAAAGCAAACTGTAAGGTTTTCTATAAAAGTAGAAGTCAGATACAAAAGTAGAAGCCAGATAAACTCTGTAGTCTCAGAGGCTACTTTGTATGTTTTACAGCTGAGCAAGAAATACAAGAATTTGCATAGGCTGGTTTGGCATCTGCAGTTTTTGTGGGAAAACTGTTGCTCTGAAAGAATTCCAATGTGTTTTGTGTGAGTCATGTGCAAGTCATTAAAGTCAGCGCCTGGTCCATTGTAAACCCATCATTATTGTGTAGGCCAAAGTTAAAAAGAAAATGTCTGGTGTATGATTCCACTTATGCTTCCAGCTCTACACCAATTCCTGTAAACAGAAAAATGTGCTAGAAAACTGACAATTCTTTGCAGTTTCCAAAACCTCAGGTCAACATCCATGATGGCACCTCTTTGAAGACCCTCTTAGCTAAAATATTACGCTCACACCTGCAGCTCTCACAAAAGTTTGAAGGAAATAAAGGAGAAAGTAGTACATGCACAATTCTAACTTTCAGCACTGAAAATGCCATTTCTCTGTCTTTTCAGGGCTTAGAGATTCAGAAATTCCATTTACAAAGAGAATCATATATTCTTTATATTATTATTTTAGATTGAGGAGAAAAAAGCAAATCAGAAAGAAAAAAAAAGAAGAGTGACATGCCCATGAAATGCACAGGACTGTATCTCTCGCTGGAGGAAACCTATTTTTTGTGTGCCATCAACATGGGCTCTTTCACTTGACTTGCTCTCTATTTTTCACAGAGCTCTAACAGCTACTTTAATGTCAACGTTCATTTAAGGCCAGTATAAAACCATCTGTCTCTTCCCATAGATTTTTAAATCCCTAAATGACCTCCAGATAGTTTTTAGAAGTTTCGTCTTTTCTCTGTAGTGTCTTTTAGAATCACCAGCCCAATGCCTTTAAATTTCACCCTCCTCTTATTACTGAGGCCCTCCAATTAACTGGTGACTGGAAATAGGGTGGCCTGTGCATTAGTCTTAATTACTGGTGTGGGAACTGATTCTCAGCTGGAACTCAGTGAGTCAAAACCTACAGTTTGTAAGAACCCAGTTCCCTTTTTAAGCTGCTGTCATATAGGTGGCATAGCCCTTGATCTTGTTCTGCTATCCCTTTATCAGATGCTAAGAAAGGTTGTGTTTGTTGGTTTTGCTGTGTTGTTTTTATTTTTATTTTAACATCAAATCACTCCCTTTTTTTATTCAATTTGCAAGTCATATTTTGGTAGGTGGAAAAATGATCTGTCTGTGAAGCTGCTTTTGGCTATGGCAGGAAGTCCTTAAGGGGCAGTGTGAGTAGTGCTGGCATTGCTGAAATAACAATTACTTTCATGAGCATCAAAAGTAATGAAGCCAATGGATTTGTCTTGTGATTGGATTCCCGGCTGCTTAATAACCTGCTACCTCTCACTGAAGCTTTTCCTTTAACTGGAGCATTCATAATGTCCTGGTCTTGTGGTTTCCCTGGTGTCTAATAAAGGCTGAGTTCATGATGCAATTCTTCCACAGTGAAGTGACTAATACTGTGTCTACACTGGTACCCAGTTTCACAAAACTTATAACTTGGTATCTTTGAGACAGCAACCAGCATGACCCTTTCACTTCTGCTCTGCAAAGAGTTTCCTTTTGCCTTGGGAAAGATCCTTAACCTCTTCCTCAGTTGTTCTGTTCTCCTGAACTTCAGCCCAGATCGTCCTTGTGATGAGAGCAAGAACTTGATAGAATTTTAAAGGCAGTAATGGGTACCTTATATATAGTAATACTCTTGCAAATTACTTCCCTCATGAAGACAGAGGTAGGGGCTTAGTTTCTTTAACTGCTGACAGTTCTTCAGTGCTGTTACTTTTTGGGGCACTGTGCTCTCTTGTACATGTTGGTCAAATTAAAAAGGACAAAGAAGCATCCTACTTACTGTGAGGTGTCCATCTTCTCCTCTAAGTATTGGCTTTTGCTCTGATGGGGATTTTGTATCTGAACTGAAGGTGCTGTTGCCATTCTGGTTTGCTGTAGGTACACCAGCACACTCTGCTAGTACTTGCAAATTCTTGTGAAATGATATGGTTCACTGAAGCTCCTCTATCTCATGTTATGACTAAGAAGCCAAGCTGGTGCTGCTTACCACAGCCTGTGCTGGTTTTCTGCAGGCTTGCTTTGACCTCAGTAAGTCTTCCTGCCTCAAGCTTCTTTTATCAGAACTCTAACATCTGAGCACTGCCTATTCTCTGTTTTGTCCAGAACAACAGCTGCAATTTCTTGTTAGCAAATTCTGATTATTCTGCCATGGACTAGTTTTAGCCTGCTCGTTGCACTTGTGGTCTCACGTATGCTCTCAGATTTTCATCCCTGTTATAATTTGGTCTTTTATAGGTCCTGAATTGCCTTCCCAAATTATCAGTTTGTCTCTTCTTACTATTGTAGACTCTCTTGTCCTAAAGTCTTCCTGCACTCTTGTTTTGGATATTTACATACATTACTTTAGGTGACTAAGAAGGCTTATGTCCTACAGCTTCCCATACAGTCAGTGAAGAGAGAGAGGAACTGCATATGAGGACAACTACAGCATTTAAG
>VWZY01002783.1:43752-122337 GCA_013399075.1 Chloroceryle aenea | reverse complement strand
CTTCCCTTCCCTTCCCTTCCCTTCCCTTCCCTTCTCCCCTCTTTCTATTAATAATCTATGAAGACTATCCCTCTAATTTAGCTTCCTAACTCATAAGACTAAATTTAGGCAGTCTGAGTACTCCTAAATGCTCAATAATGTATTTTTCACATGTTTTATTTCTAGATGCTATAATGTTACTTTTCTATGAAGTTTTATAGTTAGCTTTTTCTGCTGGAGCTAACAGGAAGCTATTACAAACATCCAATACTGTTACCCAAAATAAAGCTACCTTCTGTTAATCATCCTGGTTTTGCTGGCATCCACTGACTTAACCTTCCCCAGATGGCCTCTGCACCATACCTCTCCTGCAGAGTTTTAACTGCTCCATCCCTTTACTGTGGTTATTTTCTTCACTCGTACCACTGTTCCTGCTATCGCATCCTGGAGTTGAAAAGATCAATCAGACCCAAATATCTGACAGAGCCCTTCAGCATCTCTGACTGATCAGCACTGTCTGCCATAAATCTCTGAATAATCTCAGTGTCCATTTGTAGCTGGCTCCTGTCCCAGCTTCTTAAAAACACACTCATTCAGAAACACCCTCCCAAACATTGGTATTGTAAATCCAAGTAGATTCTTCAGAGCAAATCTAAAGGTCTGGAACATACCAGCCTTTGAAGGCTGTTCCAACCCCGGCATGCCCGTTTCTGATGGCATTAGTCTACATTCAGCCAGAACTAAGAACCATAATCAAAGAGAAACAGTATGGTAGGGTGAACTCTGCAAAGCAGGTCCCTAAAGCACTTTAGGCAGATGGCTGTGCTAAGCCATGAAGAGTCATTTACAAAACAAGACAAAAATGTTCTATTTTAAGAAATCAACTGTAAATAGGAGTACTAGGATGGAATGTAATTTTACTGAAAGTTGAGTTCCATTAAATTATTTTCTGTGCTCTAAAAGATCTAGAAATAATGCCTATTTACTCTACCATCACATAGGCAATTACAGCTTTTGAAGATTTCCATCACCTATACTCATGGCAAACAATTATTGAACGGGGAGTGAGGGATTTTGAGTGGGGAGTGTTATGCTTGCATCTTGTAGGCCATTTATTAAGGAAAATAATATTTTATTTCAAACATTTTTAGTTAGCATTTCCATGAATCTTCTATGATTTTTCAAATCTGAATCATTTGCAAGGAATGTGACATGCAGTACAACCTACAGACTTTACAAGTACATGATACTCTTCTTTGTTATTTAAAGTACTGAAATATTTAGGCATGGACCAGTGTCTAGTGCTTTAGGTACTTCAACTGATGGGAGATACTGGTTTGATTTTTCTTGTGGATTGTATGATTGAGTGCTCAATAACAAGAACTGCTTTTGTTGCATATTGATTGGTCTAAGGGCAAGAGGCATTGTAAATGGGTATTGCTGACCTGTCAAATCATCCATTTAAAATAGAAACTTGTTCTTGAATCATGGATACCTACAAAAATGGACAACACACTGTGAGAATCCCATATTTGGGACTTTGATCAAGTTCTGGGTAAAGCTTATCCCTGTTTCTGCTCCTGTAGAGTGCAGAGTGCTTTACCAGTGGTATCATTTTGAAACAGGTTCTGAGTTAGTCAACTACCTTGATATAATGTGGGTTGTTGCTGTTTGTTAGCCAGCAGATTCATCAGTATTTTATGCTGTCATGGCCCTAAATAATATTAATAAGGGCTATGGCTGGAGGTGGATACATCTCAACATGGAAGGATAGAATGCTGATAACAAGAAGATAAATCTAAGGATAAACAAATATTTTATCTTCAATGCTATTCATAGGCCAAAGTGGCTTTTGTCCCATCACCAGAATAAAGTAAAACTTCATTATGTTAATTAAAAGAATACAACAACCTAGGAAATTGTATATTAAAGGAAAACATCATACTGAATCTGCCATGCTACAATACCATGCCCCAGTGTCCAACCAGTAGCAAAAAGTTTTACCCTCTTTCCATGAAATGTTGAACTGGAGTCTGCAATGCATTATATAGTTCATGCCAAAAATCACTGTGGAATGAATAAATTGATATAGAGTTCCTCAAAAAAAACCCAAACAATTAAGAAAATATAGATGGGGCAAAAAAAGGGATGCTTGAGGAAGAAAAGGGCTGGACCACATCTATGGAATACGCAGCAAACCAAAGGGACCATAGAGTGAGCAGTAGTTAAGTAACCTGGATCACCTCAAGGGATGATAGTTTGGTATCTTGCCAAAAATTTAGACTTGAAACTGTTACTCATCTTGTCTGCAACACAACAGCAGGATGGAAAGCTGTGTTTCAGTTTCAAAAAGGTTTTACACTTCTTGAAAAAGCTGCTCACAAACAATGATTTCAGCTGCCTCCAGACATTTATCTGGTTTGTTTGGTGCATAAAAATAAGAAAATTAAATAAGACTTCTTAATGAGACATTCATCTGAATAAATTTGTAATTGTCTTGAATCAAAAGTGTTTATGAGGTCCTGAATACAATACTTCATCTTCACAAACTATAAGATAGAGAGAGTTTGACAAGCAATTAGGGAACTCAAGATAGAAAGCACTATCAAAGACCAAGGTATTCTTATTATTAATCATTGTGTAGGTCTGCACTACTGTAAGTCAATATCAGTACATTGAAGTCAATGGAGTAATTGAAGCAACATTGATTTTTCACAGGCTGCAAAGCTGACCCAAAGCATTTCAGTTTATTCAGGTTTATTTTTTAAAGAAATATAGTTGGTTTTTTCTCTTCTCCCCCTTTTTCTAAGTCTAAGAAAGCAAATACCCAAGTTACCATTAATAAAATATTTAGAGTTGAGCACTTGAGAGGATTAATAACGTATATTAAGATATTTTTTCAGCCTTTTATGTATACACTATTTCTATTCCTGCTTCTGAACCAGATAATAATTTCAGTTGCAGCAATGTAGTTATGGGGAACTGCTAATGAAATACAGTGCTATTACTGAGATAAATATCTGACTGATAGTAATTTACATGCACTCTGGTGATAAATGTGCACTGTAGCAATTTTTCATATGGGAAAAGTTTGTCAGAACACATTACAAAGATATTTGTGTAGTCATATCATCATAGAATGGTTTGGGCTGGAAGGGACCTTAAAGATCATCTGATTCCAACCCCCCTGCCAAGGGCAGGGACACCTCCCACTAGACCAGGTTGCTCCAAACCCCATCTGATCTGACCTTGAGCACTTCCAGGGATGGGGCATCCATCCCCCAGAAGGGACATCTGGGCAACCTGTACTAGTGTCCCACCATCCTCACAGTAAAGAATTTCTTCCTATTACCTCATCTAAGTCTACCCTCTTTCAGTTGAAAACTATTACCTCTCATCACCACATTCCCTGTAGGTCCCACTTAAGTGCTGGAAAGCTGCTGCTTGTCATCAGGATGAAAAGTAAACACAATGGGTTAATGAGAGCAAGGGAAGTTCCTATGCACATCCAAATACTATGCTTGTTGAAAGTACACTTCTGGTGTTGATTTTTTGCTCACCATTAAGTATACAGTATATGTCAAATAACATTGGGGTAAGAAAATATTTACCTGAATTTAAGGTACTTATTCTGAGCTATCACATTTCTAAAAGCTGAAAAGATGGAGCTGGGAAGAGAGAACATCCCTGTAGAAGCACTAGAAGGTTTGGGTGCAGAGCAATGCAGCTCATGTCTGTGCTTCCATAGCTGTGCCTGTGTTACAAGGTGGTAAGGACATAGACTGCCCTTCAGGAACCCCAGTGACTTCAGACCTACAGTTTGCTACGGTCCCCACTCCTCCCACCACATCCCCATCCCCTACAGTACTCCCTCTTCCACGTCTCTTTTGCCACAAGTCTGCACCCCCCCCAGTCTGTTACCACAAGCCTCCTCCTGTCCTGCCTTTTCTCACAAACCCATGCTACCATCCCTCACTCTCCACACCACGATACCAACCCACCTCCTTTCTGCTAAGATCAAGCTCCTCCAAGCTTGTAGTTCTCAATTTAATGCACAACTTACGCATCTTCCTCAGGTCCAGCTTCCCCAAGAGGCTCCAGTACGTGTCACACCAGTGCAGTGTCCTCCAGCTCTTCCCAATCAGCTGCTGTTTCTGCTTTCATTCTGCTTTCTGTCTGTGCTCCCATGGCTACCAGCACACACCTCCTGATTTCAGTGCCTTGCCTACAAAATCTTGCTCGTGGCATGTGAAAAATTCCAGGTACAGGTTGCATTTACCAAAAATCCACTTGGGTGGGGATTTGATAAAAAAAAAAAGACACATTCAAAAGAAAAGCCCACAAATGTAACATGGCCCCACTAGTTTCTCCAAATTAGCATTGTATTAATACATTATTAGTTTGAACTTGGTGCTAACTAAATGCAGATTCTATTATGCACCATACCTCATCATGGAGAACACAGAGTACCATGAATTGATCACATCTGACGTGGAATAACCTCAAGCAATAGGTCAAAATGAAAGCACTTTTTTGACTCTTCCAGTCAGACCCAATTAGCCCATGGAAAATACCCAGTTCTGAAGCCTGTAAAGCAGTCACAAATCTGTGCAAGGTGCTTCTCCAGCTCTGTGTTTACCCAAGCCTTGTCACACTGCCTTCAAACAGATGTTGTAAATAACTCTTGTCTTGAGTCATATAATTTTATTGCTGAAGTAAATGAACTGAGGAGGAGACAAAGATCACAGAGCAGAATAGAAAAGGTCAGTGGTACTCTCCTTGCAGTGACAATAAAACATGTTAAAGCCCGGACACCGAACCAGAGGCAGGAGAGGGGGAACTGGAAGGAAAGGAGGAGGAATACCACGACACTATCTTGCAGTAACACCTGCTTCATAAAGCAGCAATGCGTGAAGAGGAGAAAGGGCAATTCACCTGAGAGAGATGTGCACTGTTTGGTTTTGCAGCCCTTCTGATTTCAGGGACCTGAGAGGACACATCGGTGCTGCAGCCTCAGTGCTGCCCTTGCTACTGCACTTGCATTCTCTGCAAGCAACAAACTTGGGGGAAAAAAAAAAAAACAACAAAAAAAGACTTCAGGCCTGATTAGCTGTCATGGAAATACAGCAAAAAATATTATACACCAAGTGTCAGTAACTTTTTGAAAGAGGAATTGTATTTTTACCCCAGTGTCATTGAAAAACTGAGACACAGATAAACTGCCTTTCCTGAACTCAAAATACAAATCAGTGGCTGAGCTTTCATTAAAGCCCAGATCCTTTCTCAGCTGTGTACCCTCACTACTCAGAAATGACCTGCAAAAAAATCTATATATTTCCTGAAGAGTTCCCCTGAATTAGCCAGTGAGCAGCAGCAGCAGTTGGGTCTCTCCATTCTGCTCTCCTGTCCCCCATTTCCCGTGACTAGCTGCCTAATGAGGAGATCTGTACATTTAAGAATCACGTTTCTAAATTAATAACTGCAATTTCCAAAGTCTTATTTCTGCACTGGACTGTCACAGTGTGGAATTCAAACGTAACTTCTGCTGATGCATTTCAGACGTAGAGTGTATCAGAGGGAGCAAGCAGATAAAAGAGCTAGAGGAGTAATCTGTCACATCAACTTTCAAGTAGACTGCCTGAACTCAACAAATCACGAGAGAATTTTATTTTGGATCAGCAAGATGGCAAAGCCTAACAAGTGCAGATTCTATTATTTCCACATGTGGCTCTCAGAAAGACTGAAAGGGGAAGAAGCAGAGATACAGGATACCAGGCAGAGCAGAGCAGAGCAGAGCAGAGCTTGCTGTGCCGCTGATTAAGAGGATACCAGCAAGCTCACTCTGCAGTACTGAGCACTCGGATGCCATCTGTCTCTCTTCCTCAGAAGATCCAAGTTCTGCAGTGCTGGACAAAGAGATGGGAGGGCTCTGGGTAACGCAGCCAGCCCTGGCAATTCACCACTGCTCCTGATCTAGAAATCAAGGGTTTAACTCCTCTCTCATTTGCATGCCTATCCAAGGCAGAGAAAGGAGGATTTTTGCTTAGAATTATTTCTACAGAACTGAGCAAATCTAGTGAAAGGAGGGGAGCTTTACTTTGCTGTGTGTGCTGGATATGGCAAAGCAATAACTGTGGCACTGCAAGCTCTGTGTGACATGCATAAGCACATCACCATCTACCTTCAGAGATCCATCACTTCTTGGTGAAGGATGTCCCTGGTTTATCATGAATTAAGGACACTATTAAAGTAAATTAGGCAAGACTGGAAACTCAGGAATGCTTTTTCCAATTAAAAATGCAAGAAGCAATTAGTTAGGCAAATTGCAGTTGGAACTTGGCCAGTAAAATCAAATTCTGCTTTTATAAGCAGCAGCACAGGATCCTTAAGAGCACAAGTCTAATCTGAAAAAAAAAAAAGGATAGGAGATGGAATAACTGCTCTTTTTTTTCTTGTCTTAGTAAGGTTCTTTCATTTTCCTGATTTTTGCTTATAAATTACTTAATTATATTCTCTATTCATAAACATTCTACGATACACTTGCCTGGAAGTCTAATCCTACAATTGTCATTGCAAATTAACAGAAATATGATTTGAAGGGCTATACATTCAGAATACAGCATTATAAGTAATCCCTTGATCAGGAAACGAACCATATTTCAGTGAATTGAATACAGGTCTCACAATAAGCACATGCTAAAATAAAGGTGGAGACTCTAAATATGAATTTGTCCACTTGTTTCATTTTGATACCTGAATCAACCACATTTTGTTTCTCTCGTGATTACAAAAGCCAGAGAGAATAGAGTTGTCCACTTTGACACAGAGGTAAATTTGTGTTAATTTGGACTTTTTTTTTTTTTTATTTGTTTGCAAAGCACAGACAGTAGGCAAATTTCCAAGGAAAATGAAGAGCAAAGCCCAGTCATAACAAGGAATGTTCCCTATACCTGCTAGGGCTGGGGTTTGTTAGAGCACCCCCCTAACAACAACAAAGGCAGAGAAAGGTTGGTTGTTAATAGGAAAGGTATGAAAGGTGAACAAAGAAAACTGACAGGATAAGATGATTTTAACTTTTAACTGTACATATAAATATCTATGTGTGTGTGTGTGTTAGTGAGAATGAAAGGAAAATATTCTTTCAGAAGGGTTTACAAAGAGAAGAGCTAGAAGCAGCAATTTTCATTTTTCTTTTGTAATCTAGATAGTGTAAAATTATTCTGTCTTCACAACCTCAAGGCAAAGAAGACAGTCTGCTTCTCTAGCTATAAAAAACAATCTGTCAGATTTTTTTAAAGGAAGTCACAACTGATTTCTCCTAAAATAAAAAGCAGGAGGATTAGAGCTTTGTGGTGACAATGAAATCTCAGAACTTTTACAGTGAGACCCAGAGGTCAAGCGAGGCCCTGCTTGAGGCACTGATCCTGCAATAAAGACAGTTTAGATTCTGTAGGTTCAGGGCTTGAACTGCCAAACGCTTAGATCTCCATATTCATCTGGATTGAAATTCTTGCAAAAACTCCTCTATTTGAATAGAGCTGAAGGTTAACAAAATTTAAATAACCTGCAGCATACAATCTCCACTCTACATCTTTTATTCAATCCTTGTCCTCCCCTTATTTTCTAAGGGGGCTGCAAGGCAGGTGGGAAAATATTTTTTTAGAGAAAAAGTCTAAGCAAACTGTCATGTAATGTGTTAGATTTACTCTTCTGCCATATTACGTGGTACGGCGTCCAACTGGCATTCTCTTCGTAGGCTCCTACTGGCTCTGTTCCTTTCTAGCTCTGGGATGATGCTCAGTTGTTTCTCTTCTGTGGATTTGAATATGATCACAGCCTCCCCAGAGTTTTCAAGAGCCCCAGTATTAAGTTATTGGAATACCCTCCAAGAAAAGAAATGTTCTTCTCCAGGTCTAAATCCCACTCCAGTGTCTATAGAAAGACTCTGATGAACTTTTAAACACTAAGCTCAGGCACCTGGGGTAGAGTCAAGGGAATTGAGGCAAGAACCCAGCTTTTCTGCTTAAACCCTTTTTGAAAAGGCTGGATCATAGTCGTATTTAGAACTGAATAAGCTCAATTTGTGCAAGTCGGGTGCGAGGCAATCTTCCAGTGCTGCTCATGCTTGGTCATTTGCCAAAACAAAACAGAATCTGTCTCCAAATTAGCGAGTACTTAAGATCAGGATTTTTATGTCTGTATTTGTTTCTTTAGTAGTTAGCATGCTGTGGAAGGTGTGCAAACAATCAGTCCCAAACCTCCTGAATACAGGCAGTTCTCTGTGCCAATTTATTCAAAGTTCAGCATAGAATTTAATTTACCAGCCTGCAGAGATTGCAGTTGTGTTAGGTGCTGCCTAGCACAGAGAGCCAGCCCAGCTCTAGCACAGATAAAAAAGATTCATAGCTTGCCCTGATAGTTAAGGAGAGATTTCAAAGGCACAAAAGGAACAGCAGCCTGCAAGTACTTGAAGGGCAGCTACAAAGATGTTGGAGCCAAACTCTTCTTGGTAGTTACAGACAATGTAGTAAGAGGCAATGGACACATAGGTTTGTGTTGGACATTAAGGAAAATACAGAGACATGGTGGAACCTCTGTCCTTGGAGGTTTTAAGGACAATTCTGCTGCAAGAGGAATTCCAGAGATGCCTTCAGCTGGCATTTCTGTGAGACAATGAAGTCAGATGTCCATTTTCTGTAGGTTTACATACTTGTACTTTTGGAATTCCCTCCATTTTAACCTTCACGCTGTGTGCATGAGAGTAGAGATGGAAGAAGTAACAACTGGTAGGGAAAAAAGGATACTCTTTGTGCTTACCTTGACTGATAGTTTCCAAATCCAAGGAAAAACATCAAGTAGGTATTTTGTTATTGACTGAACAGTTGTGACATTCCCATAACCCCCAAAGAGGTTAATTCAGCACTTTTAAGTGACTTGGATTTGGATTTTGTGCATGTATACACCAACCTCAACATTCAGGAAAGGTGAAATCTAAGGGACAGAACATGAGTGCACAGAACAGGCTGGCATTTCCCTCTTGAACCAAAAAGTGTGTTTTCCAGATAGATGCCTTCTGCAGATACTACTCATTGCATGCAGGTAGTTACAACACTGCATCTATCTTCCTCGAGCACGTGAGAGCAGAGTTTGGTCCTGGAGCAATCAATTTCTTTTATTGTATGTAAATGGCATTTGCCTTAAAGCCAAGTCTTTGAAAGCAAGCACCCGTGTTCAGTTACTTGAGGATGCTTTGGTGTGGAGAAAGGAGAGAGACTGGAGGCTGACTGACTTTGTCTGCAGTCGGAAGAAGTTTCTCCCTATGTTGCTGAAACACAGGGAAGGAATGAGTCATGTAGAAACCTGCAAAGTTGCCTGGAGGACAGGGCTGAGTTTACAGCAGGCTGCTCACCTCTGATCACAACAGACTCTGTGGCGATGCCAAGACACAAGCGTTCATACCAGACCAAGCAGAACACTACACCTATTTACAAGGGATACCATGTCAAGGGCAATTTTATATAGAAAATCCCTTATTAGTCACGGTGGTTTAAAGGCTTCCTGTACAATTTAAGACAAAAAAAGGAAGAGAATATGTTACAGCAGAACTAGGAATTCACCTACCACACTAATGTTCCACTGGAACATAAAAAGGTATTCAGCCGTTTCAGAAGATGATGACTTGTGTAGCATTACTTCTGTTTTCCTGCCTGGGAAAGGAGATGCTATTTATAAAAAAGTAAAAGATTGAGAAAGCAGCTGGGCAAGATGTCCTGTCACATACTTCAGATCAGATCGGATTCCTCATTTATAATTTATAATTTCATGAGGCCATTCAGTTTTAATTTCCTTTCTTCCCTTTTCTATCACCAAACTGTGAGAACAAAGGCAGAAATAATGAGTAAGAGAGGATCTTTTGCCTCTAGAAATACCCTCCCCCTGAAACCAGAAATCATATTTTGAATTTATCCACTAGAGTATAACAAGCTAATTAGGAAGGTGAATCATAGAAGTGTTTTGTAGCTTCAAATTGCATACATCCACATTTCTATATGTATTATATATGTTATAAACTACGTGTCCACCTGAAGCACATGGCAATGGTACCCACCAGAGCTGCATTCTGGGACAGCAGTGAGTTGTCCTAGCCCTGCAGCCGTGTGGTGGCTCCACAGAAGTGCTGCCTACCCCTGTTCACTGAAGGGAGATGTGCCTGCTTGCTTTCTGCAGATCAGCCAGCGGGAGCTCAAGCTTCCTTAACGAGTCTGCCACGTTCATCCAAATAACCTCAGGTGTACCAGCAGAGAGGTTAGGCTGTATTTTCATGGCATCTTTTAAATCTAGGTGCAGATGGCAGCTGAAATGCATCTCACCCTTCCCTGGCACCCTGGGAGATGCTGCTGCTGCTGCTCCCAGCTTTGCACTGCCCTGTGAGGGAGAGCAAGAAGTGGTCTGTCTGGGAACTCTTGCATTTTGCTGTGTTTTCAGGCAGAGCAGCCCCTTGACCTCACTTGCATGAGGGTTCCCCCAAGGAGGTGTGAGGAAAGCACGGCATGGAGCAGAGGGGTGGGTAGCCATCACCTCTTTCAGCAGCAGCTATTACTTAAATGATCCCAAAACCATCCCATAACCATTCACACACTTATTCTTCCATGGGATCTCTGTGGGCCTCAGAGTACCAGCAAAGCAGCATCCCTCCTGGCTGGGCACCTTGCCAAGGGCAGACTGCAAAGACCAGCAAATTCCTTCACCTTCCTTCAGGGTCTTAATCGGTGACATGCAAAGCTCTTGCCTCAGAATTCAAGGGCTTATTTAGCCTTTAAGACTTTGTTTCCCTTACAGCATGCTGGCAATGGTATAGGCCACACGGGTGGTATAGATACTGGATTGTGCTGGAAAGAAGTTGTGAACCTGGCTCACTAAAAGTGTTCCATTTGGCTGAAGTACTGTGGGACAGCCATACCCTGCAACAGCCACAGGGACAAAGGAGAGATTGAAGGTTAATGCTAGAACTCTGTAGCTTTCTAACTGCAGGTCCTGAAATATTGCTTGGTTGTAACATTGCACTGTTGAGATGGGAGCAATTCCACATCAAACAGACAGGGGCTTTATAGGGATGGAAATCTAAGGCTGCATTTGGAAAATCGTTTTAATGTACCAATGACAACTTAGTTTGCATATGACAGAACTGTAGAATATGCATTTTAATAGCATGTACATGACAGAGTCCAGAAAAGGGTATGATATTCTACACGATTGCCTGTGGGACAAATGCTGCCCATCGATTTGTGGTGTTTGCATGCACAGCTTAGAAGGGAATTTGTAAACACCTACCTAAATAGAAAGATAAATGGATGTTTTTAAGCCAGTACTCTGGTTTATACTGATACAGTTCACAACAGAAGACTGTGGAGTGTTTATAGTGATCCTGTTCCGGGAAGTCTTTAACTTGCTGGAATGGAAAAGTAACCTTTTTTGCTCTTTGTAAAGGTCATGTAGCACTGTGGGGAAAAGAGAGTGGATTTGAAGTCCACCTTTAAAATAGCAAGCTTTATCATTTTATCATCATTATTCCTACTGGAAGACTATTGAAGAACTTAATTGCTCATAATATTAGGATCCTTCTTTTTGCGCAGATTAATATTTTCTAAAACAAAACCAAAAGATAACCCCAAGTTGGTTGTTAGTTGAATTCTCCTCTGTCACAAATTAAACTGATTTCATTTTGCCATTTCCCTTAGCAGAAATGACAAACAATTATACAGCAATAGTTTCAAAGATCTCTTGATAACATTTATAGCCCTTTTTGTTTTAAAAGACGTAATCTTTTCTTGCATTTAGACCAAAGACAGCTCCTCAGAGGGCAGCGACCTAGCCCGGCACACACCACCCACAGAAGCCTCTACAGGGGGAGCAGAGCACAGTAACTATTGCCTATAATGGGTTTTATATGACAGTTTTTGTTAATACTCCCCAGAACACCATTTCCCATTTCTGGCATCACATTGCTGGCTTGTATTTCACCTGTAATTCTCTGTAACAACACCTTCTTTTCTGCCACACTGTTTCTCTGCCAGATATTCCCCAATTAGCATCTCTACATTTCATTTCCCTCCCTGTGGCTCTTCATACTCACCTTTCCTGGAGTATTTACACTGGAGGTGACATCTGTAAGCACATCATCAGTCAGCCTGACTTCCTTATTACAGAAGAAAAGGTGGTAGCTCTTCTAGGAAATGCTGTTTACAGGGGTGTTGACAATTAGTTACATCTGCCAAGGGAAAAAAAGAGACTGGTAGGGCTGCATATGGTGGCAAAATATCGATCGAACAATTATACAATTAAACTGCAGTGTGGATTCAGCAGGCTCTCCAAGCTATGATATGGTCGTAGATCGTTACCTAGAAGCAACGTGCAGTCTCCTGAAGAACATCACAGAAAGAAGGCAAGCTGCACAGTAGATTTATGACAAGAACAAGTGTCTGCATTTGTGCTGCACCCCATGAAACCGATGGATCGAGGCAGAACAGCAGGGCTGTAGGAGTCGTTTGCTAGTGAAAAATGTGCAGAGCTGGTTTAAACCTTTCAAAGTACAAAAGGGAACGAGAATTCAAGCTCAGGCCTGACAGTTACCATATGCCATGGTGGGTTTTTTTGTGACATTATTCCTAAAAAATACATGTTAGGATTGAGGGCTTGGGGTGAACATCTCATTTAGGCACAGATTGCCCTTATTTGCATTTATGGAAGGGTGTGAAGGACTTCTCCCTGTCCTTTGAGCTTAAGTCACCCACAGGGCAATCCTGATATTGCAGAAGCCATTTGTTTTTTCTGTCTGTCCTGCTGCTGACCCAGGGAGGCTGCTGAGCTCAAAGGATCAGTATAGTTGCCCTTTGGTCACACCGCCCTGCAGAGCAGGGCAAGGGGAATACGCTGTGGATGTTCCAGTTCACACATTACCAAGTGCACTTCATGACAAACTTGAAAGTCCATCCCTGCCTGTTATCAGAGATCCACCTTATCAGGAGGAGGCACTGCATAAAAGAGAGTGCTAATTGTGACAGTCCAGCCTTTGTCAGCAGTTCTTTTGGAGAAATGGCAGGGCATTTTCCCAAGGAAATCTGAGGTATCTCTTTTGGTAGCCAAACCAGTTTCACATCTGCACTTTTTGATGCATATCATCATCCCACCAGACAGCTTTTTCCCTCTGTAAGGTGTGTCTTGTATTCTCTATTCTTAGTTTACTTGTACAAATAGTCAGTGGGAAAGGTCTGTTACTTCTCTCCAAAACCTACATTTACACAACTGGCCTGCATGGTCTAAAAACTTCATTTAGAAGGAATAAAAATACCCAGGATAGCAAAGCAAGGACTATTAGAGTGGAAGCCCTAGTGCATTACTACTATGGGTTTGAGAAGTGAGGAGTAAGTTATTTGGTAGGGTGAAATGGAAAACCATAATGAAAAATGTGTCTCAACTACAGTCGCTCTGTTAATGCATCTGTTAAAAATTGCTCACCAGCAATGACAAAACAAGTGGAATTGTCTCTGCTTAGGCATAATTATTATGTTGTAGAGTTCATATACCTGATACACTGGAACATATCCTGGCCTCTCAGATTCTTTAGCTATGTCTCTGTGTATATGCACACAGGTTCATTCATCCATCCGTACGTACACATGGATAGAGACACAACATTTCTTTGCACTTGCCAAGTCTGGGTAAAATCAGCAGTTTAAAATGTCATACCAACCACATCCATTTCTCACTTTAAAATTCCTATGAATGTGCATTAATCAAAACTGGTTTCATTAGCATTTTTCTGTGAAATTCACTTTCTTCTGATTCTTGAATTTAGTATTCGTGTTGAAATACAAAGCATTGCGAGTGAAATACAAAGCACAGATCTCACTGAAAACGTGCATGAACTTTGGGCCAGTGAAATCACATCTCTTGAATATTCATGTCCTCGGGGACTGCGTGTGCCTTGGTATTGAATGGCATCCACAAGTACTTGATTTGCTTCTCTCTTTACAGCCTGTGACAGGTTGAAGACACTTGGTCATTGAAACTTCCCTCCAACTCCTGGCTCCTTGTCAGAGGACCACTGATTAACACCTCACAGGAAAGATTTATGCTCAAAACTTGGCTTTGCACGATACCAACTCTCAACTCGTTCCTCAAGGCTTGGCAAGAAACATATTCCAGGACAGAGACTCTCAGATAAATTTAGGATTTGTGTACAATTACAAAAATTCATATTCTCCTTGTGATTTCTGCTGCTAGAGCAAGTGATGGTGAAGCTGAGAAGAATTTGGCTTGTTGATTGCCTGTATGAAATAAATTTAAAGATAGTAGTTCCCAATATAGCACCTTATGAAACTGAGCATCACCAGACTGCCACTGCCTTCAGAGGAAGCAGTAAATACTTGCTGACATCCCGTCGACTGCCAGAGTGGCAGTCTAATGGTTTGGTTTAATGGTTTGACTGGTGTGGTTGAATAGTAACAGACCATCACGGTGGCAGTTCAAGGTGGCCTTGAGGCTGTGTGCATACCACATCCAGGTCTAAGAGTGGGCTCGATATCAATATACCTTGCTGCTGTCAAAATCACCCAGGATCTCTCCTAAACTAGGCAATCTTTAAAGGGGAAAATGCACGTTGAATGTAGCTGAATATAAATAGCCATTAAAATATCTGAAACAAAGTTACAAGGGACAAAAAACCCCAATAAAATTATTTTGCAAAATCTAGAGTTACTAAAATGCATTCTAGGATGTTGTTATGGATCTCTGAGACTTAAGAAACTGAAAGAACAACCCCAAATCTTCTACCCTGAATGTTACCTTTAAGTATTCATTTTCTTCAGCTCACCTGGGTGGTCTTACTTTGTATCTCCAACAAATGCTGCTAGGAGTTCTTGTGCACTCTCCACCTATTTCTTCAGCAGTGAAGAGTACACTGTCCCAGATTTTGCCATATTCCTTGATAATCACATTTCCTCTTCCTGACTAACAGCTGTTTGCTCATCCTACAGGCTCCAGGTTATATGAAGCTTTCTTTCCTGCGTGCATCCAAGCAGTAGATGCTGAGCTCAAGCTACATCTGCTGAACTTCTCTTTGGATTGGCTTTTCAAGCATTATTTAAGTGGGGCTGGACAAAATGATTTTGGGTATGACTCCTCTTTGAACATGCTTTATATTCCACAATGAAAACACCTTTTTTAGAAGGCCAATATACAGATTATATTGAATCAATTGCAACAGCTTTTAAGTTTTTTAAGACTTTAAGACTTAGTCCAACCCTGCTCCTAGATCCTGGTTTATGCCTTCCATCAACTCCAGTGCTCTTCATTACCCCTTCCATACAACAAGAGGGACAAAGCCAGCATCACTTTACAGCTTATGGTTGGCCGTGATACTTTTGGCTGACAGACTTGCTACAGATTAAGTAAATACAGACTCGTGCAGCCTCTGATCCAGACCTAAACTCTCACTATCGTGATCAAGTATCCCATCCACAACTTAAATCACTGCACCTGGATCATGACAGTTCTCTGCCTTACAACTCTGGAGGACTGCTCTCTGCAAATCAGAAAGCCACAAGCAAAACAATCAACTGGAAAGTCATTAGGTACTTGTAAGCAAAAGAGTTTGCTTGGTGTCAAAAGACACTCTGTCTGCCTACAGCCTGGCTAGCTCACCCCAGAGCCCAGAAGAGATGACATGAGTGTCTCCTTGTGGTGTCCACTGCCTGGCATGTGTCTTTCACCAGATTTTTCACTGTCTTCTGTCTTATCTAGAAGCATGTCAATACAAAAAAACTTGCAAGGCAGACATTTGATCCAGGCCACTCACCTCTGAAAGAATTAGACTTTGAACTTGGCCACTAGTCACACTGCCAGCTCAGAAGAGCAGTAATGCACTGACTGGCTGATGCACCAAGTGTTGTCTTCGTGGTGGTGCAAGAACATCAACTGGCGCAGCTACAGACTGACATGTGAACATGAAAGGAAATTATTTACCTTAAAGCTGTTGTGGTTCTTCCAGATGTCATCAGTGTGGACTTCATGGCTCACTCTCTGTGCTCACTTCCTTGCTCCCTCCATCAGCTTCAGATCTGAATTACAAAGGAAGAAGGAACAGGTGGATCCCGCTGTTTCTTCCTTTGCGTGAAAGCATGGAGAGATGTAGAGCACAGAGCCATCACTTTACCAGGTCAAAGGCTCCCCTGTCATGCACAGGAGATGCACATACATCTACAGTAGGCTCACCTGGACCCCGACGCCTGCTGGGTCAATGCTGCTTTTACCAGGGGAAGAGTAAAATTCCACAACTGATTATGGGAGTCGCTCTGCAAAAGCAAAATACATTGGGAAAGGAAGAAAACACTGTCAAAAGGGGAAAGGATGGGAACACATGGCTTTGCAGTTTGATGGATGACTTGTTTTCTTTGGCACTGCACACTGCTTATATTCTCCCCATCTAAAATTTATATTGAAAGTTCTGTGTCAGGAACTCTTTTCAACACTAGCAATAAAGTTTACAAAATCCTAATCTTTCACTCAATCTTCCTCACTCCCCATTATTTCTGCTCCCTCGAGGGAAAAGAACAAATTTATGAGTCCACCTCGCACAATTTTCTTACTCTTTGGAGCTTGTGAACTTTACCTCTGTTGATTGTTTTCTCTCTGAGCTGACGTGCATGTGAATCATATGATCCCAGTTTCTGTTTTCTTTTTTCCAGCTGTTCCAGATATGGTGCGAATGACTCACACGAAGGACCACAAAGATACACATGTTGCTTGCTAAGAGGAAAACTGCAAATTACCTTTCCTTTTTTGTTGTTGTTTCAATTTGCTGTTTTTAAAAGGAATTCATTCATTCTCCAGCCTCACTGGCACATTGGGAAACTGAGGGTCCAGTTCTCTGTGTGGGTAGATCACTAAATTATGCCAAATCTTACCAAACTTGTAAGACATCCATATAATGCTGCTCATCATCTGTACTGTGGAAGAATGCAGAGAACAGAATCAGTGATTTTTGAGGCTATCTTGGAGGAAACTGGGACTCAACTGATGTGTAAATATTCCCGACTAGCCCTACAGTAAACAAAGCAGTCGGGAAGTATCTATCGTACTCTTTGGCCATCTCTGAATGTGCTGGACTCAAGCTTTCAGCTGGCATTAATTTTTTTTCTCGATATCAGGGGCTATTGTCAGCTACTGATGCATTTAGACAGCAAACAATAAATATCTTTTTCTTTGTTAACAAGATTGCCAGCGTGACATAAGGGCTCATTTTTTAAAACTGAGATTTCTCTATCTGTCTCTAAAATGTGTTTCTCAGTTCTGGAGGACAGAGCTGTAATACCATAATCCTTTTATCTTTTGTCATTTTAGGAGCTGCTGGCATATGTTATTTTTATGGACATCCCGTAGTGAATAAATTACACATAACATCAACAATAATAATAATAAAAAAAGCCGTGTTCTGGCCCGTGTCAGAGCCACAGTGAAAACAAGACAAACTAGAGGAAGAGCAAGCATCTGAGAATGGAAATGCTGCTGGTATGATCTGGATGGTGAGCTTGGAGAAAATGTCTTCTTTTCTATGATTAAGGTAAAAGTTCATTTTCTTTAGCAAACAGGTGAAGCTGGCACTCCAACACAGAAATACTGTTTGTTTTTTTTTCCCCAGGAAGAAGACTGTGTGCTAGGGGTACCAGTTTATCAGAATTACATTCTCTCATGCTTCCTTTTCACTCTCTACCAGAGTCTGGTCTTTGGTGGGCAAGTGACTTACTGGACCATGGTTCCCTCTTCCTGCTCCCTCCTTTCTCCTCAGCTTTTAGATTTAGGAAAGGTACCAAGGTGCCTTTTAAAATTTGCTCTGCTTTGCAGTTACATATAGATCATTTGCTGGAAGTCTTTAATCATAGGGACAGCAAGAATAAAGCTTTTGAAATATATTCATGTTATATTTGTTCACAAACAGGTTTTGTATGAGAACAACGTTCTTCAGTTAAGAACTTTTGTTTAAGTTGCAAAATAAATGCTTTGGCATTGAATTAAGTCTGTCCAACCTCCTGCTTCTCTCCTCTTCCATTCACACCACGCCTATGGAAAATCATCTCCTTGTGTTCAGAATGGTACAGTCTCAGGCCATGGGGACAAATTATTTTTCTTATAGGAACCTACCTCATTTGGAACATGGCCAGACAGAGCTGAATGAGTGAGCAGCTATTCAATAGGCTGCTTTCTTCTTGCTTAGTATAAAGCCCCAAGGTCTGTTAACATCACCAGCCAAGCCCTAGTAAAAGACCCATTATAAATGTTCCCGGTGGTTATCGCTGGCACTCATCCCTCCAGTGTCCTGGTGAATCATCAGCATGGCCCAATTTGGGACTTTTTTAGGCCTGATGTTTTGTGACTACTTAACATGACATGGTCCCATTAGTTCAAGTGCAGCCATGAATGCTGTAGCACTTCCACACATTGCATCTCCTTAAACAAGGTGCTCAGAAAATTAAGAACACAAGCTTGCAACTATCTATGAAAAAAAATTACTTAAATGACTCACCTCACATGAGTGGAATCACAGAATGTTAAGGGTTGGAGGGGACCTCAAAAGATCATCAAGTCAACCCCCCTGCCAGAGCAGGACCTCCTAGAGCAGGTCACACAGGAATCAGCTGTATAAGTAAGATGAGGTTACTTGGCATCATGTTTACCTTTTACAGAGAATTAAAAAGTGACAACACGAGGTTAGTCAATCTCTCTCTCCCTCCATCTATCCACTTGCCTGCCTCTCTGCCTGGACAACACATCAATCTGCTGGGCAGCTTCAGCCCAACTTCACGGAAGGTCAGTGACGTCAAGGAGAATTAATGCTCTTAAGATCATGCACACTTGGGTAGAGATGGGGACCCAGAACGGGTTCAGACACAACATACAGCCATTGGGTTAGGCAAGCAGAGAAGTTACAGGAGAAGGAATGACAGAGGCTTAGGGAATGGAGTCTGGAAACCACAGGAAAACAGTTTTTATTAGTTCAGTGGTTCATGAAACAATTATTTTTTAATGGATTTACATACCTCACGAGCTTTTTAGGCAGGACCTTTTTTTTTTTATTAATCTCCTTCACTACACAACCCTGATTAACTCCCAGAAAAAAGCTTAAGCAAAAAAAGAATAATTGATTATATCTTTAAAGCCTGCATGAGAACATATATACATCAGCAGAAAAGGGGTGGATAGCAAATTAAACCTGCACAAGGCTGCCTTAATTCTGCCATTTCCTACCTCATATGTGTTTGATGCTTGAACCTTAGAAACCTTGCTTTTAAGAAGGTGTTTTGCAAATCTAACCTTTGCACATACACAGATGGGAGCTGCAGAACTAAGAGTGCGTGCAAAGCATTTCTGACTGCAGTATCACTCCTGCAATTGAGAGGTTGAAATATAGAGTTCCTGACATTGTCTTATTAGTGAATTGCTAAATCTGGCATATTTGAAACTCCCAGCTCAACTAGATTATATGAAAGCAGGAACCAATTACTGAATTTGCTGTTAGCAATGCTTAAGTGACAGTCAGGTGTGCAAGGTACAGCAGCATTTTCATGTTGATGCAGCTGGGTCCTGAGTTTCAAAATTATTTTATGGCTTTCAAATAACAGATGTAATGCCTTGCATCTTGAAAGACGTGAACAGAGTTCTGCTGATTGCAACAGACTAACTTACAGATAGCAAAAGGGTGATAAAGTTCTGCAGGTGCTATTTCTTTCTAGCATTCTTTGTTCTTACAGCAAAAATTGTAAGACTTTTAAAGCCATCGTTTCCTCAGTCAGAAAGTAGATGTTAATTGATGGAAGATGAAAAGTCGCACAAGATAGGGGTAGTTAAATGGTCTTGTAATAAATGAGGCCAGTGAGAAAGACATGGCTGGAAGCTGCACATACACAATACAGTTGTGCAAAGGCAAGTGGGAACCACACATACATTTAAGCTTCTTTCTCTCCACACATGCTTACATACACCTAGTCATGTACAGATATTAATTAGGAAAAAAACCCCAACATTGTGAGGACAGGAGGTTTCTAAGGTCCTAGATCAACATCCAAGGCAAATACAGACAGTCCCAGGCTCTTGCAGACTGCAGCGCTCTGAGGTCCCAGGGTCCAGGTCACCATGGGGAAGTTGACATTTGCTAATGTAGGTCTGGAAGCCTAAGGTAGAAATTTGCATCTGTGCATGACTAGGGCAGGAACTAAAAACATACTGGGAGGATATCAAGAAAAGAAGAAAATGTTGGTGTAGGAAGCACACAAATGGATCAGATAGAGCTTTTGCAAACTAAACCACCTAGGACGTGCTGGAAATGCCTTGCTGACTACATGGGTTAACTTGTTACACATCCTTTGAGCCCTAACTTGTGGCTGAGGGTTTTGTGTCAATCTGATGACAAAGGGATTGAAAACAACATCATTCAGTGGCAACAAAATCACACGTGCCTGAGAGCTTTTCCTGCCTGTGCGCTGGGCTCTAGCTAGGAAAGGTTGGGTTGAAAAGTGTGGTGAGTGTTGCATAGGAACTTGGGCCCTAAATCTCTGAACAGCTCTGGCCTTGCCCCTCCCAACCAGGAGCCCTACTCAGAAGTGCTCTGTCTTGAGCAAGAAGGTTTTGCTGCCCTGTTTTCCTATTTGCAAGAACCACCTTAATATGGGGAGGAATAATGCAGGAACTTGAGACAGTGTTTCTGATTTGCTTAAAGAGAGGGAAATGCACAGGGAATAACTGACAAAGGAAAGGAGAAGCTGTGAATGGAAGTGACATATCAAGGCATTCATTTAAACATTTGATGGTTTTAACCCTCTGTGAAATTCCAGATGGGGATTTGAAAGCAAGCGAGTCTGCTGCCCGCGGCCAGGTCAGTACTTCTTCATTTCTAACGAGGTGGCATCACTCAAACAGACAGAAATAGACTGCTCCTCCACACAGCCTGACAGCCAAGCAAAATCCACAGGAGTTCCTTACAGTTCATAAATACAGTCAGGCTACAAACCCGTGATTTAAAGGCTTTAAAATCACTGATTATTCGGGCATCTCCTGTGATAAACTGTCACACGATTTAATTATCTTCCGCAGTACCAATTTAGTGCAGTCCCTCGAGACATGCCATTGAACTCGGTCTTCACACTGAGCAAATGGTTCAATTACAGCCTCTGCAGCCCTTTGGACACAGAGGAGAGGCCGTTCGTCAGCTGCACGCACCACTGAAGTACCAGACACCAGCAGGCATCTTGGCAACTTGTCCTTGCTGCTGCTTTTTGGTGTTGGTGGTGGCTACGAGCCCTGTGCTCCATCAAAGAGCAGAACCAAGGTGGGGGAGAGTGGAGGAAGCCCCCGGGCATGCACAGGGGCCAGGCTGGCTTCACTCCCAGCAGGACACCTGCTCTGCCAGCTCTTCACCTTCTCTGCAGCACCTTCTGGACCTGCCTGGAAAGCAGTTTCCAAAGGGAGAAAGCTTCCACCTCGCTGCCTTGTATAACCTGCTGTTATGGAAAGAGGCTCGGAAAGCACTCAAAGATAATTCCACTTAAGCAAGGCTTTGTTCCCACACATTTCCCAGGGACCTGGCTTCTCCTTTGATCCTGCAATAGCATCGCACAGCTGATACACAACAGGCTCTGTGAAGTTTGTGTTGACAAAAGCTCACTAAATATTGTGTGAAACCATAAGAAAAGCATATGGTTTCACTGCAGAGTGAAACAAAGCTGAACAAAAGCCCCTCTACACATGTGCTACCCCTTAGTTTACAACAGATAGAGAGGAAACCATAAGGTGCACGTACTTGACAGCAGAATGCCTGGGATTATAAATCCAGAACAACAAAAGAGAAACTATAAACTTCTCCTGTACATCCTTTGTTCATGAAGAAGCCCTGCATCTGAGCAGGCCAAATTTGCAACAGCTTGGCTCTAGACCTAGTGTTGATGCTCAGTGTTCTCTGCTTCTTGCAGGGTATCTTGTTTTGAAAGAAGCATTTCGTTTTTCTGAGGTCCAACCTGTGCCCAATGTTGCCCTTTAATTCTGCTGCATAGGTTCATTCTGCCTGGCTGAAGGGCAGTGAACCAGCAGCAGGAGACTCCTGCTGAGTTTAAGACAACCCAATCCTCTCGCCCAAGGGGACTGGAAGAGTCATTAAAAGCAACAAAGCCAAGAGAAACCAGACAAAAGGTTTGCACCTTTTCAAAACTCAAAACACCAGACCTCTGGAAACAACCGAATGATGCTCAAGGTAAAGATTCCGAGCAAGTTTTCCAACAGCTCTGGGACTCAAGGAAGGAGATGGATACAGGGAGATGGATGTGTTAGGTCTGCAAAGACAGCATCATCCTGTTCCCTTGCTTTAATTCCTCCCAGTAGGGTTTAAGAGAGTCAGTTTTGTGGATAATCTGCTAAATTATTATTAATATTGCTAATATTATTCCTTTTAAAGACCCTCTCATCCAAGCTCTGTCTCATCTCTTAGATGCATCTCAGAAAACTAAGTTTATTATGTTCCATCCAGCTGGACTGCAGCTTGCTCAAGTGCATAAGGGGTATGGGGAGGAGAACAATCATTTCTGTGAGCAGCAGTCAATTACTCCATTGATGTGTGCTGGGTTATCAGCTTTTCACTGCCAATCAGTGCCACAGCTTTTCATCTCTTTTTTTTCCAAACAAGTGCACATTATTTCACACAGCTCAACTGATTTGAGCCTGGCAGCACTCTGTAAATAAAGCTGTCCCTTGTCAAACGGTTAACTTCTTTCACTTTGCACATCACCTCTGAATATAGCTGGAGAAACAACAAGCCACCATCAGCTGTTATTGGCCCAGACAGGTGCCAGAAGGCACTCCGACCATCTCGATTTCATGTCAATGCAAAATGCAGCTGGAGAATGAGAAGTGCAGTTGTAGCCTGCGAGTCATCTCACAGACAATCAAGGTTCACAGGATCTTCCTCTGGAGCCTTTGGGCAGGAAGCAAACTCGAATTACTTGGTGCAAAGTTGAGTTCTTTTGAAACATCAGGCTGAAGAGGGTTTGGTGATATGTTATTTTTTTTGTGGATTGTGTTGGGTTTTTTTTTTACTCCTCACTTCACTATCTGATGTGGAAGCAGCAGCCTCACCCTGGCGCTGATTTTCTCTGCACTGCCCTTTGAGCATTTTGCTGCAATTTTTCCTACCTCATCATTTCATCAAACATTCCTGCTCAGCTAATTAAGAGATAAACATATAAACTGATGAAGACCCTTTTCCCCTTACTTAATGTCTGAAATAGCCCCTGTTGCACCAGAGACCTCTGTTTATGCAGCCTGCCATAGTCAGGCAAAGGCCATGCTGAAAACAGGGGGTTTGTTGTGTCCCTCCAGACAGAAAAAAGAAAAATAAAAGCACCATTCAACCAGGACCTCCTCAAGAGGGTCTTGCATGAGTGAAATGGTGCTGGAAACTTGTAAAAGCTTTGCAATGTCCTACCCAGCTGGGAAATGCACTCACTGCACACAAGACAACTTAGTCCATTCATGCTGTACAGCAACAGTCACATTTTTCCAGCTCAGTGACTCTGATATGCAGACACGGGTAAAGACAGAGTGGAAGAGAAAGACATTTCAGCCTTCTCCTCCAGGCTCTTAGCTCTAAGACAATATTACCCAGTGATTAGGTTACTGCTATCCAGACCCAGCTGTTATTTTTGGATCTGCCCTTTTCCAAGTTTCAGACATTCACTAAAATTCAATGTGCCTCAGTTTCCTCATTTATAAAATGGGAGTGAAAAAAACCTCACAAATATGAGGGCAAAACATTTTTTAAATGCTGGGTTGTTTTCCCATCAATGAACCTATGGAAAGAATCTATTCCTATCTTACAAGCTGCCATTATCTTGTAGGTGGAGTTGTCATCTCTTCAAACACAGGGCAGAATCTTGTTGTGACTGGGTAGTTAGTTATTACCATGTTCACCAGGAAAGCTGGTACCAACAGTTATATTTCACTGCTTTGATCCAACTAAACCACCAAAAAGCACTTTTACACTACACATCTGCATATGGAGTTAGCCATTTAATGGATTTATTTACTTTTTGTTGTTGTTGTTCAAAGTAACTGCAGAGAAGCACGCCCTCAAGGGTCCCATCTTTCACTGGAATCAATCAACAATACAGAATCAGGCCCTGGTAAAGTGCTTTAGAGGCACTTTGTAGATTGACTTGCTCAGCCAAATTGTTATTTGATAGAAAGAAATGTCCTGTCCCATCTCAATTCACACAGCTCCAGAGGGATGTCACAAGAAAATGCTGTCTTCCTTGGAAGGAAAACAGGAAAGACTGTTTTATTACTTTCTAGTTAGAAACCTATTTGTGTCTCTGACTCAAATATCCCCCCAACTCTACAGAGAGACTCAATTAGAGCACAGACTCACCTCTGCAGTGGTGCGTTACCAGTATCTCTGGAAAGGGAATAAGGAGCTTTGACAGCTCCTTAAAGGAACTGTTCCCATAATCCAAACACAACCCCAACCTAAAGGGATGCAGCCTAAAGATACAGGTCTGCTTAACTTCATCAGCTGATTAGCACAGGAAGTTCTCTTACAGTATTTTATGATTTATGGTGGTTGATGAGTGAAAAATAAAATTGTGCCAAGCATGGAAAAAATTAATCCAATTTTTTTTATGTAGCATAAGAATGCAGGAATGACAGAGCTACTGCTAGAGGAAAAATAGCACTGCTTGAATGTGCCTGGCAAAGGCAGGTGAACAAAGAAATGCTCCTTCACTACACAAGGTATCAACACCTTTGTCCTCAAGAGGTTTTCCTTAACTTGTTGATGGTAAACAGTTCAAAGCATTATGATTTTTCTCTTTTCTCCTCCTTATGATAAGCAAAACTTTGTCCTTGAGCCCAGAATGAGATAAAACCCATCAAATTGGGGATTCCTGCAGATATTTTAGAGAATTTTATTCCAAAAGCAGAGAAAAGGGATGAAAATTGAAAGCATCATTAGATAAACTGATTGTTCCCATAGTTTACAGCCTATTTAAAACATGCCTGCTGAGCTTTTGGATTGCAGCACCAAGTTAAATGACTCTCAGTACACGTTATTTGACTAGTGGTTTAAGGTGAGGAAGGATTTTATAATGAAGTGTAGCAGATACATAACAAATGAGAGTTCTGGGATGCAGTAATGTCATAGGAATTGTTAGAGAGTAATTTAAAAGTGTAAGTGGCAGAGGCATTATCTGACCTGAAGAAGTTATTTATTCAATTACAAGCTAAAATGCACAGAGAAGTCATAAAAGAAATGCATAGTAACACACGGGTCAGAAAAGAGAGTTTTGGAAAGTGAGATTTAGGTGCATTTGCTCAGATGCATCACTGGCCTGTGAACTGTGTCACAACATTCTTTAATATTCCTGCTTCATAATACTGCTTAATTCTGGCAAGCTTATGCAGAAATGAATAAGCTTTGTAATAGGTGACTAACTGCAGTTTAAAACAATACCCCTACAGATAACCTTTTCTAATCCACTCTGCCTCTTTATACCCATGAGCTCTTTGCTGTTTTATCAGGAGCGAAAAGAAATTGGAGAGCCTGCCAAGGCTTAACTTGCTCAGCAGAACCCTTGAGAGGCTGCTGGCTTTAGCCTTACAGGAAAGGGGTTGTGCTGGCCTTATCTGGGGGAGGTCAGCTCCCAGGGGAACGGGGTGGCAGCAGCTCCAGTGCTCATTAAATGCATGTTTGCAGTTCCTAGGACTGCTCCACAAAGCAAACGAGTAAATCCTGTTTATAAGAAGCTAGGAAACACCAGAAGCTGGTACTTTCAAGGCTTCTTGACCCTTGTGTTCAGGAGCAAAGGGGTCTGGCTGCTTGTATCAGAGCAGCTCCTCAATGGTTTCAGGAACAGTTCAAGTCTTGTGCCTGATGAAACTTTAATTTCAAGTCCTTATAAACCAAAACAATGCCCCCCAACAGGGAAGATTGCCCCAAAAAGGAGGCTGAAGGCATGGTAACAGCACAGCGAGATGACTGTGGCATAGCTCAGCTCTGCCTTACCCTATAGCATCCAGAATGTGTCTGGTTTTATCTGTTATTTTTCCACAGCTTGTCTCTTGGCTTCCTCAGCCACTGCAGCCCTGTATTTACACAGCTGCCTCTGAAGCTGTAAGTCAGCAGCAGCAATTGTTGCGCAAACAAACGGAACATGTGGATCTTGCCAAGTATCACTTACCCCAGTTTTCCTCCTCCTTCTTAAGCAGTTTATGTTTGGCACTAACAGGCTTCCTGAAAATTAAAAAGAAAAAGCTTTCTGCTGTGTTTCATGTATAATGTATATCTGGTTTGGCAGAAGAAAAAGTTGAATAGCTTTAGGATGGAAGAAAGCAAATATAAGAGAAATTTCAGTGTAATTCAGCAAAATTCACTTGTCACAGAGACCAGCGCAGAGGATGCTGTGCATGTGACATACCCTGAGCCAGAGCATCCCCTCTGCTCTCAGCCCTGTGTATGACCCCCTGGCTTTGGCTGGAGAAACACATCCTGCCAGGTCAGGCTTATTAACAGTCTAACACACTGGGGCCATACTCAGGAGTTGTTTTTCACCCTCCTTCACTCACCTGCCATGGTCAGGTTATCAGAACAGCAACACACCTTTCACACCTTAGCGATACAGCTCACAACAGTGTGTTTTTCATCTGCATTTTGATGACCAATTGACTTTCAGCCTGAGGGACATGACTGACTAAATGCCAACATCTGTTTTCTTTATTCCCCACCCTTAGTTAGGCTGGTTGTGATACAGGAATTTATACCGTGGCTTGCCTCTGGAGGTGGAAAATAACCCCTGTGTGCTGAACAAATGCCATGTAATGGGCAACACAGCACAGAGTATGGGAGACAGATCAGAATGAAGAGATATGCATGTTCTGAAATTAAGTTATCAAAGGTCTCCTAAGCTACAGATGTTGCTATAAATAGACTGACATCCTGTGTTACTAGAAACTTCAGAGGAGTCTGTCTCACAGCACCTCATTCCTCTATTTAAGTGAAAATACAGAAGGGGGTAGATAGGGTTGTACCCAGTTCAGTACCAGAAGAGGTGGGCTATTGAACAGAAGAGAAAGCCAGATTGCCATTTAACAGCATCAAATCACAGACTCCAGGGAGTAATTTAGCCTGGGAGAGACCATCTGAGGTCAGGGCACAGAGGGACAGGTCCTCTAATGCATCCCACAGAGAGGGGTACCTCTCCGGGCACCAGTGCCAGTGTGGGAGCACCCTCAGGGTGAAACACTTTTTTTATACCCCACTGCAGTTTCCCTGGTTCTAACCTGTGTCTGCTGCCTCTCCTATCAATATGCACCTTCAAGAGAATTCTGACAGTCTTCTCTATGCTCTCCTGTCAGGCAGAGGTACACAGCAAGATCTCCCCATTGCCTTCTCTTCCATCAGCTGAACAAACCCAGTTTTCTGGGCAAACCCACTCAGCAGTTCCTAGCATTGAAGACATTCACTCTTTCCCTGCTCTGCTCCCTGCCCCAGAACACAGAAGATGTCAAGACAGACTGTTTACAGAGGTTGAGTGTGAAGCAATAACATCAGGAGAAGTGAAGGTCATAAGGAGCCAAAAGCACTTCAGCCTCCCTCCCTTTAGCAAATGACCCTGGGCTTTGCCACTTAAGCCTCTGCCAAACCAAGGATAAAGAAAAATCTGAGCCCAGCCAGACAAAACTACTGCAGCAAGGAGCAGCCTGCCTGCAGTCCTGATACCTTTACTGCAGATTCTTCGAGCCACACTATCTGCCTGTTCAGTTTTGGTCAGAGACAGTGTGTGGGTGGAAAAGAAATAATTCAAGGAGCAAGTAGCAGTACGTGCTGCAGGAAGAGATGTCAGCTCTCCAACACTTTGTCTCACACACTGAGTTATTGAACCACCACTGTCACACCATGCTCACAAAGTACTGCACTGCTGGCAGGGACATAAACCTCAAGGTCTTGCTGAAATCCAGCAGGTTGCAGCTGCTGGGGTATACTGGGATGCCCAGGTGCATCCCACAGACCCTGCCCACCCACTCAGCACCCCTGCCTTGGCTCTGCAGCAGGACAGGTTGATGGCTGGCACCTTGTTCGAGGGAAGCACCCAGGTGCTGTTTCAGAGGCGTGGGTTGAGATACTGCCAGTTTCAGCACTTGCCACATGCCTGTCCTCTCTACTATGGACCCTGAGACAAGATCCCTCCCATGCAGCACAGCACTGATTATGTGGAGATGCCTCAAACCTCAGCCCTTCATGTTTAGCAGCTCCAGGTGCAGCAGTGGAAACTGCTGGGCAAGGGGGAGTCATGGACCTGGGGCTCTGGCAGCATCTCCTGCCAGTTGAGGGAGGACTGGTGACATTCACAGGTTAGCAAACCTATCTGCAAAGTGAATTTTTACTTTGTTTTTTACCATCTTCCTCATGAGTCCTAAAATAGCACTTTCCTTTTGATTCCATCACAGGCTGAGCAGCAGGCTGGATGCAGGTGGCTTGGGAGAGCATCCCAGTAATGCAAGAGCTGTGAGCAGCACCCAGGCTTCATCCTACACTCCTCTGCACATGGGTCCCCCACAGGCACTGCACAGAAGCAGGGGAGGGGGCAAAAAAACAGGCTTAAAAATCTCCCTCACAATAGATTATGATCCATGAGGGAGAGGCAGCTTGTTCCTCAGATTCCACTCTGAATATGCAGAGGTGATGTCAAGGAACACATTCCTGAGAGACGTGCCCTGGGTGATGCTGCTCTGGCAGGGGGGTTGGACTCGATCTCCAGAGGTCCCTTCCAACCCCCACCCTTCTATGATTCTACGACACTGAAAAGAGCCTCTACAGCACAGGCACCCAGAGGAGTGCAGACTGGGCTGTCATATGTATCAAACAGGGCAGCCACATTTCATTTTTCCTGCTAGCAATCATTCTGAGAAGAAAAAAACCCAAAGCAATAAAACAGTAGGGAATCTCTCTAATTAAGGTCTCCCAGATTGCCCCGAGGGATTAAGCAGGAAGAGCTGTCACCGAGCTGTGAGAAAGCTGTGAGATGTCAAGACAGACTTTCTGATGTCAGGGCCAGCAGGTTCAGTGGGGATTGGTAGAAGCCCACTCTGAAAAATACCTGTACGAGAAAATTCATTAGCACTGAAGGTCAGTGAAAGTGCTGTTCTTTGAAGAAACAGAGCTTTGTGTAAACCTCAGTGAATTTTATTTCTCTCAAATAAAACTGACTATTGTGTTTTCCTTTTAGATGCTTTCAGTAAATTACAGTGCCAGTATCCACAGCCAGAACAATACCTTCTGTCTCTTTGTAGAGAGCCTTTTTCAGCCCAGGCCAAATAAGATTATCAGCCTTTGGATGCACCTGAAATGGTAAGAAGCAGTTGTAGCCAACAGTGGCAGCTTCCCAGGGTGCTGAAGGGATTTGGGAAGACATTCCTTCACTCGGAATTTAGACCAGGTGATGACACCAGAATTACCATTATTTTAAAGACTATCATCACACCCTTAGGAACTATTTTTTTCTGCAATCAGTTTCAAGTTCCAAATTAGAATATTCCTACATTCACTTCATGCAGGTAATTTTCCACAATTATTATTAGCACTGACACAGAGTAACTCTGGCACATGCATTTGCAATCCTCATCAAGAGAAACTGCAAACCTAAATTTTCTGATGCAGTTCAAGACTTCTGGTATTTCCTGAACTTCCTTTGGCTTCTCCCTGTTAACTCAAGCCAGCAAGTCCAGTACAGTACACCCTGTGCTGCTGAAGAGTAATTATTTCACTCACGCTAACCCATAAGGGGGTCAGCCTTCATTAACTCTAATCTATTTTACACAGATGTTAAAGTAAATTAATTCTCAAGTTTAAATAAAATGCATTTTTTAAATATAGATCAGCAATATCTAAGAAACCAAAGAGTCATGCTGCTTTTACTGAGCTTGCTCAGCTAGAATAGCACAGGATTTCTGCTGAAAAAAAAAATCAGCTGGGAAAAGCAGGAACAGTGGCCAGTCAGAGCATACAAGGGGGCAGAATATGCTGCTTTGAGAGGATTTCTTTTAGTTACAGTGCTGCATTTCCTTACCTGAAGCAGATGGTGCCCTGGAAGAAGGCAGTGAAATTGCTCTGGCAGATATCCTCACCAATAAACAGTAGGAATTAACTACTCTTAAATGGAAGTTTCATGGTGCTATTTCAAGTATTTTCTAGATGGAGAAGCAAGAAGCTCAACCCTGCAACTCATCGAGCACAGAGATCTCCCCCAGAAACCCCAAGTGTGATCTCTGTAGGGCTGTGTAGTGCTTGAAGTTGTGTGAGAGGTGAGGGAATGTTTTACCAGGTGCAGTCCAGAGTAAGGACCTTATCTGCAATCTCAAAACTTAAACACAGCAATGGAAGGGATATCAATTGTTAGAAAATCATGAGAACAGTGACACAATTTCCCTGCAAAATGAAGATCTAGAAGAAAAATTGTGTGTGCAATCATCAAGTCAAAACCAGCTGCCCAATATCTAACACTTCCCATATAGTTTTGGGGTATCTTTTGTCTGTTTTCCCCCTTCGTTTTTTTTTCCCCTTCTGTGTTCCATAATTTTTGCTTTTGTCTGCAAAACATGTTTTAGTTAAAGAAACTTTTGCCTATGTGCTACGTAAAGGAGCCCCTAGTGAAACATTCCTTTGATGCACTGTACTCTTTGGAGTAGAGTGAGAGCCAGGGAGAGGCTCAGCTGTCCCAGCCTCATGCTCTAGCCTACAGCTGCCAGGCTCCAAGGGAGTGAGCCACTGGCCCCTTTAGAGGCATCACTGCTTCTGCAGGGTGTTAACGTGCACAATACCCACACACCCCTTCAAATCTGAGGGCAGTAAACATATTCTGTAGTTGCAAGGCCTTAAGTGGGGCAGGGGTCTTCCTCTTAGCACCAGAGGTCACCAGCTTCCCTGCTTCACCTTCTCCAGATGTTGCGCTCACCTTGATGCTGAGGGGAGTGCTCTCTCTGCCTCTCTCCTGCAGATTGGATTCAGGCCTCTTCAGGCTGCTACAGTTCAGAGAAGATCCTGTCCATCCATCTCCCTGCTGCTTTTTTCTCTCCTGTAAGTGCTCCACTTAGCAGCATAGCTCTCCCAGGACAAAGGGCCACCTCTCCTGGCCTTGGACACTCTTCAAGGCTGCAAGCGCCTTCTAAACCACATTCTGTGTTGAAGCAGCTACCTTGGCAGGACAGCTGCCAGGGAAACAACTCTGGGATTTATCAGCACCATAACTGAAACTGTTCTAAGTCCCTCTCATGGGTACTTTTCTATATAAGCAGTTGGCTGTGCTCTGGGAGCTGCATTCTTATATAGCCCTCACCTGAGCACCAGCTAAAGGGGTGCTTGACCCTCCCTAACAGGGGGCAGCTGTAGCAAAGGCTCTGGGCACCTGGGTTAAGGGCAGCTGATCACACTCCTTGGAAGCTCCCAGAGCATCTCCCTTTACCTCCTCTTCATCTGGCAGCAGCAGATATCTCTAAGTTTCTTGAAGTGTTCCCAAACATTTCTTGATGACCTTGGACCTTGTCACCAGAAGGTCAAGAAGTTCCCCAGGCTGAACCCCAAGACTGTTACACAGAATGCTGCATTTGTTGGCTGCCTCTGTTACCTGTGCTCTCATAATATCCTGTTCATAATATTCTGAATGAAACCTCTTTTTAATCACATACAGAACAGTGGGTCAGTAAAATGATGTGATTTATAAAACATGAAAAATGTCTGGGAATTGTTTTTCACAGCAGGTCCAGCTCAGTCTGTAGCTGCCTTTCACTCCAGCCAGGTCTGGATGTTGCAGAATACCATGAAATACTTGCACTTTTTCTATTTCAACTTTAAAATACCACTTCAGGTGCTGAAGCTGGAAGATTAAACCTCAATTTGCTACCACGATTTATGGCACCAGTGGATGCTGGGTGAGCCATGCCCTTGTCTGGTTTTTAATCCTACTAATTTCTTGATCTCCACACCGTGTTATGGCAATGGATTCAAGACTGTTTCAACAGAAAAAACCTGACATTTCCTAGGACTCATTCTGCTTACACCTGTTATCATGTAAGGATCTCTTCTCTGCCACTAGAAATGCAAACTCTGGGTGTTATATCGACCCTGCTACTTCATTTAATACATGCTTAAAATGAAAATGACACTCAAGCCCCTATGTCTTGCTTTTGTGGATCAATACTGCAGCTCATTAAAGGGCACCCCAAACCCTTAGCTCAATAACGTAGCTCACTTCTGCTGTTATTCTGACTCAACAAATATGAAAGGTGCTACTTCTTATTTTACCTATGTTAGGCATGAGCAAATATGGTTTAGAGGGTGATATTCAAATCAGACCTAAAAACCAGTACTTCTGCTCAAGTTCACTGCTCTGTTCCACTCCAGCTGGAATGAGGCTCATCAAACTTCAAAGGTGGTTGAAGGAAGGCTGTCACACCTTTACCACTTGGTGTAGCTTTATGAATCACTGTGCTGTTATTTCAGCCCATCTGACAACCGTCAGGACATGACACAAGATTATTACTCAGTGGGGACATTTCAGGTTCAGCACTTGGCTTCCTGTTGATACGATTCACATAGTGCAGGGTTGGGGGTTTTTTGGTGTGATTTGCATATTTTCCAGTAGAGTATCAATAATGAAAAAATCAGTGGCTGATAGAAAATTCTGAGCCCCCCCATGATGGTAAAAAATAGGAGCTTTTGAACAAATAACAGGTTTCTGGAGGCAGGAGGCAAGGAGACTCAAAGGTGCAAAAGCCCAAGAAGTTTGGCAGCCTGCAGCAGTGCCTCTGGCACTGGGTAAAGCTACATTGAATTTGCCAATTTGTATTTTTGGATTATCTCCTTATTTGCCTGTAACTTGCTGCTACACTGCATGTTGCTTTGTCCAACGTCTTCGCATCAAGACACCATTTAATGACTGAAGCATCAGAAGATTTAGAAGATTACACATAGCACCAATTTACTGCATTACAGAGCAAATCAATTGTGATGGATGGAACTTCAAATAATAATTTGATTGCAGAGGGACAAACCCAAGAAGTATCCAGGGAATTCTGCAATGTGGAAAACTGGCAGATTAGATCTGAAATTAAGCTTAACTAGATTAATCAAGTTTGTGTTCTGGAGTTGAATGCACAAAGACGACCGACAAAAATATCTGTCACCCCGAGGGCTACCACAGGAGTCAGGGATAGAAACTCCCCCTTCCTTGGCGAGCGTCAGTGTTGCCATTCATTTCCAAAGGGCTCGTGCATAGCAAGATTAAATTTGACTTTATAGCTTTTCCATTCTCCAGGGCACATTTCTGCAAGACTCCACGGGTTTCAGCTCTGATTTCAGAGGGTTGTTATGAGCTCTTTGCAAGGGGACAATCCAAGTCCTCTATCCTGCAGACACTTAAGCATGTCCTCGTGTTTAAGGCTCTGAAAAGTTATCCTCTGGGATTACTTGGGTACTGAAAGTCAAGCACATATCAAAGTGTCTGCAGGATTGCTGCCTAGGGAATGAAACACAAAAGGCTCTAAAAAAAATAGTCCTTAATAAGGCTCTAATAAAAAGAACACAAACTTCAGTTAGTTTATTACTGCTCGAGAGTTACAGTGACTCAAGCAGTGTGTATTTCCCACTGTAATTCTTATTTGGATACATGCTACTGTGTGTGCACACAGTGATGTTATCTACACTAATATCTTCCATCTATTTTACTTTGAATGTCATAAGCACATAAAATCAGCTAATTCCTTCCATGTTATGAAAGCAGAATACTGATTGCGGAGCTATTAGTAATAGGCATTCAGAGTATACACTGTACTGACTCAGAAGGATCCACAACTGAATGCTGAATAATTCACAAAATTTGACAAAATGCAAATGAGGTGACTGACATGATATTGGAATGCTGAGTTCCCAGAGGAATACAAAGGAGGTATTCGTATTTTGTTCCTCTTGTAGAAAAAACTACTCATGACACTACAGTTTAATTCCTTTCAATTTTTATTTAAAGCCCTTTCACTACCCTGACCCATTGCATGTGACAGCTGCCTGGCAAGAAAATTCTGAGCTTGGGAGTGCAACTGGGCTCCCTTGACAGGGAGACAAAGCACAAAACATTGTTTGGAGAGAAATTAAGGGTGGAGTTAGAGATATACTGAATTTTATAGTACCTATGTTTCAGAATAATTTAGTACAAATATACCCCAGATACTTTGGTGCAAGTTTTGCACCTATAAAACCCACAGTTGCCTGCATCTGACTTATATGTCATCTACATACTTATATATATGACATCTATGTACTAAAATAAGTAAATTCCAAAGTATGTCCAATCTAGGTTTGGAAAGTTGGAGTTATAGCACCTTTTATACTGAAAGCTTTAAAAAGAACTTGCTATTTATAAGGGATCTAAAATCCCCATGCAAAAAGACTCTGAGGGAGATGAGCACAAAGAGGAAATTCAGGGTTCAGAGACCCACCATGGAAGGAGTCTTGCCAGTCAGACACTGATTGAGTGATGGCCACATTAGTTTTATGAGACCATGTCCAGAGCTCCAGTCCTGCTCAGGGATTGATACTGTGCCATGCCTAGGTTAAAATTACACAGGTTTCTAACCCTCTCTGTCTTCCTCTGGGACATGACTGTCAGTCTTTGCTTGAGCTAATCTACATTTCTAGTGAGCTGATCTGAGCACCCATCAAAGCACCGTGTCCTCATGCACACAGAATCCCCAAGCCTTTGAAAGAAGAGAGAAGAAGGATGCAGACAGGCACCCCTGCAGCAGTACCAGTGGTGTGCTCACAAGCTGCTTGCTGCTGGGTGTATTTTAGACTAAAACCTGCCATGGTCATTGCATGGTGATGGTCACCCTTCCAATGGGTGTTCTTCTTAAACAAAAGCAGAATTAACTGGACATTTTGGCTCCTGATAAAATTAAGTATTCCTTTGCATTACACTCTACCTCACAGAGAGAGGGGTAGTCTCTCTTTTATCTACCTAATAAAAGATATTATTTGTCTAATAAAAGGGAATGTTATATCTATCAGTGGTTTGCTAAACATCTCATTCATTTCAGTTTGCATAGCAGAGTTCTGGGATGAAGGTGCTGATATTTCTGAATACCTGCCACTCCCCAGGGAAGCTGGAAAAGGTTAAGAATTTATTGCAGGCACTCTGAATACACTAATGTCTTGCAGACAGAGCTGGCATTGATCCTTTCCCCTCTCCTGCTAAATCTCCCACAGATGAGAGTAGCTGTTTGCTTTCCATTGTGCAAGCAGAGCTCCTTGAAGAGAAATAAAATCTTTCAAACTTGGAACACACTGCTTGGAGCAGAGTTGGATTTCTGTTACACAACCACTGATTATTTCCATCCTACCAATATCTGGGGCAAAGAAATTGTGTCTTCAAGAGCATCAGCTCTAGGTGAGCAGAAAAAGAACTGACACCATGGAGATGTCAGCAGAAGCACGCGAAGCATTTATTTGCCTGGGCACAGGCAGAGCTGGAGAAGCAGAAGAAAGCATGATTGGGCTTTTTGGTTGGTTGGGGTATTTTAATTAGGAAAAAAAGGTGGAGAGTGTTCACTAGGAAGCAGTTCCATTTATATGAATATAAGGAATAGCTCCATATAAAGACAGGGATTTTGTTGTGATGGTGAAGATCAGTGAGGGATGGTGTCAATATCTTCCAAAGTACTCCTGGTGCTTCTTTTAGTAGAGTTATTAATATAGATTTATCAAGATGCTACCAGATCTCTTGCCCTGTGATATCTGCCAACGAAAAAGATGGGGTAGTTCCATTTAGTTCCAGCTTTGGCCCTCAGAAATGCATAGTCTTGGCTCTTGTGAAAATTAATGGAAAGAGTACATGAAATCTGGCTTTAGAGCACCTCCCTTTATGAACTCTGTCTCTAAAGCATTTCTGTGTTGCTTGAATTTAGAGCAGTATGTGCCACAGTGGCACCTAAAGATCCCACCTGCTGTTGGGAGCCCTGTTTGCTTGGTACCAGTCAGGCTTGCAACTGGAGACAGCTTCTATGGAGTCCTAGTTCAATTTGTTGCCCTTTCTGGGCAGCAGGGAGGGAGCTCAGAAGTTGAAAGATGCCCTGGGATATTCTCAGCTTCCATATAAACAAACTTCATTAAGACACAAACAGGTTAGAGCTCAACTGTATATGAATTTACATGACAACTACAGACTTCCACGCAAATTCCTTTTGAAAGGACTCGGCTGCCTAGACTCCAGCAGCATCTTTCTAGAGAAGATTGGGTGGAAATGCAAAGACCAGTGTAGCACAAGCTACAAAGAGGGCAGGGAATTTAATAGTGCTCCCATACCATATGGTAAATTCAGGATTTTTTTTCTTTCTGGTACTGCCATTTTCCTACAAAAAGCTTCTCTTTTGTCACTGGTAATTTTCTTGCCACCTTCAGACATTTTTTGCCACTCACTGCTTGCCACGTCCCAAAACTTTCACCATTTGTATTAACAGATGTGATGGAGATGTTGGGAACTGACTGCTTTTAACTTCAAGTACTTTTTAAACCAAGAGCTGCTAAAGCACTAGAAAACCCTGGATGAGAGACAGCTCTGCTGTGTTTAAGAGAGGATTACTGTGGTTTAATTTAAACCACTCCCTTAATCAAACTGACACAAGCTTGCTTGATATCTATTTAAGTTTCCATATTATTTGTTTTTTACCTCTTGTTTAATTAAATCCACTTTAAATAATGCTTTAGGGCAAACCTGCACAACTCTGTATGTATACAAGCCCTCAGATGGTGTTACCAAGATCCCATTTGGAAATGGTACAGCTCATTAGCTTTGCTGGCTCCCAGACAGTTCAGAGCAGTTTGAATTTCCTGCCAATTCAATGGTATTATTTAGTTTGTATTTAAAAGCTCGTGTTTCCTTTTGACCCACGATGGTCAGCGAGCGCAAGCACTGAAGGGTCTGGCCTTTCATCAGCGTCTGCAAGAGGAGAAGAGCTCTGAGCCTTTGGAGAGTGCAGTGCATTGCCTTTGCTTCCTTTTACTGCTGCTGTAGGGAACAGAAGGAATAGACAATGTGAGCTTTTGTACAAAAGTGAGGTGACCTTTCAGAGTTCCATGTGGGATCTGCTGCTGTTTCTATAGAGACCAAATGCATTAACCTGAGTCAAGTGGGAATGCCTGAGGCTCATTGAAAAGGATATAGCTTCTCAGAAAGCTGGAAGATTTAAGTAAAAGGGTTGATTCATGTGTTTTACTTTTCAAACAAAGGGAAGCTGCGATTAAACTTTGTCAATTGAAGGTCTGAGCAAAACCAAACTTTTTGTGTCTGGTTTTGGCTTCCAATTTCCAACTTGCATCAGCCTTACCAAAAAACTGTCCCACTTTAGGGTCCCAAATGCTTCTTTGGCTGGATAAGATGCTACAAGAATTGGTTTTAGTCTGGTGAGAGATGCTTCTTGTTAAGTCAGAGTCTGCAAAAATGCTCTTAAGATGCTGCTCAGCTTGTCAATTCTGCATCTGCGAGCTCATAAACCAAAATCAAATCTCTGCTCAAGGCAGGTCCTAAGACCTAACTCATTCCATATGATCCTGTCTGATTAGGAGCCTAACGAAGTCCAACAAGGGCAAGTGTAGGGTTCTGCATGACCTGATAGAGGAATTGTCCCCTGCACCAGTACAGGTTAGGGGCTGACCTGCTGGGAAGTAGCTCTGAGGAGAAAACCTGGGAGTCCTGCTGTACAAGGAGTTCACCATGAACCAGCAATGTTTGCAGGGGGGTAGGACTTGGTGGTCTCCAGAGGTCCCTTCCAACACCTACAACTCTGTGATTCTGTGTGATCACAGAAGGAAATTCAGCTTCTGCCTATGTAAGCAGGGAATTCACTGGTTTTGGTAGGAGAACACAAGGTAGAGGTGGGATTCTCTCCAAATCCAGATTTCTACTTAGTCCAACAACAGTTACCCCTTCCAGTGGTTTCCCCTCTGCATATCTGGGTGTTTGAAAACAGAGGGTTTTTTACTATTTTTTCTCTTTTAATCTCTTAGGCACACACTCATGTGCAGACCCTTGGCTTTGGGAAGGGGGGTTATGCTTTCTGGGCTGTAGAAGTTAAAGAGGAACAGTGAATACCAGCTCATTAAAAAAAAAAAAATAGAAAGGAAAAAGAATCATAGTTAGAAAATGGCCCAGTATAAAAGCTGATTTAAAGGCTAATTTGACAAATGTTGCAAAGGAGAGAACCATGTAGCTTACAAATAGGAAAAATTCTAATTATTATCCATGAAAAAGAAATACTGCGATTAGTTTGAACTGTGCTGAACCTCTGACTACTTTAAAGAAAGTATTTTATTCAAAAGGCAGCCAATGCATAAACAGCTCTTCATCTCTTACCTCGCTCGGCTGCCTTTTAGATCAAACAAGTTGGATCAAAGTTTGTTTTTACAGTCTCCTTTAGATGCAAAAGTCCCAAAAGTACTTTATAAAATGGCCCTTTGAGAAATAGAATATCTATCAGGTAATGAATTAGAAATGCAGAATTTAGCAGAATAAAGAGAGATGCTGGGTATCAGCAATGAAATAATTGGTTTTGTCATCTCAAATATAAAATTAAATGTTTCTAAATGGCTTTCATTTTCCATTCTGCTCACCAATCACATCACACGTATAAAATGCTGCTGTAAGGGTTTGAACACTCCATTGATCTTAACAGTTTTGATGGCACCACTCACTGCTGCACGTTAGCGTTCCTGGAATGCTTCACGGACAATTGTAGGCTGCCCTTTGAGTGATCATCTAATTGTACAAGCCAAGGGTGAAGGTTGTCTCGTGAACACAACTCACTTGAAGTATCCTGCTCTTCCTGCTTGCTGGCTTGGGCAGCCAGGCAACGGGACGCTGTCTGCTGCCTGTAGCTGGTGCTCTGGTTCTAACTGGTCCTGGAGCGGGAGGACGTGGAGGGGAGGAGAGGGATGAGAAGGAGCAGAAGAGCTTTCAAAACTGGAGCTCTTCTGATCCGATGCTCTGTGGGTGCACGTTCTTTGATAAGGGTTAAGCTTTTTATTAAAGGCATTCACGTGGGTGCTTTGTGTGCCTGCACATTACGATACCTCCAGATAAATAAGAGCATTAGTTCTGAACACAGTCCTGGTTTATCCAGTGCAATAGCACATGCATGTGAATAGACTGAAAATATTGACATAGAGGAACAGAAAAGGTTAAGTCAATGTTTGCTCAGTGCTGCAATCCAGAAGTCATTTTTAGTACAGCAAACTCTGAGATCCCCAAGCAGGAAGTAAACAAAAAGGTCAAAGCAATTAAGAGGTAAGTCAGGGGAGCTGAGTGCATGCACAAACAGGGACAGCAAAGCTCACCAGTTGTTCCAGACTGCTGGTCAAGCCCAAACGTGCTGGCAATGTCAGCTGCATGTTTGGAGCTGCATGTTCTCCTCCCTCGCAGGGAGCATCAAGTCCATCTTTACTCAGGGGTGTGTGACATCCAGCAAGGGCATGGAGGCCATAGTAGGGAGCAAGAACACAGGGATGTCCACTTGTGGGGGGTGAGTTTTATCGAAATAGGGAGCTGCTTCTCTTCATGATGGCAGTGAATATATTGACTTCTGTAGGAGCAGGGCTGGGAGCTGAAGGAGTCATCAGTCTTGCTTCAGAGTATTGAGCAGAAGTGTAATAGATGCTCAGCCTGGTCTGTATCTTTTCCATTTGCAATAGCTATGTATCACTGGGTAAAACGTTAACAGCAATGGAGCTGATGGCCAGAATCTGTAACTAAGGACCAGTGGTACAGTTCAGGAAGGTGGGATCAAGCAGGCAGGAGAGTAGCAGGCTTCCAAGTTTTCCTGGCTAGCAGCAGGCAGAGCAGGTTCCTGGCCAAGCCCCAGTCTGCCTTGCTGCTACAAATGACACCATCTGCACCAGGGCATGCTGGGCAGCAGCCAGGTGGGTAATGTGACTTTTGTGGGAGATGGAGCTCCGTGCAAGCTTAGGTAATCAGTCAACATTACAAAGCAAACCCCATAAAGAACCTAAGGTTCTCCAGCAGAGAACCTTCATTAAAGCTGCAAGCAAAGCAGTACACTTATTTCCCAGGGGTCAACCACTCACACCTTAACTTTCTAAAAGGAAATTTATGCCCTGTATTCCAAAAGCCACTCAGTGTACTAATGCCCTTTTGGGATTATAAAATAAAAATCTCTGACATTTTCCTGAAACGTCTGTGATGAGAAGCAGGGCATAGGGATCATGTTGTCAGAGATAGCAACAATCTGAAGGACACCAGAGTGCCCGCAGTGCAAAAGCACTGTCAGTTTAGGTGGATTCTAGAGAGACACAGAACTAAAGCCTCAGACTGGAGCTCCGCCAAGAAGCAGCTTCTTTGCTTTATTTTCTCATCAGATGGGACAAGAAAAAATGTGCTTAAACTGTAAGAAGATTCAGTCCAGGCACTAGGAAAATAAACTTCCTAGCAGCAACACACTGAAGCACTGGAGTAGCTTCACTTGGAAGCTCCTGTGATCTTCTTTGGCAGAGGTATTGAAGTCCTAGACCAATCTGGTGACCTAATTAGAGCTGACATTATCTTGTGAGGAGGCCAGACCATCCTGTTTCTTGAAGTCACTTCAATACTGCTTCTTTTGCTCAGGGTCAGGAAAACTGTCATGGGTCAGGCCAGTTTCTGTGATGGTAAATAATATTGGAGAGGTTTTACAGGGTCTGTCAACAACTTCTGTTAACCATAAAGCATGAGAGCATGAGGCACCACTTGTCTGAAGGTAGAAATTTTTACAATTGGAAATAAATTTCCAAACTGAGGCTCACAGAAATCAAAGGGGAACTGAGGTATAAAAACCATTCCTGTTTGATTTAATTGTGTATTAATCACAGGTAACAGACCACAGGGAGGGGGAGTGGAGTGGAAGAGCTGAAGCTGTGCCTGCTAAGAATGTGCAAGTCTTTGAAATAACTCACCTGGAAGGAAAGCCAAATACTGGATGTGAAAAGCTTTTCTTTTTGCAGTTATTCAAGAAATATTTAGACTTAAGAAACTGAATGTGTTAGACATTTCATAACGAGCTCTCTGTGCTCAGACTACTGAACTGACAGGCTAAGATGAGAAGGAGAATTAATTACAATTAGTAGGAATAGGGGAACTGTTGGATCAAATTCTTGCAGGGGAAAGGAAGAGGCTGTTTCATTATCTATAGAAAAGGAAGAGCAAGCATTTTTTGATCTTGAAATCAACTGATCTAAAGCAGTTTGCACCTGACCAGCCGAGGAGTATTTATCCAACAGCCTGCAATGTGATGTAGACAAACCTAAGTGAACTCGAGCCAAGCTGGGTAAAAGAAATCTGTGTAAATTAGCTGGAAGAGGCTTCCATTCTGACATGACTGGCCTGGTTTCAGTGCTTAAGGTGCACTGTTTTAAGCTACCTCAAACTTTTCACACTGCATTAGTGCAGACTTCTTGGTTCTGCTCTTTCGCTGCAGAAAGTTGTACTGTGGCTGAACAGAAAAGATGGAAAATAATTACATTTTCAGTTGATCTGAAAAGTGGTTTTTCTTCTTCCATCCCCCAGAGAAGCATTTAAAGATATTATATTTGACTTTCTATTTTATGTTTTCTATAGATTTGCGGCTTTCTCTCACTATTTTATATGTCTAAATAAAACAGTATTTTGAAACAACAAAAAAAGATGTTTTGAAAAAATTAATTTTAGTGAGGGGAGTGGCTTGCTAAAGCAATTTGAGTTTGGTGGTAATTTCTGCATGCTTTTGATCCATCTTATTTTTTGGTAGTTAACATATTAGTTAAAAATTATTTGTTCTGTGTATTTAACAAAAAAAAACCCTTAGTTATCCATGTACATCTGCTTTTCTGCCTCAGTCTTGATATCAAGATGGAGTCTGACCATTGTTTGGTCCAACTAACAGGCATCTGACCAACAAGCATAAGAAAATTACACATCCCTGCCTTGCCCTTTCCCCACTGCAGTGTGCTCAGGGATGTTTCATGAGTGGCTGCAGACTGTAAGGCATGCAGCCACTTAAAAGATTTCCATCCTAAGCAGACACAACAAAACATAATCTCCCTCTGCACTACCAAGGACATTTTTTGTGTCCTACGCTAAGAAATATCCAGTTCATCCATTCTCTTTCTGAGAGGGAAAAAAAAGAATTCAAGACCTTGGGAAGTCTTTTGATTGCTAAATAGAGGAGCAAATTTGGATAATAAGTCCCACATGACACAAGCAGACAGTTCATGTTCTATCTGAATAAGGAGCAACTATGGGATTCAGGGAAGGAGAAGATTGGCACCTTAGAGCAGCATCTTCAAACCAGCAGCCACTGAATGGCTATGACCAAACACCCAAAATACTTTTCTGGGGTAAAAGGACTTATATGCTACTAAATCCTACCCCAAATGGTGCTTTCCAGTGTGAAGATTTAGCAGGCATAATAGTTTATTTAATTAATTAGAAAACAGGTATTATCCCTAGGAGTCATGATATTTTCAGCCCTGTTCTTAAAACTATTTTGCCTTCCCCATGGTTAAGGGACAATTTAATCTCGTCAAGAGACCTTTTTATCTATCAAGATACATATTTGGTCTGAGTGCCATTTAATGTGCTCTAAAGAACCCAGACACCCTCTGAAGCTGCCTACTGGGCACAAAATGTCTGTTGCCACATGTTCCAGAAGGGTAGGCAGGGACCTTCCAAGGTAATTAAAGGGCAAGAGCTCAATAGGAAGCACCTCTGGTCCTATCCCAATTACCCTGGAGACACTTAGAGTGCCTTGAAAGCAGTAGAGAGGAACAGAAGAAAACTCAACACAACTCAAGGAGAATAAAGTCATCAGTCTTTTAAAAACAACTCAAACTGCTTTTAGGAAATGTGCATGGCTGAAAGGAGTGCACCAGGCTTGGTTAACAGACTAGCTGGGTGCTCCTTGCTGGTAATTTGTGCTCGCTGTAATAAACTGCCCCTTCCTTCTCATCTTAACTGGGTTTCCAGTGACTGAAAGAAGCGAGCCAAGGCAATGTGGCTGAAGCAGATCAGTGAGCGATGCTTGTCCCTGAGCGTGGCAGACACTGCCATGTGAGGCCACAGGCTGCATTCAGATATTTGCCATTTTTTTTCGACAGGCAATTATCACCTCAGTCTTTTGTAGGCCTCTGATGTATAATGTCATATTCACACACAAAGACAGTCTCTCTCACTTCTACATTTGCCATTTTAAATGCATGTCTCTAATTGAGCTCTTTCGATGGGAATTAGCAATCTATTTTAATGTGGTGGCCATGGCAGTTCACCTGGAAGAGATGAGGGTCAGTGGGGGCAGAGAAGCAGCCAGACAAGTTAATCATCCTATGAATATGAAAATAACAGCAGAATGTTCTGGGCAAAGAAAGACTTTTGCCAGAGTCGCTGATTGAGCTCCCTACAACTTGTTCACCACAGAAAGGGAATAGTAAAAGGATCTGGGGGGGCAAAGGCACATTCTGTACTGTTGAGAGCTGTCAGAACTGGATAGTTGTGTCTTACCAGAAAAAAGTACCCCAAAGAGAAAGACATTTGTTGTGTATGTTCACCCTAGAGGTGAACATTCACTGTCTTCTTTTTCCCTTAACACACCTGGCAGGCTCGGAAGGAAACTCTGTTTTTAGGAAATGATGAACCACTTTCCCCCCCACCAGCCTCACTTATTCACACCACAACTTCAATGGCAACAGCTGAGCTTGGCAACAGCATCCCCGAAGTCACCACAAGTGTTTCATGAGCATGGCCTGAACCGTAGAACCGTACAAGACTTTGGGTCGGAAGGGACCTTCCAAAGGCATCCAGCCCAACCTCCCTACAGTGAGCAGGGACATCTTTAACTGAGGCAGGTTGCTCAGAGCCTTGTCCAACCTCATCTGGAATGGTTCCAGGGATGGGACATCTACCACCTCTCTGGGCAGCCTGGGCCAGTGTTTTACCACATGCACTATAAAGTTTCNCCAAGGATTGCCCCAGATCAGGTGCAGGACTTTGCACTTTGCCTGGTTGAACCTTATGAGGTTCACACTTTTCAAATGGAGAGGGAAGAGAGACAGACCCACCAGATGGGAGCTCTGACTCCACTGCCTGTTGGCCAGGGCATAACAAGTTCAGCTTAACACAGACCCAGGGGATTTTTCCTTGAGAGGACAGTGTTATCTTAGCCACTGCAATGCAGACTAGACATCTTTAACCAGCTACCAGAGAAGGAAATGCAGAGATTATGTTCTTGTCAACACAGCTGATTCCACCTCTGGCGTGTCACTTGGTCTCCAAACAATTTTCCAAAGGAAGACAAAACACTTCTTACAAAAGTGCTTTTTATCTGGAAGACTGAAAGCCTTCCCATGAAAGATAAAACTAGACATGCTCAATCCTGGCATTTATGTTATTGTTCCAAATAGCACAAAAGACAGAAATGTTTAGACATGAGATTGTCAATCTCCAGGGTAGGGCTGTACTTCCCATGTATGTCTGTAGCTCCCAGTGTAAAAAAAAGCACTGCAAGCTAAATAAGTAGTAACTACTTAGATACATCTACTAAGACGTTTCACAATGTGTGAACAAACATCAGACAAAGCATTTTTTTAATATCTAAAATGACACTATTAGGAGGAATTATTTGTTTCTTCCCCAGTAACTCCAAGAATGGATACAGAAATCGAAAATAGTCATATGTAACTGCTGCCTGATGTTTAAAGATTAAAAATAAGATAAAAATCTCATGTAGCTTTCCTTGCTGTAGCCTGCATACAGCTGCTAGACCCATGAGCACAGAAAATCTAACCCATGCTCCTAAGCGAGAGCAATTCCCTCCCCCAGCAGTGCTCATCTCTCTGTTCACGCTGAAAAATCTCCGAAGCAGCTCCCTGAGGTGTATTTCCCACAGGCACTGAAATATCCAAGCCACTCTGAAGCTAGTGGGTGTTAGGAACCGAAATGACTTTGGAGATCTGAGTCTGAATGTCAGGTGAATTCTTTCTACCTTCTTTACCACCGAGCTCCTTCGTGCAGAAGGCCGAATACCGGTTGCAAACACGACTGCTGGGAAGATGGGATCTTTGAAAGGTGGCCTAAGATGAAGCTGTGCTGGGCAATACTGAGATACCAAACACATTACTCATCCCTGATTCTGGGCTCCTTAACTGTGGGGCTGAAGGAGGCTGCTGCAGGAGCCCTTCATACAGATCTGCCAGTATCCTTTAAGGATGGAGCTGGACTGTACATGATAGGGTGGATAATACATCTTTTGTGGCTATGGGGGTAAGCACAATAATTGAAACTATTTAGAGGATAATTGGTGTGCTCTATTTTAAAAGGAAATAATCTGGTTTCCAAGGGGACTAACTATGAGGCCTAAAGCCTGTAGTTTATCTCAGTGGAGGAATGGGATCATTATGGAGGAAAACAGAGCACCCATCCAATTCAATTACCCCAATTGTATTACGAATGTAAAAGAGGAAATTGTATGTATCCCAAAAAGCAAAGTTTCCCACTCTTCCCCTTCCACCCCACTTGGAACCTACCCTGGAAGCACTTGTCTCCTGCAGACTACAATGGGACTTTTGTGCTCAGAAAACTTGCAAGGTTTGTTCCTTGCAGATTACCCAGCTACCTCTTAAACCCTTCTTCATCCTACATGATCAACCCGCTGGAGCCTGTCAGGCTGTATTCATCACTCAGCAAAATGCTGCATCCACAACTCCAGGCTGGTATTTTTGCAAGCAATTAAAAAAAAACAAACAGGGTTTGTGATGGGTCAGAAAGTTCTGACCATAAGAAAAGAAAAAATTATATTCTGAGCTGTTTAGTACATTATTTGGTTCTAAATTATTTAGATCTTCTAAGTAGTGGCCTAGGTTTGACATTTGGCTTTTTTTCTTCTGAAAACTTTGAGTTCTGTGCAGCCTTAATAATCTTCCTGGAAAGGAAAGGATGGACCAGTGCATCACAACAAGCCCCTAAGTCAGGACAGTTGCTGGAAAAGCTCTCTGCAGATCCTGTGCAGTACCACAGATGGGACTGGTATCCTGATGATCCACTGCCAGTGGCTCTGGTTGGTGATTACAATGAGCATCCATCAAGAAAGCCACATCTAATTCTGCAATGTTTCCAGTGCAGCTCTGGTGCCACACTGCTGAGGCTGGGCAGCTGTTGTTGCCTGAGCCAGCCAAGGAAGACTTCCTGGTACAACAGTCACAGCAGTGACTTCAGTTTTCAGTCTGAAAATAGATGGAAAAACCAAGAATCCCCTGGCCCTGCTGTTCCTCAACCCTTTGTAGGTGCAGACTACTGTGAAATAGATATTATATGCTTGGTTTTTTTTACTTTTTTCTGACTTGCAGTCTGAAAAACATGGACGGGGAGCTGATGAACAAGCCCTGCTAGATCATCTCCCCCTCCCAAGCTCTTTCCTCTTCATGCTCTGCCAGTTAGGTCCAGCTCTGTAGGAACATTTGGATCCTCATCCATTATAGATTTTAGCAGGAACAAGGCTTTGTGCAGCTGGGCCCCACTATACATGTGTTTGGTTCGGAGATCTTCCATAACACAGAGCTTGTTTTAGGAGATGGGATTCCAGGAGACCCTGCGAGCCATCAGAACCAGGTCTTCAAAATGCAGATAAGAGCCACTCAACAAACCACCCTGTGCCTTTAGGTGAAAACTACCTCCTTTTCTTTGTGCCTTCCCCAGAGATTTAGGATGTGTGACTGAAAGAGAGCAAGCCCTTCACAATGCCTGTCTAATGCCATGCTGGCTGTTAGTGCTGTCAGCATCTCACTGCTAGGGGAAACAAACTCAAATATGGATTTGATTCCCTGGAAAAGTGTTTGCTAGTAGAAAGGTTTCCAATGCAATTGGAACAGATGTCAATGGATGGAAGAATTGTTTTATTGCAGGTGAAGTGTGGTTTAAGAAAAAACAGAAGGTCTTAAACCATACAGTTTTTGACAGCACCACTTAGAATAGGAAATAGCACAATGCAGCCCAACAGAAGCTCAGTAAAAGTTGCCTTTTAAACAGCAACTAGTAAATGCCAGGGGCAAGGTTACAAAGCAGCTCGTTAGCAGCTCAAGTGTACTCCAGCCACTTCTTTCTGTCTTTCTCTCTCACAACAGGAGGCAATTTTAGATTGCAGAGCACAGATGTGTCTGGCAGATACATCCTTCTTCCTGCATCTTAAATAAGTGTCTCCGAGATTGTGAGCCATTAATCTCATAAAAAACAGGTACTCAAATAAGATTAGAAAAAAATAGAACAACAAAAATCACCTAAGAATTGTCACTAGCTGTAAGAACCAAATGGGCACCTCCTGCAGTGAAAAATCCCTGCCTGCTATTGCTGTCATTATTCAGACTCCTAGAACAAAGGCCAGAGGGATACGTTTATCGATAGATTTCCTAGTTGCTTATCCTTTGGGGACCAAATGCCAATGCCAGGTGCATTCCCTTCAATATTTTATTCTCCACAGGACACGTTTGGGTACACTCTCATGGTGGTGACTAATGTAGTGATTTTGCACTTTTGTGATTACCTTTGATGGGTGAATGAAGTGAGCGCAGATTCTTCTCCCCCAGCTCCCCGTCCTCAGGCTGGTTTCCCACAGTCAGATCCTTCCCATCTGCCATGACAAAAGCAGGGAAGTATTTCACCCAGGAGTGAGTGAACTGAACCTCACTGCTTCACAGGCAGGGATTTTCCTCCCATCTCTCCAGATTACTTTAAGTGGAGTCCAGCAGAAGCAGTATGAAAATGTTACGTACCACACAGCACATAAATACACTGAATATTCCAAAAACCAATCAGTTCAAATGTCACCGAGCCTCTGAGACTGAGAAGAGTTATCAACTCAGTCTGATGTTTTTGGAGGCTGGAGGACAGGTTGATTTTTATGAGTCATTTGCACAAGGCTAAACACAAAGGCACTGATGGGGTGGGAGCTTTCAAGTCCTGTGTCTTGGACTTGGATTTGGTATAAATTGCCCTCTGACTGTATTGTTTGTGTATCAGACACAGTAAATAGGCACCAGGAAGAGAAATAAATAGTATTTTTCAATAAGAATCCCAAAAAACGAGGTTAGCCTTTGACCGAATCTGAAACATTGCAGAAAAGCTTTGGTTACATTGTTTGACCAAAATAATAATATATATCCATTTTTCAGTGAGACAAGAATTTATCACTGTTATCAGAGCTGCGTCAAAGGTTCTCTCTGCACTTTGTTCCTGAGTCTTTGCCAATCAGAAAAAGCCATATTTTCTTGAGCACAAATCCTCTTGGCAGAACAACTTGCGTCCTGTCTGATGACACACAGCAGTCAAATCACATTCTAGACACAGACCTGGATCCATCCACAAGGCGAAATGTGGCACTCGCAGAACAAATCCAAATTAACCTCTTGTGCACACTTGCTCAGCACAATTCCAAATCACTTGGCCTTCTGAAAACCACCTCTTTGAGAAAAAACCCAAACAGTTAATCTACTAAAATCTATGTTAATTCACTAACTTCTCCACAGAACTTCTCACATGGATCTTTTTTCAAAACAGCCTGAGCTGGCTTTAATCCTTTCCTTACTCTGCATCAAAGCTCATATGGTATTTGATATAATTTACTTACTTCTTTCCAACTTGTTTCTCTGAAATGAACTGTTGCTTTAATGCTGTAAATATTCAGCAAACATCAATATTATGGCCAGCACAATGCGGTTCAGTGTACCAGTGCCAGGTTTTCATTGATTGCTGCTTCTATGTGCCAGTTTTAAGACAGGCTTTTAATAAGCTCAAAATATGTTCTTGAGATTGGTCTCAAAATGTCTCTAGTGGAATAATCAAGCTTCTTAAGAGGCTGCAGAGAAAAACAACAATTTTATTCAAAGAATTCCAGCTCAGACACTCAGTCAAAACAATTCCTGGTTTAGCCTCATTAAGCAGGTCTCAAGCTGAATGTCCAGATGACAAAGGCAGCTCTGAAGGGCTGCCTAAAGCTTCCCCCAGCCCTGGAACCAGGGCCTTTGCAGATATTGCATTGCCACCCCGTGGGGAGACTTCAGGCTGCTTGCAAGTCCTGATCCCCAAAGCCATCAGCGTGTGTGTTGCTCCCTGGGGATCCCACTGCAACCAGAGACCCCAGTCTACCTCCATGAACCCATCAGCAACATTTCACAGGCTGAATGGAGTCCACTCTGCCCACTAGCTCCTGCTACTACCCCACATTTTAACTAGAGATGGCATCTTCATCTTAGGCTTTGGTCGTCTGAAAACCTGGACCACCCTCAAAACCCTGGGCAACTCCCAGCCACTGATGTGGAGCTGAAAAGTACTGGGGAAGGGGATGGTCACTGGGGTCTGTAGGACACCAGTCTCCAGCCTGAAGGACCCGTGTAGCAGCAGAAAGCCATTGGCCGAGGGAACTGCGAAGAGGGAGATAAGGGGACACAGCTAAGGGCAGTATGAGCATCAACAGGGTAAGATACCCAATTTTGGTGGAAAGTACTAGAGCAATAATGGAGCACTTTAAAGGAGACATTTGGCGGGAGGTGGAATGCAAAGGCGAACATGGGTAAGGGCTTTCCCCTATCTCTTGATGTCAAATCTAAAGAGCTCCTCTGAACTAGCAACCAATTATTTTTGTTATCAGATTTCAGCAATTCTAGCAGCTCTGCAAATGAGAATGGAATCAAGCCCAGAGATTGCTGGGAAGACAAAAAGGACAGAAATAGAACAAAGAAAGACGCAAGAACAAAAGGAGGATACTCTAATCAACTAGGAGCTGTGATTGTTACAGTTTGCTAGGACCTTGGAGATAGTGAGGGAATCTTTAAAGCCAGGCTGATGACCTGACCACATTAATGGTGCATATACTAAAGAGAAGAATCTGAGAAAAACATATTTTGCCAAAATGGAAAGGAAACAACAAGGCAGTGGTTGTCATTTCATAGACTCACAAGTTGATTTTAAAGACTTTAGACTAAGACTTAATCTTTAAAGTTAATCTTCCCAGACCTTAAGTCAAGAAAATAGCTCAGAACTGAGACCCGAACCCACCTAGGGAGATAAGCTGCATTTTCCCTTACAGCATTTCCCACACAAACCAGATTAAGTCTAAACACAACATATTCTGGAAACTCCTTTTGTAAAATGTGAGCCCTTGTCTGAAGTTCAAATGCCAGTGTATTCCCTGCCTTATCTTCAGCATCCAGGACATTTTCCAAGAGCAATGATTCTGGCTCTAGAACCAGTGCTCCGCCTTCTGTCAGCGACTCGGGCATCTTCCCAGGGGAACATAAATTTGACCTGTAGCAGAGAGACAATTGTCAGGGCAGTTCAAGCTGGGATAACTCCAATGTAAATGAAGAGAAAGAAGAAACTTTCTGTTTTTAATAGAAAGGATTCAAACCCAGAAAAAACCCTGCTATTTACGCAGCCTTTCTATGACGTGGTCAGGTTAATTTTAGGTTCTGGAGGTGGTGCTGGTTTTGCTGCTCTGTCATTTTAAAGCCCCATCACCACGCAAACACTGACTTTATCTCATATCATACCATTGTGTTATTTCCTCATTGCAAAATTAAGAATGCCAGTTTGAGGGGAACGTGAACTCCACGCAGGCAACAGCAGGCTCTGGAAATTAATCCAGGTCTCCTAAGTCTCAAATACTTAAATACTCAATTATCTTATGACTCAAATATTTAAGTCCTAAGATTACCTTTCATTTGGTGGGGATTTCTTGCTTTACTTGTACAGAGACACCAGCACCAGACTAGCACAGAAATAAGAGAGTTTGAGGGACTGAAGCAAGTGTTAGACAATTTTCCACAGTAGTCACCATCCCTGTTGTCACAGGACAATTAATCCATCAGCTTGAAGTTCTGGAAGAAGACCTACTCTGTCCCACTTTCTTCCTTTTTAAGAAAGCAAATCGTGTCCTTTAGCCTTGGAACACTCAATGCCAAACTCCCACTTTAAGCACATGCTCAGGAACAAGCTCTTGCTTCTGCTCTCGTCAAAACCCTCAAGCTCCTGGTGAAAATGAGATAACCACTTTGGAGAGAATGAATCAATCTCTTGAATGACCTTCTCTGGGGCTCAAAATACGTTGTTAGAAATTGTTTGTTCAGGTGTTTGTTTTTCTCACATATTTCTGGCTTTGCCTGAGATTAAAACTGACAATGTCTAATATAATTGAGAGACAGTCTTTTGCTGTCTAAAGAGAACTTGAATTTTTCAATGATTGACAGGCTTTACAAAACTGATCATGATTTCTCCACAACACTGACTGCTCAGTGAGCTGTCAGAGATTCTGCAGCCGTAGAACAAAAAAAGTAAGTGTTTTATTTGCTGGAATTGAAATATCAATTAGACCCTGTGATAAGTTAATTCGTCTCTTTAATGAAGAGTGATATTTTCCTTTGATGTGCAGGAAAGACAGTGCCCTGAGTATCAAAAATGTTTGCTGAGTTTGCTGCTGAAGGCGCTCTCTCCTTCTCTCCTCTTTTTGAAGTATTTTGCTTAGAGGGGGGTGAAGCTTTTGAACTGAAAAATGTTCACTGAGCTTAATGCCTCCTGTCAGACTATATGCATCTGCCTCTCCAAATAACATGGAATAGAAGTCAAACTGGAAAATACAATAGTTCTTGCATGTCTTTGTTTTATTTATTAATCTCAGAGGAAAAGAATGGTCCAAGAAAAAGGATATGAGGTCACTTCTCACTCTTAAATGGATTTTGTTTTAAAACCAAGTCTGGGTTGAGGCTTTATTCCTTTTCCCACTTTCCCTGGCAACCCTCAGTGCACCTGTAGCCACTGCAACTGCATGGGTCTCGATGCCCAGGAATGTTGAAACACATAGTGGTGGTGAACAAGTTGAAATGTCTAATGATTGAAAAGAACACTGTTTGGCTAAAATGCTGGCCATGCTTGACAAATAACTATGAACATATAGTTAAATAACTATGAAGGACTTACAGTCAAGGTGCAGCTCTGGAAAGTGCTCTGGTCTTCTGCTGATAGGTTACATCAAGTTCCTTTGACACATCAGGTATAGTAGATTAAGTAGATTTTGATTGCTGTATTTTCCTTATGATCAACTCAGGATCCTCAACTGTGGATGAAAATCAAAGCCTAGAGTTAGTTTAACTGGACTGAAAAAGACAAATTCCTAACTCCATGCTCTGGAGATCCTCAAGTTCTTATTTAAATTCACATACCATGATTTAGATGCATCCCAAGAATAGAACAGGCTGAGTTCACAAGGTCTGTGGAACAGGTCTTCAGCAAGACTAATCAGTGCCAGCAGAGAGCTTTACAAATCACCATCCCACAACCAGAGGCATTTGCAGTTCTTTCAGCTGCCCTTCCAGCTTCTCTCAATTGTCTACTTCTGTGAGTCTGATTAGGCAGGAAAGAAAGGATGGAGCAGTCAGAAGAATAACCTAGAACTCCTCAGGAGTGTTCAGTTTGCTATTTTACTGCTCCATGAATTTGTGTATGTATCAGAGAGATTAAAATGTACTTAAGTCACAGAGGTGCATCCAGAAGTGGCAAGATGTGACAGTGAAGTCCCAGCAAAATGAGGCAGCTGAATTTCAGAGTGATGTTTGCTCACCAAAAAAATTCTAGCTGAATCACCACAGTTTTGCACTTAGTGCAACTGGTGTATCACTGAAGTAATGAAACCATCTTAAGGATGATTTTGCTTTTTAAATTTTGCTTGTGTTTGGCTGAAAGAATCGAGGCAAAAAAGCTGGTTTGGTTCTTGGCTCTCATTTAATACAATGATGTATATTTTTTAAGAATTCCTAGTATTATACTTACAGCTTGGACTTAAAAGTGGAAGGATCAAGCCAAGATGATTTTTCTGGGACACTAAAAATCCCTACTAATTTTTTTTGAAGGGTAAGCCATTAACACAGAGCTGCTAGCAGTGATTAGTGAACCATCCTTGTACAGAAATAAAGGCATCAATTATATCAGCTGCTTTCCAGTTCTATTGTGGCACATTAAAAAAAAAAAAAAATTTAAAATGCTGAAAAACACAGCCCATGCTTAGAGCTGTTTAAATGACTCAAAGCAAACGTGCCACAATTTGCCTTCCATAATCTTTTTCTTTGCCTTTTTCTCACGCACAAAAGCTAAAGCCATTTCCTTCTGTCTGAAGAATTTTGTCCTCTGAAATGCATTTTCCTGCAATGCAGTAGGCCTTTAATGAAGCAAATAGGATTAGGCCACTGGAGGAATAGTTTATCCTGATTTTTGAAAATCTAAATCCAATATTGCTTGAATGATGCTGGCCCTTCTTTCATTAATCCTAGTCCAAAAGATATCCTGGACTTTCTGTCAAAGTACATTCTGTAACGCCAGGATGGTGATAGGGTTATTAGAATTATCTCTGCTCCTTGCAACAGAACATTTAATCAGAGCAACTCTCTGGAACTCTTCTCATTGCCACCACAGAAATACACACATTAGAGAAACAGTATTTTGGGCTGTCCCTCTCCAGAAACTCCAGTCGGGCTAAAACAGCCTCTGTATCCAGACTGAAGAGCCACGGGCAAGTCTGGGTAGGCAGCCTGCAGCAGGGCCACAGGGTAAGATAAATTAAAGCCTCACAAAACAAGCCAGGTCATCCACGTAACTATGTGGTTCTGCCAGGAAAAACTGGAGGCTGCTCCCAGCTCAGTTATGCTGGTCAAGGTTGTATCCCATCTTTTCCCTACTTATGTAAGCAGATAAAACCTGCCAAAAAACTCTGCTGGCCTGAGCTGGAGCGATTGGAGGTGGGAGCCCATCAGATTGCCACTGAAGGGATGAACAAAGCCGTGATCTCCGTGGCTGTCAGCACGGAAATCTGTCTTTGCTATGGCCAATGTTAGTGCTGCCAATTCTTCTTCTCAACTATGCTGGTTTTGCCTTTTGAACTACTGAAACCCTAAGCCAAAAATTTCCCTGTGCATCCTGTAAACAACACGGCGAAGAAACACTCACGTCACAGTTTCCTTCCTGGTTTCTTCTGACCCAAATGTGCAGTAAATGAGGCTTTGGAATGCGCTGCGCCCTTCGGCTGCTGCCAGTTCCATGGTATAGTCATCACCCCCAGTCTGCACAGGACAGACTCTGTGCTGCAGTCCAGTGGTTGTCATGAACATCTGTACTGCTCCCCAAGATGTTCCCAAGCTGCCAGATACAATCCTGGCTCCACTTCTCTCTTCTGGCTCCCAAAGGGGCAGCATTCAAATAGCCAAAGGATTTGTTCTACCCTTGGCAAAAAACTTCAGGAGTTGATCAACAGTCTGTTGATGGTGAATAATAAAAAAAGCATCACTGCAGTATAGCATGGAGATGGGATAATACAGGACTACCTGCAAGACTACAGTCTCCAACCCAGCACAGCATCTCACCTGCCTGCTGTGCCCCATATATCCTATGACATCCATTTTCCCTTGCTAAGGGTGAGGCATTTAACTGGATGTGTGCAGATGGGAAACTGCACAACTGTGATACTGTCCCTCAGGGAATCCTTTGGTTGAGTGGGTCAAATCCAGCTCTATTACAGCTAAATTTGGATCCAGTTCTGAGCAGGTGGTGTTGCCCTCACTTTTGAGAGGTCTTTATAGCCCAGTGGACATGAGATGCACTCAGAGGTCTTTTGAGAGCAGAGGGTGCAGGATGCATTGAGGGGGGGGGTGTTGGATTTCTCACTACTTCCATTAGCTACGGCCATGGGGATGCTAGCACACTGCATTTCCCTCCCACACATGAACTCTACTCATCCCAAGCCAATTCACCCCAAGTGATCAGTGCCAACCAGCTTGCAGAGCTCTCATCATGCCAAGCATTTACTGCAGTGGTTGAATCTACTCCAAACACTTTTGTCTTTATCCTCCCTCTCTTTTTTGCCCATGTCTTTGGAAAAAGTATCGAAAGTCAGATTTTCTGCTTAACCAGCTGCATACTGCACATGTATAAAACAGTCCCCCACCCCTATAACCCAGTTTCCTGTTTACTTGCAAGTTCACAGTCCTTGTGACTTCACCTTCCAGAGACACAGAGCTCTGCCTAATCTCACTGTTCTTTCCATCCTACTCTCTGTCCTCCCTCTTGCCTCCCTTACTTCGCAGCACTATGTCTCCACCTAGCAATCCTCTACTTTTTCTCATGCCATTTTTACAGCCCTGATCAGCATTTGCTTCTTTACCTGAGCTTTGTTCCTCGTCTGATTCGGTGCTGCCCCTTCCCATGTTTGCACCTTACAATCAATCATTGGATTGTGTCTGTCTCTCCCTCAACACAAGACTCTCAGGTCACACAGCTCATCCTCCTACAATACTCGTAGCACCTATGGTGTTATATAAATAATCCAAATGGGCACTCTATCCTGTGAGCTATGTCACACAGCCTGGACCATGGCCAGAGCACAGATGGAGATTTCTATTCATGGCATCAGGCCTCTGCCTGTTCCCCTCTTCTTAGCATATTCTTTTTCTGCAGATTCTGAGAATAACCAGTGTTCTTCTAGAGCCCAATTCTTGTGTATTTTCCACTGGAACTCAAAAGACAGGAGCATTTTCCTTCCCATTTCCTCCATGTCTTTGTGCATTCACAAAAAGACTGTAAGGGAAGCTACTGCAATTAGCACTTCCTCAGATGCACTTGTCTGTCGAGAGCACTCAGCCATGAGCCACTTTCTGAAGGTGGGTAACTTAATGCCTCCTCTTACCACTTTTATTTATCTCCAGTTAATTGCCAGAAGTGGGAAGCTCTCGGCGTTCTGCGCTGAATTCACAATCACACAAACATTTCAAATGACAGATTGTGTGGCTGTGACACGTCAGCAAACCAGAGATGGAACTGGGACTCTCAGAGCCAAAACCAAGAACACTTGAAAAAGCTGGTGCAGAAGGGGTGAAGAAAAAGACCTGAAGCTGATACACATTCAGCAGCTGGTGACAGAAGATCCTGCTGGAGACTTCCTAGGTTCATCTGAATGCAATAAGGTCTTTGTAGATGCAGACATTTCTCCCTGCTAGTTTTGTGCCTACTGGGACAATGGCTTCCCCGTCAGATGATGTACTCATCTCTGTCACTAGCAATTTTCAGCACTGTAGTCACTGGGACCTGAGAACAGGACAGTGAGGTCCCACATGCCAGAGCAGAGCATGACAGCTTTGTATGCCCGTTGTTTTTCAGCCCATCTCTAGAGCAGAACAGCGAAGGAAACTTTTGTCTTCTCCCAGCAGAAGGTCTATAATCTTAACCCTGGTGGCACTATGAAGCACAATGATAGGTGAGCTTCTGCAAGGCACCGTTCAAACAAAAGCAATTCCACTTCCAAAGAGCCAACAGTCTGGAGCCTTTGTCCAAAAATCACATTGCCCTTGAAGTCAAACAGTTGGCCGTGTGTGTTGTGGGGCCAGAGCAATGCTGCTGGGCTGCACCAACCCACCGGGCTTTGTGCAGGAGGGGTCACATCAATGCATGTACTGCATTGACTTGCTCAGCAAGCTCTTCCTAACAATGTTTCTGGTGCATATACTGTTGGGAGAAGCCAGCTGGCTGCCATCTGAGAGCAGATGCCAAGTGGCTGTCAGCTTGTCATCTTGAGTTTTAGTATTCAACTCATCTTTCTGTGAATTGGCTTTTGGCCTTTTTTTTTTTTCCCTGGGAAGAGTTGTGCCTGAGCCAAACAACCTCAGATTTATCTCCAGTAAAAGAAATTAAAGTATGAGTCACTGTTGCTTCTGGTGAAATAATTTATAAATCAGAATTTCAGTGCTTTAAGTGGTTTTCCCACTTTTTTTTTTTAGTTACATAACTTTTCTCCTGCAGTTCCTAAAAGAAATCTCAGAAAAACACATAGCAGCCACTTCAGACAGTTTACTCATTCAATCTGTCCATTATGTAATTAATTAGAAAAGCTGAGAGAAATACAGTTCTTCAGTTTCTGAGCTCCTGATGCTCACATTTTAAGTTTTAATAAAAAGGCTGGTTGCATATGGTCTTCAATACAGCAGTGGTCAGTCCTGGAGCAATGTCACCAGTTTATCAAAAGATGCAAGACAAAAGAAAAAGAAAGAAAGAAAGAAAATGAACTGAAAACTTCTTAAAATTGTACAGCAAAAATACCAGGAATAATTTTTCCATAAGTAGTGATCCAAAAAATGCAACTTCAAGTGGCCTTAAAGGATTGTTACTTTTATGAGCAGGGATTCACACACATTGTTTGGGAATGGAATAATTTTCTGATGTGTTGTGGCAGGCAGTTTAACTCACTGGTCTTTGGGAAAATAATATCCTAAAGAGTTCTGGAGACCAGAATAGAAAGAAGTCAGTATTGCCATTGGAGCAGGAAAGTATCTACTGGGAAGATACTGCCATAAGTAAAAACCCCATGTTTTCCATAAAAACTACTTGCCAAATAATATGCAAGGACCCAGCAAAGAGATGGTTCTAAGTAACTTGTGCCATCACAGGATTTCCATCCTGCATTGGTATTATTGACCACTTGAAACTAATCATCCTTGTCTTAAATCCCATCAATGCAGAAGCACTATACAGGGGGCATATTTGTTATATTATTACTAATTCTGCTAAAAAAGTAAGAAGTTTTTATACTCAGGGCATTCACATTTATCCTCTGAGAATAAAATATTACTGAAGTTTACCCAGTGCCACATCTGCTTGTTCTCCATCGGACTGGAATGTCAGTAGGACTCTGGGACCAAAGGGCTCTCACACAGCTACCCCAAATGACAGGATTTAAGCAGTGCATGTTCTTACTGCCCCCACTCTGCCTGAGTTAGAGCACTAACTACATGGTGAAGAGCACGATCAGATGCATACTTGTCAGTACATTCTGGTTGGAGAGTTACCTAGGATTAGTTTGACAGGTACACTGAAGTTCTCATGGGTGTAACTGTCAGAATGAGAGTGAGATATTCTTTCACATTTCCTGGCTTAGGAATAGATGAGAACCTGTTTGTACCACTCCAATCTGCAGGAAGCTCTCACTTGTTACAGCTACAACAAATTGGAACTTTCTCCTTGATTTTTTTCCCAGTGGAAAGTGGATAACACCATGGAAACTGAAGGGAGGAAAGATGTTTTGTATACACTCAGAATTTACAGAAGAGGGGTTTAAGCACAAGAATCAGAGCAAAGTGAAATACGCCCTGGAACACCCAATGAAAAGATCACCAGAATATGAAAGGAGTTGAAAGGTCTAACAGAGAAAGATCGTGTTGGTTTGTGCTGCCAGCTCCCAAAGAACCAAGCTGGTAATGAGGAAATGCATTTATTTTTAGGTCTTTTCAAGGAGAGGGCTGATGTCCTGACACAGCAAAAAAACCCTGGGACACCGCCAGCACTTGGCACAGTGATCCTTTCTGTATAGCTCACGTGGTGAGAAATGCTGGCTTGGGTGAAGAACTCTTGATGTCATTTTGGTAGCAGCAATAGGAAATCAAAATGTTAAAGTAGAGCCAGCAAAGAAGAGCAAAGCACAACATCCAAGGCAGCAGCATCTTATTTCCTGGGTAGCAGTGCCTGGGCTGGCAAAGGTTGGAGGCTCCTAAAAGAGGTATTGTTCAGCATTTGTTGCATACATTGAAGTACCACATCAGAATTTTCTAGAGGTCTTTAAGGAAAAAGGTTCTCTCCTTTGAAGGAAACAGAAAAATCAGGTACCACTGAGCTTCTGATAAGTTTCTATTTCCAGATATTTATAATAGCACCAAGAAAGAAAAGGGAGAATTTTAAGCCCCAGCTGGGATTAGAGGCATTGCTGCAGTGAGACTGGAAAGCAGGTGCCTACATGACTGTGTTTGAGGGCATGAAAAGCCAGACAGGAGGAAATACAAGCAGCAGGGGTGTAACCCTTCCAGCATCCAGCCAAATGGGGTTTTAGGAGAAATGAGATGAGGAAAACAAAAAGACATGAATCATTGCAATGGAGACTCTCGCACAGGAGATACGGGGCAGCCCCAAGCACACATCTCATTGGCTCTCAACAGCTCTCCATCTTATTTTTTGTCTTTTATTACACACCTTTGGCAGGTTAATAAAATGAAAACAAGATCATTACCAGGGCACAGCAAGGGCCAGCAGCTCCAGGAGGAGTGGTGGCTCTCCACAGGGACCCCACCATCCCAGCCAGTGAGCAGGGAACAGGGGGCATTGGGGGCAAGGGACAGGGACAGGCCAGGGCTAGGCTGGGACATGGCCCATGGCCAGGCAGGGCATGACTGTGGGGAGCAGGAGACTGGCCCTGCAGTGTCACTGGGGCAGTGACTGACAGCACCAGGCAGCTGAGAAGGGGCTGGGCAGGGACAATGGGGCTGTTGGTGGTGCCCTTGGATCCCTCACAGTTAAAGTTGTACAAAGTTGGATAGATTGAGAGATACCCAAGAAAAATGCAAGGTCTTGTTCAGGGAAACATATCCCATTTGCTACGATTTCAGTCAGACATACCAGGGGCTCTGAAAACAGGATAAAATCCTATTTGGCACGTGTTCATTAAAATAAAAGGAACAAACCCAATACGGATTTCTTAAAAAGTATTTGGTTGGTTTTTTTGAGAAAAAGACATAATTGTGGTTTCCTAAATGGCTTTTCTTCCTAATCTTCACATGTTTTTCTCCAAGTTTCTCTGGCTTACCTTAAAATCACTGCATTTGATGGGAAGTTGGTGTCACCTGACGAGGCCGGTTTAAATGAATATCTCTCATGAAAATTTTACTTTCCTGAAAATGTGAAAAGGAAAAAGGGTTTTAAATCTTTAAAAAAATAACACAGGAAAAACCAAACCAAACCACCCCATCTATTTTAAATAGCAATCTTTGAAATATCATCAATGCTTTAAAATTCAGTTTGGCCTGCAAGGAATTAAACAGGACAAGTGAAGAGAAAAATCTCCCTGTGGTTGATCTCCAGGAGTTATAGCAATATTCCCATCAAATGGTGAAATGGTGCCCAAAGGATGTGAAGAGCTCCAAGACTGTTTGATTATTGGTTTGGCTGCATCTCTGAAGGTACTGCAAAGAGGGACAGGGAAAGGGACAGCTCTTTCCCATGAGTGGAGAAGGATGCTTCTGCCAGCACTGACCATGTGGTCCTCCATGCAATGGAGGATGTCCCTGGGGCTCAGCCCAGGCTCCTCATCTCCCCAACGGCTCTGGGAGCAAGGTCTCTTGGCACAGTTGGGTCCATCTCAGAGACCTCTACCAGGCACTCCATTGCTTAGGTCACTACTTTCTCCTTGAGTTTGCTTGTGTCACTGCCAACCCTGGCTGCTGTGATCACCAACTCATTTGCTTTCCTAGGCCATGACACTTGGTCCTCTGCTCCTCCTGTGCTGCCAAAGGCACACACCAACATGGCTTCAGTATGAGGAACTCTGCAGCCACAGGCAAGTGTGATGACTGTGCTGGCCTAGGCACTGGTAAAAGGAACCTGGATCTCCCTGTCTAGATGCTCTCTGCCCCAGCAGGACTGGGATACCACTTGGTCTCTATTCCACCTGGCAATTTGTCTTCTAGCAGCTTCAAAAAAGGAGATTTATATACCTAAACCTTCTCAAATCTGTAGGCTTATAATAAAGTCTTTTAACAGAAGCAGTGGCAAAGACATATCTACTGTCATGATGCTACTACACACAAGTAAGAAATAAAACATCGGGCTAATGACTGTTTCTTTTTGTTGAAAGTCATCTTCTGTCCTCCTGTCCTTGGCTGCTGGGGGCCCAGGCAGATCAGAGGCTTTTAATTCCCTTGCAGGGTCCCAGCTTCACACCAATGCCAGCAGCATCTCATTGAAAACTAATGGCCTAAAAGCTTTACTGGATTTGGCCTAGCATTCCCCTTGGCTTCTTGTCCCAGGGCTATATTTTCCAATCAGTTCTAACTTAAACGACTTTTTATTACCTTCATGGCAATCACAAGCTGACAATTAAATGCAGCATGTAGTTTGCAAGAAAGAAGAGCAAAATATTTCCCAGTAATGGCTACTTGGGGACTACAAGAACAGCATAAAAATATTTAGAGCATGTAAAAACACTAAGATGTAAAAGATTTTAATTTTTTAAAGTAAATTTAGTAGGATGAAGCTGAGTAAAGAAAAAATATTAGTCAGATGGTATCAGGAGGGATGTCCTAGCACTCCATTAAACTGCAAAATAATCTCCTGGTGGAAGCAGTTGGAAGCATCATTATCCCAAATCGTATGAAGCAAGACAAGGCAAAGTGATGAGTGGAGCAATGATCTTTGGGACCACAGAGCACTGCACTAAGCAGTTAATGAAACAGCCTTCTATTGGTATTTCAGCTGAACTTCTGGAACTGGTGCAGTGGTCTGTTCTTCACCCATACCACATCATGTTCATTATATGCTCATTTAGAAAGGAGGAGGCTGTGTTACCTGCAACACGAGCAGGAGCACCCACAACTGCAGGTCTTGCATCATGTAGAACTACAAAGCAACTGTAAGAGCACTTCTGGGGCTTTTGGCAGACATGAAGCATTTGCTCGTCACTTCGTAACTTCAAGGTTCAGGGGCCTCTTTCAGGTGTCACAAAGTCCATCTTCCTCAGATGTGCTGTCTGGAAAAGACAGATTGGGAGGACATGAAGCAGAGATACCAGCTGTGAGACAAAACAGTGCTTCTGCATTGTCAGTGGAAAACCATTTTGTACAACACTGATCAAGAGCCCTGTCCAGACACTTCAGGTAACTGAAGCAATGCTGTTTCCACTGTTTCTCTGGGGAAACTTTTCTGCCCAATACGTTCCCTGTAAAGAACTGTTCCTAATGCTGATCCAAAGTTCTTCTTTGCTCAGATTTACTGTTCAACCCCAATTAAAGTTCTTTATGTGACGCAGTTGTCTGACTAACATCACTGTAATTGAGTAACTGAAACAACTGATGCCAAGTGGTTAAAGACATCATGTAATCCCATTTATGACAGTCATCTCCTGACTCACTGCAGCGTTGTCAGGTCCCTCCCAGAAGAACTGTGGGTAGGAACTACCAGAATGACTTTATAAGAGCATCTCTCCAGCTGCCACCTCAGCAGCATCTAAGATGCAGATGTGTCTCAACCTCTGCTCCGTGCTATCAGGTGACAGATATTTGAGATAGACAGCAGACAATTCAAATGGAACCAGTTTATGAGTGGGAATACTGGTTTGGCTACACAGATCACTTCAGAAAGGAAGTTATTTTCCATGGGAACAGCAACACTATAATTAAGCCAACCATAAACTCATAGGGTTACCTTGAGAAGATGGATTGCTAAAATCAGTGTTTTTCAACACTAACCTTTTCCTTCTGGAAAGGTCAGCTCATGCCTCTATTTCACCCAACACGGGAGCTTAAGTGCTAGAATTAATGCATCTTAGGAGCACCCACCCCAAGAGAGGGCCTGTCAAAGCTGTAACAGCACAAAACAAGGGGATTTGTGTGTTTTTTCTGTCTGCCACATGCAGCTTTTACAGTCACTAGGATAATGCCCTTTCAGAAATCCCTTAGTGATAGCACACTTCATTTGTTCTACATTTAGGTTTTTGCTTCTCAACAACTAATATGGGGGCAAAGAGGCTTTGTCTTTTTAGCTACAGAAGTAAGCAGAGATGTTATGGTGCTGCAGAGCAGAAGCTAAAACTTCCTACCCTAGTATAAAATATTCCATCTGATGATGCAAAGAGCCTCTCAGAAAAGGGTTCCCCTATAAGCTCTAAGGTAATCTTACAGGCGTGTCAGTCACTGAAATCACTGACTGTGAGTTTCCAAGCTTTCAGTTATCCCACCCCATGGGATTTTTATGGTTTTCTAACCTAAACCCTCACTCAGAGAGGCAAGGCAGCACGAGAAATTAAAACAGCACAGGATGTGCATGCTCAGGAGCACACTGGTACCATCACTCTGCCACCCTCCCTCTGCTGTAGCAAGTGCTTTCACTGTGCTCTCTGCAATATCCCAGATGGGTCCATGAGATTTGGTGATATTTTTTTGACTCATCTGAAAGGTTAAAGCGTTTGAGTTAAAAGAAAAGAAACAAACAAACCTTTTAGCAAGCACGTATTACCTTTGCTGCTTGTGGGCTAGGTCACCCTGTCAACAGTGTGCTTAGGAAATCAGTATACTTCTAATACACTACTTGGTCTCCTAGATTCTGTAAAGGACCATGCAAGTCTCAGGTCTCTATACTTAGAAGCCAGTAGGTGACAAAGAGAGAAGGACACTCCTAACAACTGCAAGCCTGCACTCCAAACTTCCTGTTACCTGCAGAAAAAACCCTGGGCTTATTAGTGCAACTTAAAGTAGTTTGAGTTAAAAGTGCCAAGCTGCTCATCAGGAAGAGTGGGTAAGCTGAATTCCTCAGGATTTCTCCCCCAAGGAAGACATGAAAAACAGTCTGCACTCCACCCACGATGCCCTGCAGTCAGATGCAGGGAATCTCAGCACCAAGATGAAGCCGTCCTGTGAATTGTGACTGATTCTCATGAGTGATGACAAGAAAAAGAGCTGGTCCATCACCAGCACTTGAAATTACAGCAGTGTCTCCCTGTGTCTTCTGACTAGTTTCAGAAGACATCTTCTCATCAGAGGAAAGCCAAGGCAGAGGCAAACAAAAGTCCCAGTCAAGAAGTTAAGTTTTCACTTTTCTTAGAAGTTTAAAAAATAAGTCAGTTAACTAAGAGGGAGATTATAGCCTTCCTTCTTGACTCCAGCCTACATCAGCACACCGACAAATTCTTAAGTCAAGATAGAGTAAGGTCATAATAAGCATCAAGATAACTGATCTATCTGAAACCTGGAGGCAAATTTAGAGAGGACTTATTTGGCAGAGACAGGTGAAAAAACTGTAAAAAGAACAACTCAAAATGAATCAAAGGACAGAAAGATGACTGAACATGTGTGTTTAAAAATATGCCAACGAGGCACAAGGAAAAATTTGTTGTGGAAAAAAAATTGGACGTGCAGGAGCTGGCAAAAGTTTAATAATTCTGATTTCTCACTGGACAAGTAAACTAAATAATTCAGGAGACTTTCACAGCTACTGAACTGAATTTATGAGCCTAGATTGCTGATATTGCATATGGTTCAGGGAAATCTGCACCAGTCCATATCATTATCGCCTTCAGTTCTAACTCTCTTACAGTTACAGCAGTTTGGGAATGTTCAGTGCGAAAATTAAGTTCCTTACAGAAACAGAGCTGGTGAGATTCTGGCTTTACACTTGATTCTTCACTTTTCAGTCATTGCTGCTTTTTATTTCTAATTATCTCACATTACAGAGGCACCAAAGGCATCCGGAGGCAACTGGAAATCCACCGTGCCGAACACTGTACAGACAGAGACAGATTCTGCCCCAAGCAGCAGGAAAAACAGGCAAGCTTCTAAAAGGTAAGAAAATTGCCACTATTTAAAAATGCTTTTCAGGGCTGGAGTGTTGGTGGATTATGTATTATATCTACTGGAGCTGCATTATCTTCAATTAGTGAGGTTACAGTAAAATTGAGTCCTAGTATCACCACTTTTGGGATAATGCAAACTCCTGGGAGGGGAAAAGGCAGCAATGCAATGGCTAAAAAACTGCCTGTAAGTATTTCAAGGTAAGCACAAAATAGGAGGGATGATTATCAAAGGTCTATAAATATAACCTAGAGAAAATTCAAGTAGACATAGCTTCAATCTATAAATAACTTTAAAATAAAAATAGAAATGAAAATACTTTAAAAATATAAATAGAAATGAAGGGAGTTATTCCATTTCAGCAGATGCTGAGAAACAGAAAGAAGCTAACAAAGAGTTGAGACTAAGCTCAGAGTGTGTTTTTGAATGCTAAAACCATTTTGAGTCTGAAAGAGACTATGAAAGAGAGTATCATCCTGGTAACACTCAAAGACGTATTTAGTGAGGCATCAGTGGGAAGAAATGCAGGCAGGGTGCAATCTTGCAAAGAGTACAAAGAGGAGCTGGCTGACCAGGCAACCTTTCCAGCTCCCTGGACATCTGTCTGGTGTCAGGCATGGCCTGATGGATTCTCAACCCTTGGGACAGATGTTTACAACACAGCCTCCTGCAATGCGACAGTAATGTAGTAGCTGGAGAGCAAAGAACTTCAGTGGTAACAAAGCAGACATGAAGCAAGACCTTTCTGAAATCGAAAGACAAACAAAACCCAGACTAACTTGGGGAGTTTATGAGAGTTTTTAGGTCAACTTCTCCCCAGAGCATTAAGGCTTTTGTCTTTCCTTTTGATGAGGGGAAGTTTGTCAAGTACTGACGTGGCCCGTAGCTATTCTCACATGGAGATGTTGTCCTTGAAAACCTTGGCTCCCAGGCTGCACAACTCAAAATGTTACATTGTATATGGGACTGACAACCCCCCCGAGCCTGCACACAGGTTATGTCTGAAGGTAGCTTGTTTTGTGCACATTACTCAGGGATAGGGAACTCTGGGGGTGCCAATATAGCATCTGTTTGGGGGGAGAAAGGATGCTTTGGGTTTCTCTAAACATTCCCTAGTACTGACAGTCACAAAACAGTCAGAAGGAAGTTCAGGCTTTGACCTTGTATGGACAAAACTGAATGCAAGAGCATTGCTAATGCAACAGCCCACGTTAGGAAACCACACAGTTGTGGTGCTCCACAGTATTTCAGGCTCATTCATTTAAATTTTAGTTTCTTTTTTAGATGCAGGGCTAAAAATGCCTGTTATTCTCTATGCAAAACCAGACACATTAACATTACTATAGGTTCAATTTCTTGGGGTATTTTTTACATCTGTATTAGCAACCACAACATTGCAGGAAGAACTGTCACATTTAACACATGTTATCATCTTGGCTACTGAATCCTGGCCAATGATATTATTTTAGATGTGTTACTGATAAACAACTTTTGCAGTGCAAAATGCCAGGCTTGACAGAGAGCAATACAGCTCTCTGTCCTGCCAGTTGCCAAGCACTTCAGCTTCCAGCATCTTCAATGATTTCCTGAAAACCAAGTCTCTTTTTAAAGGCTTTGGATCCTTTAAAGCTCAACTAACTATAAACGGCATAGAAGAAAGAATAATTCTCCCAGTTAAGCCTCCCACAGAGACCGTTCTCTGTGCCAGTGTACAGATGAATAGGCTCTGAATGCTAATTGTAACTCTGGGTGCACTCTTCCCGAGCTAATCAGCTCACAGGGTACAGACAAGCAACTTTTATTATCAATTCCATTCCACTACACAAACCATCCTGAAATGCTTTTCCAGTAGCTAATTTAGAGACCTCCCATTGGCTTAGTTCAGGCTGTGGAAGGTTTGTAAACAAGCTGTGTTATTCAAGAGGAATTTGCTCTCCCTCAGCGTCTCTCTTACTTTCTCTCTCTTGCCTGAAGTATTAGGATCTAATGGAAAGAGTTGCCTAAGAGTGGGAAGCAAAGCCTGTTAATACCTACTGGCAAAAGCACATGTTCAATGTCTCAAGAGGTTTCATGTGTGACAGATGAGAAAACTCACTTGCAGACCAAAGTAAGACTGTTTAGCTTGCTTTAGGAAGTAAAAAAATCATTGCAAGAAGATTATTTTCTCCTTTTGATAGTAGATTTTAGCATCAGAAATTCTATAGAAATTTGGGTTTGCTCCTCACTTTGGAATGAGATATTTTATACACGACCACAGTTAGCAGGGATAACCTTCAGACATAAAACCTCTGCTGGAAGCTCTGCCAACAGGAAGCACAGACAGCATCAATAAGCTGAATCCTAAGAGCCTCCCCACACCTCGTACATCTGTATTCAATGTAGATCTGTAGTTTTGTAAGTTAATCTTTAAAGACAAAGATTTTAGTGAAGCACAAATGGACTTTCAGATACTCTCTGTAATTCTTCCTTCCTCACTGAAAGTTCATTTGGTCCCATTGTGGCCATATTCCACCCAACAGATTGGAGACTACCCTGAACTGCACCAGGGAGCTGCTGCACCACAGTCTGGTGCAGGAAGCTATTTGTAAGCCATTAAAAATCCACATGGAACTGAAGTGTGGGCATACTTCTTTTCTGCCACAGAATGAAGATGCAAACCAAGGACCTCGTCTTCAGATAAGCCATTCACTGAAACCCCAGTTAATGCTGAAAGAGGAAAATGACTGCATGGTTTCTCTCATAGCCAAACCCACATTTCTGAAAGTGACTTAATTCTTCAGCCACTCTCTATAACCTGTTTTGTTCAGCACTGGAGTCACATTTTTAAAAAAGATTAATATCTTCCTGGACCAATGTTTGAAACGGGAAGTAAAGCCCAAAATCCCCTCCTGCTGAAGCTGGTAGCAGAATCCCACTCCTTCAGCCAGCAAGTAAGTAACTGTGGTTCCACCGGCAGTATGAGTATCTCAGAAAATAATATTCCCCTTTATTTCTTGTCCACATTGCATATGCCACAGCAGTTTCTTATCCCATAGAAGCAAAGAGTCTACAGAGTGGTTTAGGACTGCATGAAGATGGCATCTTATCTTCAGGCAAGATCTCTTACACACATTTCCTTTGGCATTTTCTTGTTAGCGAGGAGAAGAGAATCTCGAGCATCTCATAGCTCATTATTAACACACAGTCATTCTCTGCTGCTCACAAGGGAGCTAGAGATACAAACAGTAGGCCCCCGAGACAGCAGCCTGGTTATACAACCCCTATACATAGACAATTCCTAATGACTGCTCAGAAGAAAGGATCAGTCACGGTTATTACCAATATTTGTCAGGCACCAGTAGTGTTTGCGCTGCTCTACAAGGCAAACGCTGTCCTACTTTATCCTGAAGAACAACAGATGTCAAAAGACTCTTTTGAAGGTGCAGAGAGAGTGACAACTCACAATGTTCCCATTCTTTTTCCACTTTGCTTTCTAGTTTCTCCTCTGGAGGGCCTGTAAATAATAACAGGCTGGTGAGGGCAGGCTAGTGGCAATGGCTCTGATGAGCAACTGCTTCCTGCTTTTTCCAGTTAAAGAGAAATAAAATGCCACATTAGGAAGTTTGTAGGTAAAGATGCATGAGCTCTTGGGAAGTCAGGGAAGTCTCTAAATCTTTGCCTATGTTTAAGAGGTCCATCATCTTCTACAGATAATACCAAGACCTTGTAAGAGGATCCCCTGTGTTCAGGGATTACTGGGAGCTTTTTCATCTCCACAGAGGGCACTGCAAGCAATAGCAAAGTGTGGCAGCTTTGAGAAAGGATGCTCCCCAGAGTCAGATGCAGAGGAGGTTCTGTCTGGATGACAATGGCACTTTTCAAAGTCAGAAAAACCTCATATACTTCTTCCAAGACTTCAGTTTCTGCCCTTGGAATCTAACCAGTGTACTCTCTAATAGGGATGACTATTGGCAGTGCTGGGGCTGTGTCTGGGATTAAGGTGGACAGTAAGGCATCCAAACACAGAAGCCTGCTGTGTACAGCTGGTTACAGATCTAATTTAGGTCTGGCAGGATTTGTCAGGACACAGCTTTACTGATCTGACTGCTGAACGTCTACCCAACCCCAGCAAAGTTGTATCAGAGCTCTATTACACAGAAAAATACTTGGAAAACAAAACAAACAAATGAAAAAACCCCAATTTGTATTAAAACTGAGTGTTTCAGACATGTGACTGTAAGTTGACTACAAGCAACAGAAGAGTTGTCTCTGATGTGGTTTCCCAACACAATGAGTCTGTGGAACCAAAGGCACCTTCCTGACACCCATACAGCACAGTGAGGCTGTGCTGGTATCATGGTGACACACAAGGCTTTTCCTTATGAGGACTGTCAAGCAGGAGAACACATTGCTCACAGAGACTGTGCAGTCTCCAGCCTTGGGAGATTCCCACCACCTAACTGGTTAAAACCATGAGCAGCCTTGTCTGATCCCATAGCTGGCCCTGCTTGGAAGAGGAGGCTGGACTGGGGACCTCCTGTATCACCCTGTGATTGTCTGAACATGACAACCAGCCTAGCCCCTGTGGCAGCAGGAATCCTGAAGAGTGCTGGGACTCCTTTCTTTCCATTGTCTTTTTAGGTGGTGAAAACACTTCACTAGGAATTGCACAAGAATGAGAGGAAGAAGCCAGATCTCAGTATCTGATGCCATCCTGTGCCCTTTAGAGCCATGCAGCCAACTACTGTCCCAGACACCCAGTCTGCTTGGTGTAAAGGGAAGCGTAAAGTTGACCACTCCCAACAAAACAACAAATAGCTGCTGTATCTACAAGGAAAGCAAAACACACAATCGACACCTTTTTACTGCAGTGGTGTTAATGCTTTTATTTCCACTTGCAATAAAATTGCTAATACCAGCAAAATTTATTATAGAACTATGCAAATATCCATGTAAATCAAGTGTAGCACTTGGATTCCTGGCAGCTGGCCAGTACAGCCCTCTGTGTAAACAAGTTTGGCTCTTTCTATATTAACCACTCAGTCCTGGACTCTCAAGCTAGATTACCCTTCACTCTATGTTTCTCTGTGTGGGATGAATGCCAGCAGTGGAGCTGCATTTACAGGCAATAGAATATGTAAATGATATGCGCTGCAATTAAATAAATGTCCATTCTTCTGAGGGAGGTCCACTTGGGAGTGCCCTGCTGGTTTTAGAGAAGGAACTACAGTTCTCAGATCCCCGGCTGCAACAACAAACGAACCGTGCGAGTGAAGTTAGCGGGAGGAACAAACAGAAGATTTGTTCAGTGACATAAATTAAGTCTTAGAATTACCTAGACAGTTTACGTAACATTTGCTGTGCACAAATCCATTGCCTGTGGTGTTTAATATTGCATGTATGAGTTGGCAGATCCAGTGCAATTTTACAGCAAAGCAGGAACACAACAGATGATGACTGCATGAAGCAGAGAAGTGATAGCTGCATTCACATACTGCAGATGTAGTGAAATGGATCTGGGTTGAGTATTTATTTATTTATGTGCAAGTGGGATTGTTTTGCCTGTTTTGCTGATTTGGGTTTGGGGGTTTTTATCTTTTGGGTTTGTACATAGGTTGTTATTGCCTAAGAAAGAACCTAATGTTTTTAATGTACTAAGTACATCTTTTCATGCTTTGGAGTCCAGTGCTAATTGCTTCTTTTCACAGCTACAGTAACAAGGAGCAATTGAGACAGTGATACTGTTCAGATAAAAGGGTATGCAAAAATCTGTGTGGTTTGTCCATGTAATTGTAACTCTCTGCATTCATTATGACAGATGGTAAATACTTGAACTGAGGAACCTAAACATGCTCCATCACACTACACACAAATCTGGGGTTAGAAAAGTGCCTCACCCAAGAGCATTTCAGTGCTTCCACACCACACTGCTATAGCTTTACCAAGAGGACCCAGGGAAGCACTTCAGCAAGCAAAAGACTTGCAGAGGGTGCTCTTTGATGGTAAGCACATTACAGATAGAATTCCTGCTCTGTGCAGCCATCCAAAACCATTTGAAGTGCTGGGATCTGTAGTTTTCTTTCTGCTACATTTAAGTGCCATCAGCAAAACCCACCCCAAAAAATTAGAAAACAACCCCCCAAACAAAACAACTCTCCCAGGGGATCTGGGTCAAGAACTTCTCTTTGCCAAGTAGCACCTTTATCCTGACTGCAGCTTTGAGGGGGCTGGGGGAGCACGGGGGGCAAAGCTTTATAAGGAATCTGTTTAATACATAGATGGAGATAGGACTTCTAGAAGTCCCAGAAGGTGCAGATAAGGCATATGGGCATGCATTGGTCCCTTTGAGCATTGCTTGCCATCAGCAATAACAGAGCTGTTTAAACACACTCTGCTAGAGAAATAAACAGCAGTTTCTATTCAAGTGCCCTAGCAGCAAGCAGCCAGACATATCAGTGCTGAAGGAAGGAGTCCAAGGTTTAATTTCAGGAAGGTTGTCTGTATAACAGCAGCTATGTCAGAGGAGCAATATCTAGTTGACACAACAAAATATCCTTGAACTATAAAGCCGCAGGCAAAGACTGCAAATCAAAATTAATTACAAGTGTCTCTTGGCTGCACAGAGACAGAAATGCTGCAGCCCAGTAGAGGAGCAAGAAAAGCCAACCAGGGCATTCATGAACATTTAACAGTATTTTATATTTTGAAATGCATGTAGTACACCACTGGGAGAGACAGCACCTAGCAGCTTTCCCCTTAATTGGGGTACTTTTGTTACTGAGATCAAAACAGAGGTTTCATTTCTGCATTTTTTGAACATAAAACTACAGGGCATTTTCACAGGTGAGGATGACAAACACCTTATTTTGCTTTACCCATCTTATTCCAGACTACAAATAGACTCACCTCGCCACTGCGAATGTCCTTTGCCCTCCTCCCACCCCCAACTCTTTATTCAACCATGGCAACATTTTGGGACAGCATTATCAAATGACCAGGATAAATCTCACTGGGATTTAACTTGGCACAGCCTTTTAAGTGAAAGTATTTGCTGTTACAGACCCTGATAATGGCACCCCTAGGTACAATACCCTATTCCAGAAGATCCGTGTTAAATATGAATTCCAAAAGAGTTACCTCCTCTGGAACAAAATCATTAAGCTGAGTAGCCTGATTTAATTAGACTTAAATGTCATCAGTGCCTCATTCTGTTTTAATAAACTCATCTGTTTTCATGTCACTTCCGTAATTTATGCCATAAAAAGTCAGTCATGTTGTTCCAGTGCCTCAGGAGCACAGTTAGAAAGTATCTGAAAATCTTCCAGGGCTATGTTCTCAAAGGTTTCATGCCACTGTAACAAATACAAACAGTGTCTGTGAAGGTAAAGCCTTTTCAGGGGAAGGCACCACAGAGAGCTGTGTGGCTACTAGGAAATTTAGAGCAAAAACATAAAAAGAAAAAAACAAAGATCACAAGTGCATTGGAGGAGGAGCTCTGCTGAGAAATCTGCTTTGCTATAGAGCTCTGAAAGTTAGCAGAGTAAAAAGCCTAAACCATACCTACATGGGTGTTTACGGGACAACTATTTCAAAGGGGAAAGTCTCAACATTTGCTGAGTAGCTTAGCAAGTCCACTGTCCTCCCGTATGCTTTTGGAAAGAAGTGCCAGAGCTGTGGGTCAGAGCCAAAGAACAGGCTTTCTTCAACATATATACCCTCTATTCACCTTGACCTTTCATCATACCTGGACATTAAAGTGATAACCTCCAATCCATAAACCCTAGGAACATGCTCTTGAGCTCTCTAAAGATACTCCCCTTTGGTGATGGACAGGGGCCAGAGCAAACAGAAACAACTACAGATTACCTAAGTTTCATAAAGTTGGTACTTACCACTGTGATGGATCCAGTGTAGGAACAGAGTCTGCTGGATGGGAAGCCTGCCCCAATCTACTTCAAAGCACAGTTGGAAGTAAACAGGTATGCTAATGAAGAAATTACATATGCTCCTCATTTACCAGCTCCCAGAGGAACCTTAATAGCAGAAGTTGATTACACATGCAGCAGCAAGAAGGTCCTATACCTGATTAAACACGTTTGTGGGTACAGCACTCCTTTCTGTGCTAGAAGCAAACAGGACAGGCAATGTACAGCCACAATTAATTGTAAAGCATCTCCTGGTCAGATTAACAGGACCAAATGGTGGTATTTCTAATTAGAGACTGCAAGATACTACTCAATATCATCTGTGATTAAATAATAATAAAAAAAAAGCCAATTAGATGAGCATGCAAATACCTTAGGTATATTTTGTTTGTATGTTCTTTCTCCTCTACAAATACTGAACAGCTTTGTGTGCAGGAGTTAGTGGTGACTGGATACTGTGTTTGCTTTCCATTTAGTCTGAAGCAGCTCCACTGGAACCAGATTTGTTTATTTACCTGGTGTTTGACAAATGGTCTCTGACACTCAGTTATCAGGGATTCAGGCTCACATCTCTTATTGGAAACTCCATTCTCCTAATTGCTGCTGTAAGCAGGACAACAGCAGAAGTGGTTTCAGCTCCAGGCTATCTCAGCTGGTTCTGGAAGCAGATGTGTTTTATTGCAGCCTGGAAGACTGGGATCTTTTTGGTTGTCCTTCCTAAGACTTAGGCTTGCTTTCTCTTTTTCCACTTGCACACACAGGTTACATTTAAAGGAATCTGTTGATCTTAATGACCTCTCAAAATGTATCCTGGGGCTAATCAGAGGCCCGCTGTGTTGTGCTGGCTAAATCTATCATGGGCTTGAATAATTTACAGCCTGCCCTAAAGGCTGCAGACTAGGTGATTTACCCCATATTAATGTGATGCTTTTGCATTTTAATAGACTTATGTTAATGTTTTACAAAATGATGAAGTATGCTTCTGAACTCTCCAGGGACAAGAAGAGCTGATGGTAGGAACCAGATCATTCCAGAAAGGACAGCCAATAACATCCAATTGAAGAGTGTCACTGCAGCTTCAGCCAGACCAAGCCATTTTGGTGAGTCTTACCCCTGTTCTGATTCCACAAGTGGCTTTTCCCAACCTGTCTGGCACTTTAATGAAGGTAGCTTTCATAAGAGGGAAGGTGGGGGCATTCTCAAAGCAGAACTAAGCTTCCCAAAACTGTTTTAGTGCAGAGGTTTTTATATCTCTTTGAGAAAAGACTTAGAAGAGAACAAAAGGGATTTCATTGCTCTGAGGCTGGAATTTCAGAGAGCAGTGCTCGTGAGTGGGGTCATATTTTTCCAGCTGAAAGGCAGGCAGCCTGTCAGCAGAGCTCAGTGTGTTAGGCATATGTTGGCTGTCGAGGATGGTAAAATTCAGGCCAGGTGAACACTCACACCCCCTCCCTCCAGCTGTACTGCACCTCTGTATCTCAGCTACTCCAGAGGTCACACGTGTGCTTTTAGTGGCCTCTCAAGAGGATGGATGAATGGCATTTATATCTTAAAACCTACTTATGTGTTTCCTGTGAGAATGGAGCTGGGGAGGCTACAGTAGCTGAAAAAAGGAAAGGATGGATAAATGGGAATGGGGAATGGACAACAGCACAGAAACATAACAGGAAACAGGGTGAGGGATTATCTGGATTGCAGCCTGAAGTACCAGTTCCACTCACTGACAGGAAACAGAATTACATTTACTGATTTCAGCAACAGTTTTTTGTTCCAAAAATCCAAATAAACCATCATGCTTATTTTTCTCACACAATTTTGTTACAGAATTCTTCTGACAGAGAGAAGAGGGCAGCATTTAACAGAGTAAACCATCTAGAAATGCTAAGATCTTGAATGCTCAGGTGCTCACCTACCAAACAGACAATTCATTTTTAGCTTGTGTTTCCTGGCTTGCAGCAGAGACCCAAACCTTCATTTCACATACTCCAGAACCAGCTCTTCAAATGCCAAGGTACAGAAGCCATCTCTAGCATAAGGAACATGCAATGCACAACAGAACATCTGCTGGTGGTTTCAAATGGACTGCAAGCAGTTATAGAACTCACCTGGGCTAGAAAAGACTCAGGTTTTCATTGGGTTTTAATTGAGTGAACTACCTCAGCCTCTGGCTGTGCTGGGCTGGGGCTGCTTGGTTCCAGAAAATTCAGTCCTACACCTGAGGGATTTTTCATGACAGCTGGAATGTTTTGTTGAGACATGTCAATGTTAAAAGAAGGAGTAAAAATGTCCACAAGTTCTTCTGGACATTTCTGAAAAGGTACTGCAGGGTTATTTTTCATAACACAGGCAACTGAAGTGTGAAGACCCTGGCACAGTTCAGATAACAATGATATTAAAAATGACTGGACATTTGAAAGGATAACAGTACCTTCTGGAATTGAAATGGTTGCTATTAATACACAAGCTGGAAGAAACACTAAACTGCATGTTTGAGAGCTTAAGCCAATCTTTGCTACTAGGTATTAGAAGATCTGTTGCAGATTATCCTATCAGTGCTGAGCTGGTTTGGGCTGGGATAGAGGTGATTAGCTGAACCCAGCTGACCAAAGGGATGTCCCAGATCATGTGCCACCATGCTCAGCATGTAAAGCTGGGGGAAGGAGGAGGAAGAAGAGGGGAACAAGGAGAGTGATGGTGTTTGTCTTCCCGAGTCAGCGTTCCGTGTGGCGGAGCCCAGCTTTCCTGGGGATGGCTGGACACCTGCTGCCCATGGGGAGTGCTGGAGGAGTTCCTTGTTATGTTTTGCTTGCACGCGTGGCTTTTGCTTTACCTTTTATCTCAACCCATGATTTTTTTTACTTTTACACTTCAAATTCTTTTCTCCATCCCCCTGGGGAGGAGTGAGCAGGCAGCTGTGTGGGGCTTTGTCACCATCTGGAGCTAAACCACAACTGCCTAATTTAGGGTCTCATGAATCTGCATTGGAGCATCTGGTGCAGTCAGACAGGAAACTTAAGTATGAAGCCATGTTGGTATTTATGTTCTTCTAAATCAATAGCATGTGCAAAACTTAAAAACAAGCTGTGCACCTCCAGAATTTTAGAGAATTAAATCATGGATGTGGATGAATGAGAATATTGCTGCGTACGTGCCTGAGGTTGAATATCTACATTTGAAAATGTTGGCTGTAATACACACCTAGCACGGGGATCGAGTGCCCACAGGACCATTCAGGTACAAAGCCATCCTGAATCATAGAAAAGAAGTGAAAACAGCCTCATCAGAGGTGGTACTCTGTCTGCCAGGCCCTGAGAAAGATCCATTGTACACAACATTCCCGAGGGATGTTGTCTAATCAATTCTTTAAAACTTCCAAAACAACCAATTCTGTGACAACATCAGGCAGTCTATTTACAGTGCTTTGTAAACTTTAGTGCTGGAATCTTTTTCCAGGTCCCAGTTTACACACCTCCCTGGCTGTAGTTTAAGCCTCTCAGTTACACTCACAAAAGATATGGAAAGCAGATTATATCCCTGCTCTCTGCAGCAGACTTTGTCTCCTCCTCTCCTTCTCCTTCTCCTGATTGGTTTTTATTGGACTGACTCCAATTTGTCCATCTTTCAGAAGTCATGCTCAAATCTGACACTCCAGCTTTGACCTGGTGAATGTTGAGTAGATTGGAAAGAGAGGCTGATGAGCCCTCCAAGGCAGGCACATCTTACACTGTACTAGAGCATCCTCCTTTCCTGCAACTGTTGCCTTATGTTCAGCATGGGATCTACCAGATCTGACAGGTCCTTTTCTGCAGAGCTGTTACTAACATCCACATCTATCCCGTGCTTGCATAGCTGATGCTTCCCATGGAATAGTAGAACCATCCCTCGTCCTTACTCAGCTTCATCCCACTTTTTCAAGTGACTCTCTGTTTTATGATCTTTCCAAATTCTTATCTCTCTGATTCCTCTGTGGTCCCTCTTAGTGCTGGGTTTATACCTGCTGGGTTGCAGGTAAGCAAATGGAATAAATGGTTTCTATTCTGTTGTGCAGGCCCATGACAAAATCCTCTGTATCAATATGGACACCTTATAAATGCTAAGATGAAAGAAAAATCTTCAGAGCTGAGTCAGCACTTCCTTGGAAACTGCAGTTAAACAAGCAGAAAACTGAAAACAAGAGTCACAGATTTTTTTTATTCTTTTGCTCATTAAGTACTTGCTTGTTACAGTTAACAATCTAAAAAAAAATAAATTAAAGCATTCACCTCATTCTAAAAATCAAACTGAGTAATACCAGGAGTAGATGACATGTATTTCTGGTTTAGCACCAGTCAGTTTAAGCATCAGTCATACAAGAACAGATTTATAGCTGAAATGAGTTGCCTTCTCAGAATAAATGAAGCAGGAAGCCCGTTACTTCTTCACTCAATCTATTGCATGTAGCAGATGTATTGTAAGCATAACCCATCTATTTCAAAGTCTGTGGAATTTAAACACATCCATATCTTGCAGAAGGAGTCTTAAAACTTACTCTCAAGACACTGATTATTCTGGAGCGTGAGTCATTTGGGATTGTATTAGGAAATAACAACCTGCAGTGGGTGAAGAAATTTTATTGAGTAGTCCAAAGTCTTTTTACCTTTTGGAAGTTCAAGGATAAAAGTGGAAATGTTCCTACTGGATCTTGTTCCTCACTGATCAGAAGATGTGCCATCAGAAGATGGGTAAGGACTACTGTGTGTCTTTACAAGTTCTCTCCAAGGCTAAAGGTATATTTGGTGTCTTGACATTATGGGAGATTCTTAATTCTCATCTGTCTTGCAGAACTTCTTGAATATTTTTTTCGGCACTTCAAGACTTACATCAGAGATGCTGTACAAGTGGAAAGCATGATGATTTTTTTAATATCTCAATGATGATGACTTATTATTATTCTTCACTCAATTTCTTAGCCTAAAACACTTGATAGTCTCATTCAACCATTTATAAGGTAAAATTCCTTGTTTACAAAAATAAAAGACTGATTAAATTGTCTCCCTTTAAACAAAGATGAACAATTTTCACTGTTGGTCTTCAACAATTAGCTAAGTGAAGCTATTTATGAGTGTCTGTGTTCTAAAATCTGCATCTTTTCCATGCTGAGTGGCAACAGAGTGGAGACTTACTCTTGTTGCATGAATATGTTGTAACCCGTGCATTTTTCACAGAGCTGTTCAAAGGAAAAATGACAAATTAATTCATTAAAAGCTGTATGGAAGACAAAGCCTAAAACAGGATCAGCAATTCTTATTAGAACTATATTGTTCCACATCATGAGCAGTGGTTGCCTGAGAACCTCAAGAGTCCTTGTTCTACACCATTACAGAGCAGAAACCCTTTTAGCTTAGATAGCTGTGATGGTCAGGAATGTCTACTCTGTCTTAGATGGAGGAGTTGAAGCCATGCCTGGCATTTTTAAGTGCTACTACAAAGCAATAAATCAATGATAATGGTTTAATAGTAGGAGCTGTCACTCCAGGGCAGGGACTGATTTTGTGTTTATAGGACACCTAATAAAACAGGGCTAAAATTTAATTGAAAGGTCAAAGAGCTTCTAAAATTGAAATAACAATAACTACTACAGTAATGTATTTCACAGACCCTGTAACCCCCAAAGAACCTGGCTAGAATGGCTGAGCCAGTACCGACCAGTTGACAATTAACTCCTCTCGTATGCCAATGTCACAATGTTTGCTAACATCAAAATAAGTGCAACTAAAAGGAGGTTGTAGCGAGGCTGGTGTTGATCTCTTCTCCCAAATTACTAATGATAAAACGAGAGGAAATGGCCTCAAGTTGTGTCAGGGAGGTTTAGATTGGATATTAGGAAGAAATTCTTTGCTGAGAGAGTGGTTGGGCACTGGAACAGGCTGCCCAGGGAGGGGGTGGAGCCACCATCCCTGGAGGGGTTTAAAAAACAAGTAGATGTAGTACTGGAGGCTATGGTCTAGTGGACAGAGATGTCAGGATGAAGGTTGGACTTGATCCTAGAGGTCCTTTCCAGCCATAATGATTCTATGCTTGTGTGAGAACCGTCGGATAGACTCAGTGTCTTCTGTGAACAATTTCAAACCCCCCAGGGGCAGCACGGATAAGAAAAAAACACTACTACCC
>VWZY01002783.1:12801-43580 GCA_013399075.1 Chloroceryle aenea | reverse complement strand
CTAAAAGGAGGTTGTAGCGAGGCTGGTGTTGATCTCTTCTCCCAAATTACTAATGATAAAACGAGAGGAAATGGCCTCAAGTTGTGTCAGGGAGGTTTAGATTGGATATTAGGAAGAAATTATTTGCTGAGAGAGTGGTTGGGCACTGGAACAGGCTGCCCAGGGAGGGGGAGGAGCCACCATCCCTGGAGGGGTTTAAAAAACAAGTGGATGTAGCACTGGAGGCTATGGTCTAGTGGACAGAGAGATGTTAGGATGAAGGTTGGACTTGATCCTAGAGGTCCTTACCAGCCATAATGATTCTATGGTTGTGTGAGAACCATCAGATAGACTCAGTGTCTTCTATGACCAATTTCAAACCCCCCAGGGGCAGCGCGGATAAGAAACCAACACTCCTACCCCAAAAGCAGATGCCAGCCAATTCAGTTGAATAGGTAGATCTCTCTCCAGGCTCTCCTCCATCAGCCCAGCACCCAGTCAAAGGAAATGAGTCATCCTGTCACCTCTTCCCACTTCTAATGCTGTCAGCAAATTGCAACTGTTGAAGTAGCTCAGGAAAAAATATCTTTCTGCTGTTTCCTAAACTTATCCCACTTAGAATTCATGTGTTGTGCAACAAGAGTAGGAACTGAAGGCTTCCTAGCAATATTTCAGTGAGTAACAGGGGGAATTACTGTTATTTCCAAGAGAAGAAAATGTGAAACATGCTTAACAAGATAAAATGAGCCTGGGGAAGGTTAATAAAAGCCATTCCAGTGAGATTGCATGTAATTTTGTAAAGAATATTGTTGATTGCATGCCTACTGGCCAAGTTAATACTGAAAAAGATGTCTGAGGAGAGGAAATAAAGAGAAGATTGAGACCAGTTTGTACACATTTGAAAGAAAACAGGGTGTCACAAGGAAAATCCAGCTTCAGATAGGTAATCAGAGCATTTTGGTTTGGTGATGATAGGGAGGTAAGTGGATAGCCCAGTTCAGGTTAGCACGAGTGACTCTGAAGTGATTCATACTTCAGATACCTGAGGCAGAGTAACTGGAAGGGCAAGATGTAATTAAGAAAATAAAGAACGTGCACAGTGATGCTCTTTGCACCTGGTGAGCACGAGCGTGTTGAGGATGTGCTGGGAGAGCTACAGATGGGAACTGACGTGGGGAATGTGGGTACACAAGAAATACCAGGATTTGTAGGACTCTGCTGAAGAAGACCCACTTCTCCAAGGTGCTTTCAAGTCAGGAGTACATAACCCTGTAAGTTAATTGGAGCAGGGGGGAGATGAGCTTGTTTGTTAATTACAAATACATTAGTGGTAGTGAAAGGAAACTCATTAGCTCTTTAATCAGTGTCACTGCTCTACTGTAAGGGTTTGCTGAAGGACTACGTTAGGTAGTTCTCATTTTAAAAGTGAATTAGCAGCAAACTTTGACTTCTCATACTTCACAATTTAGGCAGGTGTTTATTGACATATAGCTAAAGAAATTGAAATAATGAGCACCTTTAGTTAGGAACTTAATTTGTCTGAGAAATTATATCCTAAACTGCATAGAACACAAGCCAAACACAAGGGACCAGTTCACATTTAACACCTCTCAATGCATGCAATGATGCAATGCATGTATCACTAACAAGTAACATTTGAGGTTCCATATTCAGCATCTCTGTGATTCAACTTCAGTTTTGATGCCTTGCAGTTAACAAGTTATTATGAAATAACTCAATTTAAAAAAATAAAACAAAGAACAAAAACAAAATTAAAAACAAACAAACAAAAAATACCAGCAACAAAAAAAACCCAAACAGCTTAAATGCCTGCTCAGATATTTCTGTTAGAAGAAAAGGCTGTGATTTTTTTGCCATTTATGAAGGATTAAGCAAAATCCTTGACAGAACTGTAGCCACTGCTTTCACGTGTGTGATTGGTGGTACTTAGTAAGTTCTCCAGACAGCAAACTGTCCTAAAAAAACCTGCTGACAGCAGAACACAGTCACCTGCAGCAGGGCTTCCACCACCATCTCCATTACCTCTCCCATGGATGCTAGTATCTGACAAGCAAGCAGCCCTGGAGCAGATACACCACAGTCTTCTTTCACCTTCCATTTTTTCTTGCTCTTTCATTTTCCAAACAACCTTTAGAACCAGGCATGATGGAATAGGACGCTATGGATGTTCCCTTCTCAGGGAAGGGGTTACATGCCTCATAGCATCAATATATGTCCATGAGAAATCATGAATGTTGAATCTATTTTTCTGAGAAGTTAGTATTTTGGTATTTTTGTGGACTACCCACTTCTTCACACAGGGCTGGAACACCTCTCATACGAGGACAGGCTGAGAGAACTGAGGTTGCTCACCCTGGAGAAGAGAAGGCTCCAGGGAGACCTTATTGGAGCTTTTCAGTACTTCAAGGGGGCCTACAGGAAAGATCATGAGGGACTTCTTAGCAGGGCCTGCTGCAACAAGACAAGGGGTAATGGTTGTAAACTAAAAGAGGGAGATGTAGACTTGAGAGAAGGAAAAACACTTTTACAACAAGGGTGGTGAGAGCCTGGTCCAGGTTGCCCAGAGTGGTGATGGACACCCCAGCCCTGGAACCATTCCAGATGAGGTTGGCTGGGGCTCTGAGCACCCTGCTCTAGCTGCAGATGTCCCTGCTCCCTGCAGGGGTCTTGGACCAGATGAGCTTTAGATCCCTTCCAACCCAAACCAGTCTCTGATTCTTATATCAGTCTCACAGCCTTGACCACATAGCAAATCATGCTCCCATTTGCTCCCAGCTGCAGAGCACATATCAGCTCAGGGGCAAGAAAGGTGGGCTTCTTGGAAAAACATCTTTTGGGTGTGCAATGGATGCTCTACTCCCACAGCACTTCTAAGCATCTGTGAGAAATAAGGGTTCTGTGTTTGTACCTATGGGAAGACCTTATCTACACCAGATGCTCTACTTTGGAGGCAGAAACGAACTTGTTGGGTCTAAATCTCTTGTCAAGAAATCGTGACAAAAAATGGCAACATTCAGCTCAATGTCTTTAACAGCTCAGAATGAGATGTTATCCTGCACCAAAACCAAGCAAGGATGTTGAGTAAGGAAACTGTGTATGACTTTTTGATCTCAAGAGCTGCTGTACTATGTGACTGGGGAAAAAATAAGAGAATTTCAGGAAACAAAGGCTAAGTCAAAATAAATCAGATAGCAAATAAATGTCAGTACTTTTAGTTTCATTTCAATATGGGATTTTAAATTGATAACTTCCTGGGCTGCAGATTAAAAGGTTACAGAGGACGCAGAGCATGTTGGAGGCATGGAATTCACTTTCCAGTTTTTGCCATAGCAGTTTTCATCCTCATATGAGCTCTTGGGAACTATCTGACCAAAGGTAAACAGCTAACTTGTCTCTTAATGAGCATCTGGGTAACAATTTACAGTAACCTTAGCTCCGTGTGGGAAGGATGCTCCTTAAAGTATGGGTGTTGTTTTCAGGATGAGAAACTGGTACAGCTTTAAATAAGTTTTACTGAATGAAATGAAACAAATGATTTAGCAAACTATAATATGAGTTAAATAAGTTCAGCATAGTCAGGTAACTTTTAAATAAATAGAAATTATTTTTCTGCTTAGCCAAATCTGTAGTTATACCTCCCAGGTACCAACCTCAGCAGTAAGTTGGTGCTATATTCCTACTGCTAAAACATCCATTTTCATTTTACATGTATCAAATTTTTTTTTCCTCAATATTTTTAGAATATTCTAGTGTGAATTTTTCTTAAAAGATACATACTTCATATAAGAAACCCTTTCACACATGAATGTAATTTTATAATGGCTGTAAACTAGTAGGAATCTCCTAAAAATAGTCCCCACTTCTTCAAAATCAGCTCTTAAAATGCCACTGTTTCTAAAGACCTTCAATATGGGATTTGAGGCTCTATTCATATTCAACAAATAAATCAAGCCCATATTCTCCATCTGCCACCATTGGCAGTAACAAAACATAAACTGGATGGTAAATGAGTGAACCCTGTTAGTGTCTTTTCCATAGGAAATACAAAAATATATTTTCGTTTTGCTAAATAAATCTCTGCTAGCTACAGTATGGCTGTAGTTGTGTGGCTTGCACTAACAGAGGAATAAAAACTCTAAGCTTTGCCTAACGAGGTGGTTTATCCAACAATTGTACATATTCTGGATTTAAAAAGTGAAGGTCCAGAGTAACCACTGTTTGGCTGAAACCAGAAGGGTTTTTCTCCAAGCACATTCACAGCAGAACCCCCACTCCCTTCAGGGAGCTGAAATTCAGCAAGGCCGTAGTAAGAGTTATCAGAAATCTGTATTTACAGCCAAAACCCCTGAAACTGATGCCTTTATAATAGGAATTAAGTAAACAAAGATAGAAACTGTGTGAATAAAAATACTCCTATGAATCTGAAAGCTGTTGACTATGAGTCATAATTACTAATCACTTCTTTAACATATGTCTGCCTTCTTTTTAAGGACTAAGGTTAACAATAATTTCTAGTGTTTCTTGCTTCCTATTCTTTCACCAGATTAGCAACTACAAGAATTTTTCTCTGATTTTAATCAAGCAAATATGAAACTATGAAATTGATCACCAAATACTTTTTTTTCCAGACTTTAAAATAAATAAGGTTCAGAAAGAGAAGGAATATTAAATAAGAGGAGGGGGAATATGAAGTAATGTTTAATGCTTTTGGCATTATTTCTTTTAGCAGTGAATGCTAAGCAGTGCTTCAAGCTGAGATCACAGTTGAGCAGACAGAAAAGGAAAATATCATTTTGTCTGTAAGTTCTCAGAAAGACCAATCTGTCAAGAGGTAAAGAAATAGGTCACATGAAAGTTAATGGAAAGTAATAAACAGAATACACTATGCCACAATGCTTCATCTCAATTAAAAGTTCACATGCTGACTGCCATTTAAATTGACAGATACCCAGCTCTTATCAGCCTGATTATTTATAGCCTTTGCATTTATAAAGGCTGTTTATTCCACTGGGTAGCCCCTGGAATCCTCCTGTTGCATTTCTTAGTCAAGAATAATTGAAGTGTAAAGTAGAGAAATGCCAGGATTCATAGGAAAATGTTTCATGGGAGAATGTTTCTCTGTTACAGATGTTCAGATGCATCCGAAAAACCATACTTGTATCTGAAGATCTTATCCTGAATTAGCAGCTTACATTTAACTCTCCCAACCTGTGTATCTTATAAGGACCTGAGTGCCAAGGATTTTGCATGGAATTCTTGCTCATTCCTACTTGTCCAGCATAGGTGAGAAACTGAGCACTTTGGGTGGCTGTCTCCTCTCCTTATCCAAAGCTGTGGGCTTATTCTGCTATCAAAAGCCTGAAAAAGAATGCATCAGGGCCTATTTTTAAATGCTTCTAAGAGGAATTTGTACTCAGTTAAGTACTGCCTACAATGCACATAATAAAATGGGAGCGTGCTTTGGAAAGCCCTGACTGACTGTGCACGTTGGCTGGTGCTCTGCCAGCCTAATGCAACTTGATTTTGATATAATGGAATGGAGCACAGGGATGAAAAGCAGCAATCCTAATAAGGCTCCTCTTTCACCAGCTTATTTATTTCTGGTTGCTGAAGCAGGTGCCACTCTATCCCTCTGTCTTTCAGAGCATATAATCTCAAAATAATTAGCTAAAATGACTTTTCTCTGTGTCATAATTAACTGAAATCTAAGTAACAGACTATTACTTTTCTATTGCAAAACCATTCAGGCAAATTTTCAACCAGTATATACCAGCAGCACAGATGTCAGCTGAACAAAGACAAACCCTACAGTAGCAACAAGTTTCCTCTCGGGGAAAGCGATGTCCTAACTGGACCTGCCTGCCCTGGAGGGGCTCAGAAGGGAGCTGGCTGCATTCCACACTGTTTCAGTTGCCTGCTTTTCAGTGTCTCTGCAGATCAGCCTGTGCTCTGACTTGTATATGGTGGATTAATGTTCAAAAGAGAATTGTACAAAGCTACCAAATTAATTTCCGTGTGATTCTGGTTTTAAACGGGGGGTTGGAGGGTGAAAGGCTAATGCATCAGCTCAGCACGTCAAGCACATCTCATTATGCAGAAGTTAATATTAACATGCTCCATTTCCTACTTCTTTAAGGATCCGACGCTTTCAGGGGCTTTTCTTCTCCTCATGCTAACTGTACTAGCTGCATCTTTTAGCTAGTTTATTAACACAGAGTTTGTGTCAAAAATTCCTTGGAACGAACCAACAATCAGGCTTTCATGGAATCAAAGATCGTGTAGGAAGGAAGGGAAGTAAGCTGTGGCAGAATAGATGAGGATGCTATTCTGGGTTCCAGTGGGCAGCAAAGTTGGGCAGAGTTACCTACTGAATTCAGTACATTCATTCTTGGAAGAAAAATGCTTTTTCACTTTAGAAGTGTATGGAATTGTCATCTTTCTCTCCCAGCCCTGTGCATACACATCCGCTGCTAATTCTGGCCTTTACAGGATGCTTTGAATGTCACTATGGGGGAAAAAAAGGCAAAAAAACCCAAAACAACCCAGTCATAAATGTTCTGCACAAGCACTTCTGGCACAGAAGTGCCAGGCCACCAGTATAGAGAATAGGCTGGGACACTCTAACCTCAAAGATTTGAAAGGATGTGTCCAAAGCCACATCTGAATTGCATTGTGCTGAACTGAGATGGTTGGCAGCTACAACTTCTTTTCTCATCCCACGCAGGGATGTAGGAAATCTTGTGTAGGGAACCTTGATGAAGTCTGCTGTTGACATTTAAATAAATTAATGATGTTCTCTGTATACAAACAAGAGAAGCTGATGTTTCAGCAGCGATGGGCCTGATTAGTTTTTAATGATGATGAAGCCAGCACTTTAATGGTTTGTGTTGAGTTTTTTAAGCCAAATTTTCAGTGAGCTTGTTCATATGGAAACACAATGCTTTTTTGTGTATTCAGCTATGTGAAAGCATCTACACTCTGGCTAAATCTAAACTGTGCATGAAACACATGCTCCTTATTGTACCAACAGCAGACTTGATTCAGGGAGAAAATGTGGCTCCCTTCACACCTCTTTCCTTCCCAAATTTGAAGGTGGACAGGAAAGGTGTGTATCTGGGTTTCTCAGATATGTCACTGCCATATCTATACCTACGAGCTGAGAGGTGCCTCTGGCTCAGTTAATTTAGACACAGCCACTGCCATTTTCCTGTCTGCTGCAGCTCCAGTGAAGGGCAGTTTCTGTCCTGTGACAGGAGCTGCTCTTTTCTAAGAGCAATTGATGCAACGCATTAAGAGAGCAATTTTAAGATGGATGCATTCCAGTTATTCTTGATGTACTGCTTTTCCAGATTTGATCCTGTCAGTCTGAAAAGGAGCGGATACTTTTTGTGTACAGAAAAAAGAAAATCAATCTCCATATAGTAAAGGGAAAGTAGGTATGTGCAACTCTACCTGGTAGCTTCAAGAAACTCCTTGAAATTCGTACTCTTATGAAGACATGGCATTAGGAAAGCATTAATCTTGACCAAGACTACAGAGAATTGATTCACATGTCATTCTTAAAGCTTAAAATGCAGATAATTTGTCTGACTTGAAGTAATCTCAAGACACTTCAAGAGAAGATGTTAAGCCAATTAAGGGGACAAGTGTAAGTTGCTCAAAAGCCAACAAAAGATAATATTGTTCTCTTCCTTCCCTTGCCACTCAAGTGTTGCTTGCAGCCCCTCAAAACCAGCACAAATTAGATGGTCTATCATTAATAAACTATTTCTGCTTATTTTTATTAAACAGCAGGTGCTAACAAGGGATTTTAGGTTTTTATTTCTTTATTACATCAAATAAAGGCTCTGCAATAAGCAAATTGCCAATTTATCCTCCTTCATGCAGGTAGGTGAGAAGTATTTTTTCTTTCCTACCTGAATACAAAAAAAATCTCAAAACTGTTCCCATAACCCCAAAACAACACTTAAAAGCTCAGAATAAGACACTGTGCTAGGACAGAGACATGTTACAAGACCACTGTGATCCACTTTAGCTAAAAGGATATTCATGCTTTCAACATACTGGTTTTGTTAAGGATAACATCCAGGAATGTTGCCATAAAGGAAGGATTTTTAGTGTCATACTTGAAGACCACTCCATAAGGGTTTGTTGTGAGAAGCTGAGACAAAGTGTATTTTGTAGGTAAAAGTCCCCCTAATTTAAAGGCTATGATAACACGTGACACCTTTGGAATCAGGAGCTTGTGTTTTGTTCAGCTCAAGTGAGTACAGTTGTATTCTACAAAACTCTGAAGTAACAAGAGCAGTGAAACACAGTTTCCTAAGGATGTCTCTTGTGGCTGGATTTGCTGGCACCTCACACGGTGTCAGTTCCAGCTGATGTTCTTCCCCTTTGGAGTGCTTGCAGTGTAGAGACTCCTACATAGACTGCCCCGTGCCTCCTAAGGCTAGAGCTCGTGCTACAGTGGGCATTGCCTTTACAGGTGCTGCTTTTCCTCACCCTCTGGAAACCATGCAGAACGTAATACCTTTTAGACAACTCCTTCTTCCAAAATTGGAATCATTCAGATAACCTGCTAAAGTCATCAGGTACAGATACCTGAATACAAGAGAGGGACACAGTGGAAGTCTTGTTTCCTTCTGAAATGAGTAAAAAGGAGCTGCACGAATGCCCCAGCAGGACTGTGAGAGGACAGACCCAGCTCTGTGAACCTCTGATCAGCTGCAGCACATCTTGCACCAGTTCCTGACACTACAGCAGTGACACAAGACAGTTAATTAAAGAGGATGCAAGAAAAAAAAAAATGAAGTATCCACAGATCCATTCAGTACCATTCCTATTTTCCCTTTCCCTAGCAGCAGAAGTGTCCAATGGCAGCTGACACTGATTCCGATCCTGCAGGAGAAAACACTGATGTTTGGAATGGTGTTCACTCATCCTGTTCTTCCCCAGCATATCATGCTGCCTTCACAGCTGAGAGAAAGATCCCTTGGCTATTCACACTGAGGACATACGTAGCATTTAAAATGCACTATTAATTTGCATTAGTTGCAGAATGCAGTCCATTTAGCACATGGAGAGAACAGGACCCGTGCAAGTAAATCAGAAATGATGTGACACATTTTTAAGTGTACCATGTAACAGCATGTCAAAGTATTCTTCTTCTTTTACATTAGAAGAAATCTTACACTTGAACTGCTGAGAAAATAATTTACCCTGATTTTTTTTAAAGCCTGATTCAGTCCTCTTAACATAATTTCCTGAGCTTTGAACTCATTGAATCTCCTAATAATGTCCTTAAATGAGGGAAGGAGGTAATTTTCTCTCTTGCTGCCTTTAGGGGATCATCAATCATGCATCACTCATAAGTGTTAGCATTACACCATGGCTGCCTTTTTTTTAAAGAAGCCTAATCATGCATGGAGAAAGTGCTGCACAGTAAAAGTTTCCATTTATAAACTGCACCAAATTCTTTGTGCTCCTCCTGTGAGGCTATTTTAGTATAAAGCTCTCCAGTGATCTAGTGATTCACTGTGAATCCAGTGATTCCTAGCTCCAATAATTTTTTTGGTAACCTTTCCTTCACCCACTGCCACAAAACATTTCTATAACAAGCAAATTCCACGGATGTTATAAGCGGTGACTTAGGAGTTGTACTGTGACAGTGTCACAGAAGATGTGCTGCTTAAGTCAAGCAATGATGCAAGTACTGAACTCTTTGAAAAGCCAAGCTACTTTTATTTAAAACCATGGCTGCCTGCACTAGGTTATGAAGACCTGGTTTGACTGAGCACTTCTCAAACATTTGCATATTCAGCTCATTTCAGTACTAAACCAGTCAAATTAATACACTGGTCTTTACCACTTGAAGAGTGGATTAGATAATACCAGATGTGTCGGGCTTCATCTGAGCCCTCAACTGGCTTTTCCCACATTACCAAAATCAATATTTGCTTTTCCAGAAAGAATTGCAATTGGCAGTAGATGATTAGGAGAAATGAAGTCTGAATACTAACTGTACCCAGTGGCAGTAATTGTACAGAAGAAAAGCATGAAATCATTTTGGAATCTCACTGTTTGTTGAAAAGAAAAAGCATTTCCATAGTAGACTTTATTTCTTTCAAGAAAACAAATCAGAGATGGAACAGAATACCCCTGGTGCCTTCCTGCTTATTTACAGAGTTCAGTTTCCTGAACCACTGGTGCACAGCAAGAGACATCTCTGCCCATCACTCCAAGGCCTCACAGCACGAGGGGCTTGTTCAGGATCACACTCCCAAGGACTGTTCCCTGCTTCTTTTCCCCACTTTTTCCACTTCTTTTCACACACCTTTCCATTCAGACAACACTCTCTGAACTCCATTCCCTCCTGCAATACCCATTTCTAAATGGCCTCACATGAACCTTTACTGGGGGCAGTTGCCTGGCCATGTTTTGGCACAGGAGACATTTATGGTCTCATAAAGATGCTTATTTGTTTGAAAACACTTGTGGAAAAAGAACACATCTTTCCCCACTATGGTTTCATCATACTTTAAACCAGTCTTCCATAAGGTATATATAGTAGCAGCAGCAGGGAGCAGCCTACACTTGAGGCTAGCAGTCTCACAGAAATACTCTGCAAATATCATCTCCTGTTCTCTCCTCTTTCAGGCAAGACTTGAATAACTGGCACTGCCTCACGCCTGTCAAAAGACAGCGCTGTAAATCCACTCTGAGCAAAAAAAGGAAGATGTAAGTAAAATGCACATGTTCACCAAGTCTGTTTTTTTCACCTTTTGAACTCCAAGAGCAGCTTTTTAAAGCAATCAGCTCCAAGTGCAAATGATACCCTGCTGTCACTTAGTCTCCTTTCCCCAGAAACCCATTTGCAGAGTATTATTTGTTTATTTCTCTCAGGACAGAAATAAGCTTTAAACATGAGAAAGTTAATACACTTCATAATGATAAACCAGGGGTTTAAATGAGCACAAAAACTTGCTGAGGCAAAGCCTTTAGAATGATATTAAAGCTCTAATAGGATGCCCGGCATGCATTTGAAACATCCATGCACACAAAGCAATGACCCAGGACACTGTCACTGCTGTTTCTATTATCATTAGGACTTGGCAAGCTGTGTCTTATTAACGAGCATTCAGTGCAGTGCTTTACCTGTTGTGGGAAGCACTGTACCTTCAACACCTCCCCCCTTTTTCTGAGAACCAACCCTGAATGAATATGAAACTGCTGTGAAATAAGGGAATGCACCACGTAGCAGAAGAAGCCCAGAGTAGAAGGTTTGCATATTGACAAGACAGTCCAGCACCACACAGAGATGCCAGTGCTACCTGAATGACCAGCAGCAGTCCAGCGTGGGCCCAGTGTGGTACCTCCCCAGGCAAAGAAGGGAGAACTGAATCACTCCTGCCAGCAGTACGTAAGAGGACTCACCTCAGGAGAGAGAACAAGTGAAGGATTATTGGGTTTAAGCAGGTAAATACTGGGTGTCCTGCTCCTTTGCAGCCAGCCTCCCAATCACTCACAGGAGAGCACTCACCACACTGCTCCTCCATGCAGAGCAGAGGGAGATCCCTGGTCACAGAACCATGACACTGCTAAGGAAGCACTAAGCCTGTCCAAGAGAGGAGTCAGCAAACACAGTCTTGCTTCTGTAAACAGATGCCACAAAACTGTGCATACCCAGGGTAAGCCTCACTGAAAGGTCAGCTGAAGAAGTACTACAGCAGGTTTTTGTACTTCTTGCTGATTCCACTTACTACCTTGGGTCTCCAAGATCTGTACAGCTCCTATGGGTCTGTCTCTACCTATCCCAGAGGCGTAAATGATGTAAAGCTGTATGAACAGTCTGGGCTGGACTGTGCTTTCAGAGGCACCTTTTTCTCTCCTGCAGCACTCTCAGTCTCCCACAGGAGGGCTGATGCTGCTGGCACTCTTAGTGCAGTACTTTGCCTATGTGTCAATTCCATGGGAGAGCACAAGTCAGAGAGATTTCCTGGAAGTCCTGGGCAGGGGCTCGTGTGCCTGCTCCCACGGAGGGAAGTATCTACTGCAGATAGTGCTGGGCTCCTTCTCAGGTACATCCGTTCAGATTCGGATCCTTTTTTCATGGAACTGTCTCAACTCTTCAAATCAAGACTTTGTAATTGACCCTGCCAGTCAGAATTTCAATACTTCAGGCTTCTTTCTTGTACCTTCAGGGTTTGTTTGGCTCCAAATTAATCTGTCAGGCAAGCAAGGATGAAAAGAAAAATAATGTAAGCAGCTTAGCAGGAAACTTTATCCATTTAAAGCAAATCTTCAAATAGTTATTAAAATGCAAGCTTAGCTTTTCTTTGCTTCTGCTGCACAGAAGCAGCCTGAGAGAGACAGTCACTACTGCATGTTTACAAAACAGATTTTTCCCACTCGTGTTTGTTTTAATGGTTGGTTCAGTGCAGCATATAACCAGTGAGCAGTTGATTTTGGGCTCGTGAGAGCAATCTTTTGTGTTGAAACCCCACAGCATGTTCACTGCTAAGCACCATGCAGTTTTTAGCCTCTACTCAAACTCTTTGTTTTCCACATCCGCATTCTGGTTTCCATCACACACAACTCCTTCAAGTGGTCCACACATCTAAATGACAACTGGCTACTGCCTAACCAAAAACTGACTCTGAATTTCAATGCAAAGTCTTCCACTGACCTCATGGATCAGAACTTTGATAAACATAAATGCCTCATAATGGTAGACTCACCTAAAGAAAAACTCTGTTTAAATGAAGTTAGGTTCTTTTTTCCTAAAGCAATTATCTCCAAGAACAATAAAAAGAATGTTAGACATTTAAAAAACATTCCTAAATAATTAAAGACTCATTCTCTTAAAAAAGAGTATTTGTCCTACATTGGAAAACATCTTTAAATTACCACAATGCTTTTTGGAAGTATCAAATGAAATTTTTTCTCATAAGACAATTTTTTTACTAAGTCGAGCCTTTTGAAGATGGTCAATATTGTTGGAATATCCTCCCATGAATATGAGGCATTATGTTAGCCAATCATTCTGGAGGGCTCCCAAAGTGCAGGATGGTAGATTTACAGATCTACACGTAAGCCAATAGCTTACCAAGGTGTCAGGCTGATAGAGGCCACAACTACTCTTCTGCCAACCTACAAACCACTTCTGCTAGAAAAAGGAAATAAATTTAAAAGGCTGGCTGCATAACTAACCTGGCCTTGCAGATAGAGGAACCCATAAAAGCAGGAATATTTACTATGGGAAGCTGAAGAAAAGAGTGCTTTTACCACCCAGTAATGAGAGGACTTGGGGGAACTATTCCTGCTCCATTGACTAGTTTACAGGCAGACAGCAGCCTCTGGCTGTAACAGGAACTATCAAACAGATTTGATTTGCTGGGGTTTTTTGCTCCTAGGAGTTGTGAAAAGTTTCCAGAAAGAAGTTGTTTTTCTGCCTCCCTTGTTGCCCTGAGTACCTGATGTAGCTACATTCTGTACAAATGGTACATTTTGATTTTTCTGACTGTTACAGGCAAATTTTTTATTGGAATCAGCAAGACCACTGCTGAGTGAAAAATATTGTAATTAATCTGTGTTACAACGACCCTTCTCAATTTTTTATGTTCACTGAGGTTTAGGAAAAAATACTCAGAAACTCAGCAATAAATATTTTCTGAATTTCAAATTTAAATAATTGTTAAAAAAAGAGAAATAAATGAAATCATCAGGAAAGAAGCTAAACTGGGATCAACTGGGAGTTGTGCTCATGTACAGTCTCATTCCAGAATGAACTAAGAGGTTTTGAATTGCAGAGAGGACATGGCATAAACAACCCCTTCTTATGTGTCTGCCTTTGTTTATTGCTGACTGACTGACTGGCTGCTTCTGCTTGATCTCCTTTCTTCTATTAAAATCTTTACTTATTATTTCAGCTCATTTGTTTTTTACCAGCTGTATGTTTCTGGAAATGTGGATAAGCAGCATATCCATACCATATTTCAACATCTTATTCAAAGCCACAGCACTGACATCCCCAAATAACTCACTTCTGTGGAAATCTGTTCCACTCCATGTGGCTACCCTAGCAGGAGTTTGCTGTTTGCATTTTTTTAAACACAGATCAAGTCATTCTTCTTAAAAGGAACCACGAGCCTTCTGTGCTAAAGTTTCCTAAATACAAAGCTAGGTACAAACAGAACATTTTCAAACAACTTTAATTCATCTACTTCCCTGCAGGAATCAACCTTTGTAGATAGATTAATTACCTAGAAACACAGGGAAGTTGGGCCTTGCTGAAAGGCAGGGTATTGGGGCATGGCTTGGAGGGGTGTGCAACTACCATGCTAACCTGCTGGAGACCTTTCACTGCCCTGGTGACCAAGCCTGAATCTTGCAATCCACCACCTTCCTCTTCCAGGTATCCCACCTCGTAACTCTAATCCTTTCCATCTTCTTTCTTCACAACTGCTTTGACTCTTCAAGTCTTGCTCAGCTCAGCTTTCCACACAGCACGTGATCCAGCTAGAGGCCTTCTCTAGTTCCTGCTTTCCAAACCCATGGATTTTCTCTAGCTCTTCCCTCTTCTGTTTCTCCTGTTGCAGTCTAGAGCCAGGCTTCTCTCTGTTCCTTCACGCTGACTCTTGCTGTAAATACCTCATCTGTAACCTGCCATCTGAAACAGATTGCCTCTGTCTCATCAATTCACTCCCTCTTTTCAAATCTCAGTCAAAAGCATAGATACTCTCCCTGGCCTATATCTTTTATTTTTTTCTTCTTTGTTAACAGCTTTATGCCTGAATGCCTTAATTAACTCACTGTAGAATGTCTTTACACAATGACTTCCTGCAATTTATAGTCTTCTGTATCTGAGGGGCATTTCAGAGTGTATTATTTATGACATTTTCTGTAAAACAGGGCACAATTGTACTCCTGTGATCTGCCAATAAATCAGTCCTACCTATAACAAAGTTATGCCCTGGAAAGAAAGACTGTACCTCATGTGCATACAATAGAATTAAGGAATCAACAGCTTTAGAGTATATCAAATTAGCTTGTATTTTAAAATTTGCAAAAAATATTTGTATCATCTGTAGGGTAGAATTCATTTCAGGTAAAAGCAAGGTATTCTGGCCAAATTAATTGAGTAAAAACTTGTTTAGATGATGACCAAGGCTCTCTGTTTACTTTGATGAGGTGCTGCAGCATTCTAACTTTACTGTAGGTACAACTCCAGCTTCTACTGAACATCTGACAACTTCACAAGTGGTCTCTTTGCAGAGAAAATCAAAGGACAAAAAGCAAATCACAACCCAAAGCTAATGATGGAAGACATCAGATGTGTCTGACCCCTGGTCTTTGCTGCACAAAGCCAACTGTAGGTTGCACAGACTGTGAAAGCATCACCCCAGAAGCAGCACTGCCCACAGCTGTGGAACACAGACATGTTCACACTCACATTGACATGGGGATAGAACTTTACTCACTAGTTTCTGCATTAACTAATCCAATTTAATTTTTCCATAGAAAGCTAAAGAATTACAAATATTTTGGACCACTGCATTTGTATTTTACTGGATTTGATTATGCCTGTATCTTAGTAACTCATTAACTAAGCAGTATTCTGGGTCGTTCTCCTTAGCTGTAATCTTTCAAGAATACATTCTCAGAGAGGGAAGCAGGAGACAGAAGATAAGGAAAACAGTTCAGGAGAAAAAGAGACCGGGTCATGGCATACTTAATGGAGACAATAAGGTCAGATGGCTGAGCAAAAAATTCAGGGGAAAGCAGACAATAATGTATGTGTGGTGTGGAGAAAGGACACACAGGAGAAGAAAACCTACTCAGGTCCTGAAGAATGTTGTTAATGTTTCTCAAGTGGAAAAAGAAAACCCAAACAACTCAACTTGCTTTAGATAAAAGAGAAAGATATGCTTTAGATAATGCTTTTTGGAAATGCTGTAGATGAAAGAGATAAATGTATTTATTTGTCTTCCAGGCTTAGTTTACCACATCACCCATTGCTCTGGTTGACACATGGATTGCATAGGGCTGTGACAGGAAATATCCTCTCTATTTACATCTGGTTGATAACATGAAAATGTGAGAGGCCCTACTTCATGAATATGTTCCTGTGCACCTCCTTTCTGTCCTCCTGAAGACAATGATCTCTTTCTTATAAAGTAGAGATCTAAAAAGAAGTAAAAAAATGAGCTGGCACCCAATTTACTGCACTGTTAATTCTACAACAGTTTACCACCACTGTGGGAACAGCACATCCTGCCACTCAGGGGAATAGATGCAACCACTGAAAACAAGACTGAGTTTCACAGAGCTCTGTAAATGTACCGACAGGAACCGAAACAGAGGCAGAGAGTTTTCTGAGAGGGAGCTTTTACAGCCTAAACAATTTACTGACACCAGAATGGGCTGCGTCGCTGCGGCATGGACTGATGGGCCTGGGCTCAAGTGGGACTCTCAGACCATGGGCAGGGTGCTGGGAAGCCCCAGAGGGGGCTGGGTCTCCCTCGGGACCCTCACAGGAATAACACATGTGGGAGAGATGTCAGAGGCACTGTGGACATGACATTATGAATGCTGACAAACATGGTTTGTTTGGGGGCTGGAAGAGCCCAGCAGAGAGAGACACACTGTGCAGGATCATCTCTACTGAAGACCCCACAGGCTCACTTTTTATCAGTCACACCATCATGTGTTTTTTCCTCTGCTTACATTTTTATTATAACACAATACGTCATACGCCAGCAGGCATTTCAGGGTAGTTTGGTTTATTTGGATGAAAAACATGTTTATGAAGAGATCTGGAACTCTTCATGAAGCAACTTGTTTTTTATGGCTTTGTTTCCAGGATGCAAACCAATGAAGCAATTGTTGAATTTTCTGCAGGCAACTAGTTTCATATTGTTGACTTTCCTGGCTTTTGGGAGCTACAAAAATCCAGTGCCAAAAGAAGGTAGAAAATGGTAAGACACTTTTCCCTCACTTTTCTCTCTACCCTTCAGAATGGTTCCAAATGTATTTTAGAATAGGGAAAGTTGTTAGTTATGGACTACTTTTTGCAAGCACTCTCTTCATCTTGTCTTTCTGATACCCACATGGTGAATGGCAAAAGTGATACAAGCTTCCTCTCCATCTCCTTATGGCAGGGACTAGAACAGGGTATAAAGATAGGAAAGCAAGTATATGAATGAAGATGGCAGTGATTTCCATAGAGGAAAACAAACCTGATTCAGGAGAACATCAGCCCTTGGTCCTCCAAATAAACCCCCATCAACAGAAGGAAGTTAAAACCAGGGAAAGCAATCTCAATATTTAGACCAGAGGTCCTTAGAAATGTCATTGCACTTCCTCAGTTCCTTCATTGGCTGAGAATTTTCTACTTCACTGTTTCTAGCCATTCATACTTGGGTCATGGGAATAAAAGAGTGAATGCAGAGCTGGCAGGAGAATGGCCCTGTCCTCGAGATGGATGTACTAAACCACACTCCTAACACAACGTGGGAAGAAAGCGATGAAACATCAGTGAAGGAGAAATAAGAAGAACACAATCCTAGTCCCATAGCAATGGGGTCATACAAAGCATTTGTATCTATGCATGTTACCCAATCACAAGATCCTAGTCAGGGGAGAATGTCACAGAGATTCCTGAACACTCTTCAAGCAGCACAGTATCCCATGCCCATATTTTGAGTAGGGACCTACAGCCTATCCATCTCAGCACAACAGTTTCTCAGAAACAGAGAGAGAAGGGGTGGAAACAATCTGCAGCACAAAACCGAAATTCTGGAAGTACTACTGTTGGTGAGATAAAAGGATGGCAATATCATGTAAACAAACAATTGGTAAGAGTTCTGAAAGCAAGTGCCCATCTGTTCTGGATACACAAAAATGCTACAGAGGGGACTACAATTTACAGCATAAATGGAAGTACTGATAACCTCAGTTTAACAGGAAAAGGAAAACTGCTCTACATGTCAAACACCACAGCATTACATAAATGATCCACAAAGAACAGAAAATCCAGACACAGAGATAAACTGGCACGAGTTATTCCACAGGGAATACAGGTCTGCCTGGCACACTTTGTCAGACCAGTGCTGAAATGTACTCTCTGGTAAATAAATTGTAGTAATTCCCCAAATTCTTCACATCTTCTGAAGAAAAAAACCCACAACCCTTTAAAAATATGTGCTACAGTAATGATCCTGCCAATAACCCATATTCATTCTATAGCAGCTGCTCTGAATCTCTGTGTTTCTCACTCACAAACACAGAACTGCCAACACTGGTGACCTGCATCAGCACACAAGGCTCTCCAGCCTGCCTGAGACAGCCTGAAATACATCTGAAGTGCCATGAGGAGTCACGTAGAAGGTGATTCAGAAACCTTCATCTGAAAATGGAGAGTACTTCATTCAAGAAAAGAGATTAAAGTACAAATGAGCTTCTTTAGCTTGAAGTGCATATTATGAAACAGCACAGATGCTCAAGTCTCCTGTTCCACTACATCCCTGCTTTTACTGGGACACATACACAGCAACGAGAAATCCTGATCCCAGAGGCTGGTAATCAGGGCAGTGAAGTTCAGTGGGACACCAGTAATTAGTGGTGTACCCCAGGGGCTAATAGTGGGTCCAGCCCTCTTTAAAAGATCTTTATTAATGATTTGGATAATGGGGCAGAGTGTACACCCAGCAAACCTGCTGATGAGAACAAACTGGGAGGAGTGGCTGGTACACCAGATTATGCTGCCATCAAGTGCTACCTCAACAAATTGGGAGAAACAGGCTGACAAGAACCTCCTGAATTTCAACAACAGTTGAAAGCTGAAATACCCAGGCACCAGTGTACGCTGAAGGTCCACGCAACTGGACAGCAGCTTGGCAGAAAGGGCCTTGGGGACATGAATTTGAGCATGAGCCAGTGATGTGCCCCTGCAGCAAAGGTGGCTGAGGGTATCCTGTAGTGGAGAGCTACGAGCAGGCCAAGGGAGGTGATCCAGGTGAAAAGAGCCAGGCTCTTTTCAGTGGTGCCCAGTGACAAGACAAGAGGCAATGATTACAATCACAGGACACCCTTTCTGAGCATCAGGAAACACTTTTTCACTACAAGGGTGACCAAGCACTGGCACAGGCTGCCAGGGAATTGGTGGAGTCACCTACCTTGGAGAAACTCAAAAGGATGTGGTCCAGGGCAACTGGCTCTAGGTGGCCCCCCTTGAGAATGACCTCCAGACTTCCCTGCCAACCTCAACCTTTCTCTGATTCTTTGATTCTGTATTTATTGCTTGCCAGCTGGTACTAGCTTTGCTTCCATAGGTGATTTCCACTCGTATCATAATTCTCTTATCTTTATTACAACATTGTCATACACAAGATGTCCAACTCCTACATGATTTCAGTTTCCATGTTTGCTAGCAGTACAGAAGAACTCGTTTGAATCATTTGCTTTATCAGCAAATTGTCACCATGCTTTCAGGACCATACAGATTGAAACACATACTGCTTCTAACCCTAATGTGCAAGAATTTATTGAAAAGCAAACACTGCTGGAGTTTCATTAGGTTACTGTATTTCATCTTAAATAATGCTTCTTCAGGGAGACATCTAGCATCCTGATGAACAGTAACAGATGTGACTGGTTTGGCTCAGTACCAGCCACCAGATTTATCCAAATTCCTGGAGGATGCTTGCACCATAACTAGCTTTTTGTTGTCCAACAGTAGATTATCACAGACAGTAATGGGCTGCTGCTAACTGCCCGTTATACTCTTTAACATATAGAATACATACAGAGGTGCTGAACAACTTCACGTGTGACATCTCACACCTGGAAGTCACTGAAGGAACATGTTGCTGCCACAACAGACACATACATATTGTGATGAGGATAGGAAGATGCCTGAGGTAATTCATTACACAGAAAAAGACTTCAAGTTAGACTTAAAGGTGCTCATGAGAGCTTGCTGGATGTTTTTCTTCATGGTTAGAAGGGTCACAGAAGAAAAGTTGGAAAACTGGTTTATAAAGGGTGAGGCACAGGGAAAAGCACTGGGAATGACCAAGAGGGGGTGGTGCTGTGGAAGCCAAGTGACCTTTGCTCTGAGGAGCAAGGGAAGGGAAGGTACCTGGGGTAACAAGGATTCGCAGGATGCTGGGGATGCTGGGTAGAGGAGGAACAAGAGAACTTCTTGTTCAAGAACAACAGAGCTTCATGCTCTGACAGAGGTGTCAGTGCAGCTGCCAAAGAGGCAACCTTACAAATGGAAACTGGTATATTCACAGGACACAAGTACATCATTCTTAAAGCAAATCCTGTATTACTGAGAAGTGTAAGTTTCTGAAAGACATATTTCTGTGCTGTAATAGCTGCAGCAAGTAATTCACACCAGATACTCCTTTCAATACAAGATGCCATTCCTCCCAGACATCTTGACAGTGAGAAATAATCACCTGACTGTGAAATGTCTAGTGCTGTCCCAGTGCTTTCTCCTCAGCACTAGAAAGTACATGTGCTAGACCGAGGAAAAAACTAATTCAGAGAAACAGTGACATACAAGAATCTAAGCAGCAGTTACATAAAATACCAGTGAAAAATAAGTGCAGATATTTCTCTAATGTTCCTTTCTTCTAGGAAGAAAAACCAATCAAAATTCTTTAGCAGAAGACACTTTATTTTAAGAGAGCTATGGTGACAACATCAACAAAATGTTTAAGGACAACTACCCAATGTGCATAAGTCACTACACCTCCACAGGCCAGAACTTGCCTACTCTAACATAACTATATATTCTATTTGCTTAAATTATACCAAGGCCCTCAGCATTGTCAGAAGGGTGTAAGTTGGCATCTACACAACTAAAACCTAAGCCCATTACTACCTAATTTGCTCATGCAAGGGAGATGTGCTCTCAGATATTGTCTATGTAACTGAGAAGAGCAATACACATTTCAGTCAAGAAAGAGATTTTTCAGATCATATTAACTGCAAATGCAACAATTGTTTTATCACAAAAAACAAGCAGAGGTAAAAGAAAACTCACATTAATGTATGTCATGCTTATTCTGCACTGCAGGTCTAGCCTGAAACTTTCATACTTTGGTGTAGTATTTACTATATACTTATGTTTAATGCAACATAAAACTATTGTATTTAGAAGCAGTCCCTAGCTTCAAGACCTGATTCTCTGCTCTGTGAAATTAGGAACATCTCAGCTGAAAGAAAAATCAGTCACGTAAAACCTGAAGCCAAACTTTCTTGAAACCTTGGAGCTATGCTCCTGGCTCCCCTAAAGTGAACATAAAAATGGATGCTCAGATTTTTGAAAGCACATCAGGAACATTATGTAGGTTACATGGCAAAAAAATTACACTGAAGAAAAGACCCACAAGATCCTGGAAATTTTATTACTGCAGAGCTCAGTCTTTGGGTAAAAAGAAAAACCCAAACAAACAAAAGAACAAACAAAAAAAAACAGAGAGAGAATTCTACTGACACATAGTGAAAAAAATCCCAATAAATAAAAATCAAACCCATAGTGTTTTATGCAGAGTGGGTAGAAAAAGAAGGGAGTAAAGCTGATGCTGAGGAAAACAAGTGCAATATCTCATAACAAGGGAGTTTATTATTATTACAGCCAGCAGTAATAGGCTATTATGTGTGGACATTTAGGCTACAAGCAAGCACAGCATTAGAGGGAGCTCATATTGCAAGCTGATTGTGATATTGCCCTAAAAACTTCCGAACAAAATCCATGACCATAACAAAAGGGTTCAATAAACTTCTTGATCATGGGAAATCATAGAACAGTGTGCACCTGGACAAAACAATCACAAAATAAGCAGTTAAACTGGAAAAAATGCAGCCCAGTTTTTGAGTTCAGTCAGTTGATGTTTCCTTGATACAGTTCCACTGGCAAATGTAACACAGGGAAGCCAGGACTGTACCACCCACGCTACAACACCACGCACGACTGCAGGTTTTCTCTCACAGTGCTGTTTATGAGCCTTTTTCTTCCCAAAGCTGGTATTAAGTGGTTAGTACCCTGCAGATGAGCTAGGACATTAGGAAATAACGAGCTGCAGGAGGAGCAGATCTAAAGAGCCAAAAGGTGGGTGCTGAGACCTGATACCCTGCAGTGTGTGTATCCAGAGGCTACCACTATGTTTTTTTCTATGGTATTATTACTACCAGGCTCCAAGGACCAGTGCTCCTTAGTGGCTGGAAGGCAGTAGGTGCATTCCCAGAGTGCATCCTTGGCCTTATTTACTGTCTGTGCTTAGCCCACAGCCAGGGCTAAACTCTAGCAGTTGCTCTATCACCTGGTGACCCCTCCCCAGATGAGAGGGGGGATCAGGAAAAGGAGAGGAGAGCCACAGATTGAAATGAAAATGGATTTAATGAAACTGCCAAACTACTACCAATGGCAATATAAACAAAGTTATCCTCAGCTCAGTGAACGCACAGCAGTCACAACAGGAAAGCCATCCTGGTGAGCAAGCCTCTCCGAGCATGGGGTGAAGCAGAAAGGGAAGGAAGAGGAGCAGGAGGAGCTCCCATCCTCACCAACCTTCCCCCTTTATAGTGAGCATGATGTTCATGGGATGGGACACACCTGCAGCCAGCTGGGGTCAGCTGCCCTGGCTGCCTCCAACCTGCTGACAGCCTGCAGACCCTGGCTGGCCTGGGATAATGTCCCAGTGGAAGACGAGAGCAGGCGTTTGCAGAAACCTTACTTTGGACTGATTTTAAGGAGAGAGAACAAAAACATTAGAAAGACTTTAAGATCAGTATTCCAGAATAGGTAACTTATTTCTGGTTATTCTTGCAGTTCAGCTAACTCCATTTGAACATCTAACATTTGATTAGGTAACAAAGATCTCCAGTCTTTAGGCAAAACTCTATTTTAGTCATTGACATTTAACAAGAACTTCAGAATTGGGTTATTAATATAATTCTACAACTGTGGGGGAAACATTTCTATCTATCTATCTATCTAATCTTCCTCTGAAGCACGAGGCCAAACTGCCCTGGCAGCCCCTTGGGTAAAGGTCTGTATGTGACACTTTGCTTTTGCTTCATTTTTTTTGGTGACTCAGCTGGCCTGCCTGAGACAGACAGATAAACAGTGTCAGAAGATGATTATCCATGAAGATGATATTTTCTAGAATGCAAAGCAAAACTTAGTTTATTGAATTAAATAAATAACTGTTAGATTGATGAGGTTTGTTTGTGGTTTCCAATTATGATGGGCAGGAAAAAAAAAAGGAATAATTCTATCAAATATTAATGGCACTTAAGTTCTTCAGGCAGGAACACAATAATAACTGGCATTTTCATTTCTCTAGATTGTTATATTACTAATGCCCTCCAGCTATTTAGCTCTAAGTTGAGACCATCCCCCTGTTATTAACTCACAGCCAGCATTCAGACTGTCATTTGCATAAACTTTGCCTGCCCTTGGCAAGAAGAGGAAAGAAATGCCTTTTCTGAAATCATCAAACAAGTACTCTTCCAAAAATAAATTGAGGAGTGCAGCCATTTTTTAGCCTCTGCAATAAATGAGGCTTTGAGCCACTGTATCAAATTAGTATACGTAGGGAAAACCTCAAAGCCAGCAGACTGGATTATAAATACAGTACTTGTTAAAAGTCTTGTTAAAAGGCATTTGAATTGGCATGTTAAATTAAATTAAAATGCAACAGCATCTGGACACAGGGCTAGTTCTTGTAAAGGTATTCTCTAAGGACTGATGTAGGAAATAACCCAGCAGAACAAATCTGATGATCGTGTTATTGCATTTTATTCCATCTCCATTGTTAGCTTGATGTTAAATATGCATTCTTGCCAGATTGATCTCTCATTCTAAAAATGATGGCTTTCAATAAGGGAAAAGGAAGGTAGAGTTTCAAACATGGTAAAGTAACTTTGAAAATTAAATATATAGTTGTGTTTTTCCCCATACCTTCCTTCCCATAGTACTCTGTAATACCTTGTACAGTATTTTAAACCTCTAAAAAGCCAATGGCATTTTTTCTCCATTCCTCTGCTTGTTTGCCTTTTAGTTCACAACCATAGGAAGTGCCTTTTACATGACAATACTACCAGTAAAAGCTCTTACACGTTCTGAACTAAAACTTTAGAGGGCCTCTAGATGATGGACCATTTTCACAGGCCTGAGTCTAAACTGAAAACCACATTTCTCTGCATTTACAGGGACATAATTGAGATGCTGTTCTATAACTAAAAGCCCAATTATGTCAATCAAATGGATCTTCAGGAAGCTAGAAAGCTACATAAAACTTGATCATCCTGCTAATATTAATATATAATTAGTTAATAAGCCCCTACAGAGGGGAAGTAATTTAAACCATTGCAGTGCTAGCTGTATTGCATTTTAAAGACTAATGGCACTTAGAAGATGCACCTAACAGGGTTTTTTTCAACTGACATTGCACTACCACTTTACTTTGTGTCAAGCTCAGTAATTCATTTAGGAGCTGCAAAAAGACAAATTCAGAGAGAGAAATCACAAGTCCGTTATGTATATGAAGTAATTTGTCATCATGGATATTTTATGAGAATTTCATGAAGCTGTAACAGATGGTGACTCTTTTACTTGGGCTAAAAAGAATTTATGTTTCAAAAAGTAGCTCTATTTTGTTTCATCAAATCCATTTTCCACACATGAAGAGTCTACAAGGCATCTTAGTCTCCTGACTTTTGAAAGCTCTTTGACACGTAATATTTGGTCAAGAGATTTTGACACAGCATCAAAGCCAGCTGAGTAGAATCAGATTATGCAAAAAATGATGCAAGGAATCTTAATCTATAAGAAAATCTGGATGATTATGTAAAATGTAATAAAATAAAAGGTGGAATAAACCCATGGAAATGAGGATTTTTATGATATAATTAAAAAAATGTCTTTTTTCATGTAAAAAGGAGAATAAGTCATTCTCAGTAAACACTCTCAGTCTCTGGAGGGAGTACTTTATCCCTAGTAATAAGCACATGAACAAAACACTGTTTAGCTCAATTAATGCAGCTGCTCTTCCATGACATATTCCTTAAAGATGGGCTGTGTGCATTCACAAGCCTCCACCAATAGAAATTCTCTTCTCTGAAGAATCCTCTTAGAGGTTTTCAAGTATTTTTTCCTGTAATTCTGTGTTTGTTTCAAAATCTTTTGCCAGGCTTTCCTGCACTCTGATCCTCGGTAAGATGCCTGGTAAAATAGAGATTAAATGGGAGACTTAAAAGTGCCAAAATAGTCCAGAATTAATTCCCCAACTCGTGCTACCACAGGTAGACTAACTCGTATCTACCCCACTCTTTTAGAGTGCTGTGATTTCCTTCATCCTTGGATGTCAAGCATCTTGTAGTTTTGAGGATGCACAATCTTTTGAGCTAAAGGCTTCGATAGCATGTTTAACAAAAGCCTCTAGTGACAAACCCTGGATAAATGAATGCACCCTCCAGAAAGAAATGAATTAAAACCAGGTCACAGTAATTGAAATAAAAGCTGGATTATAGACTGAGGGCAGGGAGGAAGAGGTAGTTAAAATAAAAGGCAGGAATCCCTAATACACTGGCAATAGTGAACCCAACTCCTGATGGATCCACAGATAGCTTTTAATAGTGCTTCGTGGTACAAACAGCCCACTGCTCTGAAGCCACTCATTTCTTTGGCACACAACCCACAGAAAAACAAAAACCTGACCTAACTCAAAATACAGTTAAATATACAAAGCTGTCCTGAAACTTCTGAACTTTGCAAAGAGGAAAATAACTGTGTCTATGTGACTTGCCACTTCCAGAAACTTCAGCATGCCTGTTTTCACTAGAATGACAGAAGGATAAGCTTTTTTACCCCTAAACCAAGATTTGACTTCATTATTTTGGCTTTTCTTAATGCAACTTAGCAGTTAAAATGAAACAACCTGATCACACACATTCCTACCTCTCCCAAGAGAGCTTGCAGTGTAGAAAAACTGCTCTCCTTAGGATCTGTGTGCACACAACGTAATGTTATGGGAGACAGGAGTCCAGCAGAAGCTACAGAGACGAGGGGACTGGAGCATCTCTCTGAAGAGGAAAGGCTGACAGACCTGGGGTTCTTTAGCTTGAAGAAAAGACTGAGAGGGGATCTTATCAATATCTAAAGAGCAGGAGTCAAGAGGATGGGGCCAGACTCTTTCCAGTGATGCCCAACAACAGGACAAGGGGCAAGAGACACAAACTGGAACCTAGAAGGTTTCATCTAAAAATAAGTAAAAACCTTCTTTGAGGGTGACAGAGCCTGGAATAGGATGCCCAGAGAGGCTGTGGAGTCTCCTCTGGAGACTTTCAAAACCCACCTGGAGGCAGGGATCCTGGGAAACCTGCTCTAGGTGAACCTGCTTTAGCAGGGGGGTTGGACCAAATGATCCCCAGAGGTCCCTTCCAACCCCTACCCTTCTGTGATTCTGTGGCACAGAGAGAAAACCAGTGCAGAGTGAAAGCAGCCTTCTAAATGCCCAGCTCCACTCAGGCCAATGCACACCAGGAATATTCCCATATTGGAATATTCCCTCTGCCTCACGCTGTGCTCTGCAGGATCACTCTCACTATTTCAGCATTTTGCTTCAAGCTCTTCTTCCTGACTGCTGCTGTTACAGCCTCTTCGTAACAGAATTCAGCAGAATGGCATATTTCTAATCTCTTTATAACAGAGTTCAGCAGGATGTCATATTTCTACTCCTGCTTCGCAGGGCTAAAAAATTCAAGGAATTATTTTCAGCTCAGCTCTCTCATTGCCATGTAAACCTACACAGCTTGGAATTCTGCACTGTAGCTGACGCAGCCAGCGAAACACAAGTGCTGAAGTATTTCCATGAACCCAATTCCCTGGGTTTTGGGGCTTTGTTTCCAAAGCAAATCTGTATGAGTGATCAAATCTCACAGGAGAAACAGACCGGAATCCCACTTGGCAGGCTAAACCCAGACCCCTCTGAACTTTCTGAAAGAGAATATTCACATGGATAAAGTTACTCATCCTTGAAAGTGTTCAGAGCTTCTAGGCCATTTTGTTTTATGAAATTGGAGTGCTAAGGGTAAGGTTGTTTTCTGTTTTCCCCTGGTAGTCACTTCACTCTCTTTCTGCAACTTTAACAAAGCAGGGAGAGAAAAATACATGATATGGAACATGGAAGTCTAAAGGTCGCTACTCACAGTGAGGTTTGAAGAACAGTGTAGTGGCCAAACCTGCACATGTTCTTGCAAGGCCTAAATTTCAAGTTGGCAAGCTCCCTATGAAGGTTCCTCTCTATATATTGGCCAAGGTTTTGAACCACTGCCATACCTGCCTTTAAATCATGCTTACTTGTGGGTTCAGGAAGGATTTCTCTCACCAAAAAAAAAGTAAGCATTTAATTAGATGCAATTCCAATCTTTACATGAAGTCCTTTTTCAGATCTTCTCCTAGTTTAACAGTGTTTATTTAGATTTGACTCTACATCTGTGGATTTTGAAGTGTGTAATCAGAGATGCAATCATACTGCAGCCTTTGCTCTGCATGGGATTAATAGAACACCACCAGCATCACCTTGTTAACTCCTTACACCTCTGATACTCTTATCCAAACCAGTAAGTACAGTTTTGAATTATTTTCCTTCTTATTCATCTAATTGTTTATGGGACTGAGCCTTTCCTTTTATTTTATGAATGTATTTATACTTCTGGATCATGGTCACATTCTCTTTTCTGGTACCTTCCCCTCTCAAACTTAGCTGTACAACTCCTGCTTGACTGGCAGATCCAGACAGGAAACCCCCTAAGGAGATGTTGCAGTAGGAATTCTGAAAATCATGTTCTGCTTCCCTAGATTCTGGTCTGGATATTGGTACTCCTGTATACTGCTGAATGGGTTGAACACAATCTTGTCTTTGTAATGTCCTTAACTGATACTATCTTTTTATCCTCCAACTCCTAATCCTGTTCTCTCTCTTCACTCTCTTCTCATCATCCTTTTCACAATCCTCCTGGGGTAATTTAACCTTAAAGTTTAATTGAAAAATTCCCTCTGTATTGTAAAAATGTCATCTGCAGCCACACTTTGGCTTGTAATAAACTGTACTAATTCCTTTTCATTCTTTCTGTTTAGAGCACGAGAGCATCAGCTCAGAGGTCTACTACACCACCTTTGCACAGTGCCTGGCACCCTGTGGCCCTGCTCTGAACTATCCCACAAGTCCCACACTAACTGATCCTTCAGTACCTACCAAGCCACGGGAATCAACACTCCTATTGATAACACGTTTGGAGAGGAAAGCACATTACCCTGTGTCTTTAGAATGGAGAGATACAATGACCCAGATAATTCTCTTTTCTTTTCCACCAGCTGCTGAGTTTGCTCACTTTGAGGCTGCTTTTTTGAAGCTACCTGAGCAGTCACCTTTAACTTTAGCAGGGAGCGACAGATAAAACATGGAAGTACATTATATTCCTGTTCTCTTTGATCTGTTACCTTGAGACACATCCTTAGCCAGTGGGGTTTGGTACTGTCAACCTCTCCCCAACCTGGGGCTGACATCCTCTCAAACTTCTGCTCATTTAGAAGTCCACCACTTGTGGAGTTTGATATGCTGTGCACTTGGCATCTTCTACGAAGCAAGTACACCATCTGGTTTAGTTCGTCATCACACCAGTCAGCCCTTCAAAATACCACAGACAACTTTTTTAACATTAAAATGCAAAGAACCTCCACACAGAGATAAGGAGGAGGGAAGAATAAATTTGGCAACGTTTAGAATAGGAAAGACAGCAACCCTCAGATAATCTACAGATACCACATTTTCCTGTGAATGTCAGCACACTGCTAAGAAGATGGGCAGGGAGAGAATTTGGAAGGGGTAGCTACCACCTTAAGGAGCAGGGTGAGAGAAGTAGGTTGCCAGCTTCCCATCAGCTAGACTTAGGTTCAGAACTGAGGAAAACATCCAAAATACAAGATGTTGCTGTTTATCCCAGTCTGCAACTCAAAGCATCTGGGATACATTCTGGGAATCCTAAGGAAGAGAGACTTAAGATCTGGAACATAAACTCCATTTTACACATAGAGAAATTACAATAGAGAAAATGGAAAAATCTGCTTCGGGTCACCCACCGGATCAGGAGATGTAGCAATGCCTTTCTTATCCAAATAAACCACTGTGTTGAAACTAATCTCAATAACTGCACTATTAAATTCTTGCAGGATTTGGACCACAGCCTGCAGCCACAGCAGCAGAGCTGTTCCACAAATATTCTACACAGAGTCTCTGTTACTAGGTTGTGATACTTCTGTGAGATAAAGAAATTAATAACACAAAGAAAGCAAACAGCAGCTACGATTAAAGCTGCTGAGCATCCCAATATTAGTAATTGAAGCTCCTGTAAACACAAATCTTTCAAAATAAAGCCCCGTAGAAATAGCAGACTAGCAGCCCTAAGCATGCTAGCATCATCACCAGAGAGCTTCATCCTCTGGGGAATTCAAAGTGCTCATCTATGCTTCCTGCATTGTAATCAGCCAATCTCGTTATGCCTTCCTGCTTCATAATTATAGGTCTTATTAACAGAGATGAATTTGATAAAAAAATAGGCATTACAAATTGCACAGCGTTCAAAAGAAGAGGGCATCATTTAGCTCTGGGTGCCAGTGAGACTCTTTCTTCATTTACCCCCAATGCCAACACCTCCATTATTGTTAATATCATTAAATCAGATGATTTCATTAGAATGCAGCCCATTTTTGAGACTTTTCAATGTAGAAAAACTCCAGCTAGCTCAAATAATCAGTCAGATCTTAGTCTTTTCTAGACAATGGTGACTTCAGTAGAGCTGTAAAAGTTCATACTGCTTGAGCATCAAGCACAATTTATTATCCAACAGCTTTTGGATAGATTAGAACCTTCTCCATATAGCTATCCCTTCTGAAAATGGCTAGTAAGAGCAGGCTGCAGCTTTCAGTATTCATTATCTAGTAGCTGATCTACTTTAAATTGTCTTTTATATTGACAGCTAAAGCTATTGTTTTATTTGTTCAATTTAGCTGCAGTAGTCCAAGTGTCATAGAGCCTCTCAAAACTATTTCCCTGTAGTGTTTGTAGTTTGTACCTCAGTGGCAGTTTTGATGCTGGCTTGTTTTGAAAGTGCCTTAAAACAGAGAGAGAAAATTAACAGTTTTCAAACTCTTTACTCAAAGTGCAGTTTAGTTAGAAAGTTTAGATTTTCTTAATCACCACCTACCAAGCCTCAAAATTCCTTTTCAGCTGTTCTGTTTGTGCAAAGCAGGATGTCAGTTATGACAGTGGCCTGTTAGGTGCCACTACTGCAATGACATCAAGCAGCCCCTCCGTGTCCAGAAGGCCACAGCATTTGCCTGCCATCTGTAGGGAGCTGGGAAGTTCAGAAGTACATAAGCTCCCAGGGCATGTACAAAACCAGGGCTTAATTAGCATCCAACAGCAAGGCTGGAACAGTTTATCAGGCCTATGAGAAGCAAGTCTGGTTCTGCTGATTTTTGCTATCAAAGTTCTCCTTGAAGATTGTGAGAGCTATGACTGTGTCTGTGACAGTGTAAGCCTGGTCTCATCGAAGTATTCCACATTTGAATGTGTGGGATGGAAACTGAACATAGTGACAAACCCTTTTCAACGTGGTAAGGAAATGAACTGATCACAGCTTGTGGTTGGGTCCCACTTCTGAAAAGGAGTATGAAAGTATCATACAGAACATGATCACTA
>VWZY01002782.1:339629-425921 GCA_013399075.1 Chloroceryle aenea | reverse complement strand
AATCTATTATATGATTCTATGATATGCCCTTCTACCATTCCATTCAGTCCTGGGAAAGTGAGTGAGAGTTCTTTATAAAGCATAGCTACTTTGATGAGACAGTCATGCATTCTCAGAACTCAGTTCCAAACTGCTTAGAGTTTATGGAACCTTCAAAGAGCATTGATTGATCACAGCAGCAAACATGAACCTGATGCAGAGTACGGGACATTGATTTTGTATGTTTGTAGAAATTTTCCATTTCTGGATTAATTTTACTTTCTTGGATAGTTGTCATTTCTAGCCAATTTTCAGGATTAGCAAACAGAGAAAAGGTAAGTATATATTGTAATTCATTCTAACTGAATGCAAGACATAGGGGAATGAAGAAGTATGTAGATTATCTCCAGAGATTCCCATTCTGGAATGAGATGCTGCTATTTTTGAAGGGAGAATTGTGCATGAAGATCACTGTTTAGATAATAAGGCATGGACTATACCAGATATGTAATAAAATTTAAAGAATATGCATTTCCTTTTTAGGCATAAATTACCCCTGGTATTCTAACTATTGACTAATGGTGTGTCTCTTTTTAAAGGTGAAGCTGTGACTGGAGAATTATCAAAACTCTTAGATGAAATCAAACTGTGCCAAGAAAAGGAATACTCCTTTGAAGATCTCTCTCACACAATTTCAGACCATTTTCTGGACAATTTTAGTAAAGTATCAGAGGAAGAAATTATGACCAGTGGAAGCCAAACCAAGCTTAATATAGTAAGTAAGATGGGATGTGAAGAAAATATATTCAGTTATATCTGGTTTATTTATGACACATTCAAGAAAGAAATAGTTTACGAGTGAGAATAGTACAAGCCTGACATTGTAATAGAAAATGATACTGTATTCCTTAGAGATTGAAGGTTTAATGTTACCCTTATTTAACAAAAATATCACTTCCACACCTTGGAATGAGATTTCTGGCACCACTAATATGACCAAAAGTTCAGGTTAGATGTTCTTATGAGCCTGGGGAGTGTAAGTAAGAGTTTTTTGAGAAATTTAATTGAAATCACTATGATCACTACTATACCAAAGTCTAAATGGTTGCAGAATATGATGAGAGCTGCACTCCAGAAGCTGCAGCTAAGCATCTTCAGTTATGATTCTTATACATTTTTATTTCTATATAGCCTATTGGTACAGAAGACAGTCTGTAATACTGAAAATTGTTATGGTTGTGAGACTTTCAGTGATTTCGAACTATGGTTAAAAATAGTACTTCATTATTACTAATCCTGTGAATAAACTATACATGGATTCAGGGATTCATTTTTCTTTACAGTGTAACAAGGCATTTTGTTTTGTTTTGTTTTGTTTTTAATTTGAATTCTTTTCCTCAATAAGTAAAGTAAATGGGATTGCCCAGGGAACAAAGCATAGAACGGAGGGGAAAATGCTAAGTGCTAAATTTCAATTAATGTTGTTCATAAGTTTTAAGAAAAAAATAACATGGGGAAAAACATGGCAAGTTAAAGGCTTTTATGTGCTAGAGGATTTGTTACAATACATGTAGATAGAATGAGATTTACAAAGGTGCTTAGCTGCCCTGAAATGCAGTAGATACTTTTGTAAAGCCCTTTTAAATGTTTGAATGATTAGATGCATAACCCATATTGAAGTCAGTCCAAACAAGGTACTGATCCATTTAAGCATTTTTATACATCTTTCTAGTGTTGCTCTGTATTTAGGTGCTAACTACTATTTAAATCTGCTCAGCTGGTGTTTTGTAGAAAATGTTGCTCATATAATCCTGTCTACTGTGACTGAAATTTTTACAGACCTAAATGAAATACAGTGTGAACAGGAAGTATTCAGACACTAAATTTGTCATTTACATGCAGCAGGCAAATATAAAGGCAAATTAGGCAATATATTTTTTGAGGTTTCATCTATTTGTATATTGAACTAGATGTGAAACCTAATTTTCAAAAATGAGGACTCTCTAAAGCACATTGTGGATCTCTTCTACTAGTGCACCCGGCTTTCCTTCCCAAGAAAACTAGAATTGCGAAGATGGATACACACTCCCAACATGAAGTCAGGGCAATTTTTCCCATCGAGTAAACCCAACTGTACAGGCCTATGAGTAGAGGACTCCTTGCTGTGATGTGGGATTTTCCTGTTTGATCTAAACCAGCTATTTAATTTTTTTAAGTATATTAAGGTCACTCGGTCTGTCTGCCTTGCATCAAAAAAAAGGGAAGTTCCCAGATTTAACACAATGTCTTTTTTGGGTTTGGGAAAGTTCTGCCTGCCCTTGGTGTGTAGATTCTCTGTATAGTGATAGGGATGCAGGGGTGATATGAAAACCCCCAGGTGCTAAAAGGAGCCATCAAAGAGTACTCTTGAAGAAGTGCTAAAATGAAGAGATATAGGAAAATGGGAACAAAGGTGAATGCTGCCAAACTGCTTGGGGGGCAGGACTGGCAAGCAAGTGGTGGAAGAAGTGTGACAGCAGGGTGATGATTGTAGAAACTTAAATGAATATTTATGCATTAGAACATGGAGATAGAAAGACAGAAGTAGAGACATATATAGATATGAATAGTCAGAAATAGATTCATTGGATATGTATTCAAGAGGAGAGCTGTTACAACTTTTTCTGACTTTAGTTTTCTCCTCTCTGGGAAGCTTCTGTAAAAATTGCCATAGGGTAAGTGGAGTCTTCTCAATTACCTGCATTCATTCAGCTCACGTTCATTGATGCTGCACATGCCAAGAACCTATGGAAGCAGAGGCAGCACAAGAGTGTGGTGACACTGGAGCACAGACTCTTTCTGCCTGTGGTACTGAGTGTTGTCTTCCTCTGTTACCAACTCCATCACAAGGCTGAGAACTGCATCTGGTGTGCCTCTACAAGCAAACAGCTACTTCAGGTTCAAATCAGCCATTTTCCCCCTCCGTTTCATTGCTCACTCTGCCAGTGCCAGCTCTGAAGAGGTGTTGAAGTCAGGTCCCTCTTGATAATGTGTCAAGTGATGCCATTTCTTGGACAAATGTTGGTTCCAGAGATGATGACTGGTTCAGGCTTTTCAACTTGTCCTGTAGTCCAATGATCTGTACAGGTTCCAAAACCCAGGTCATGACACTTCATGACCTTTGGGGAGATTCTGCATAGGAACTGGCTGCTACAACACACCTCCATTTTTTTCTTTTTTTTTTTTTTTTTTTTTTTTTTTTTTTTTTTNTTTTTTTAATTTTCTTTTTAATCGTGCTATTGTTCAAAGAAATAGAAGGTCAAGATTGAGGAATTTCTGTCTGGAATAGTAGCTTGTGGGTAAAAATCTTACTAGTTTGGAGGAATTGGTATCAGGAGCCAGCTCTTGAGGATAGCATGAGTGTGTGAAAGAGAAACCATCAGGAAGCAAAGTGGACTTCAATGCGTTTTTTAAACAACTGGCCCTTCTGAAGAGGGACAAATCACCTGTGGTACTGCTCTGGCTAAAAAAAAAAAAAATGTTTAGATTGATTCAGACTGCAGAAAGGAACATATCTGCTGTCTAAAATCCATGGGATGAAATTCCCTCCTGAATCAAAGGGCCACCCTCTTTTATTTGAAAGAGTAGGGCTCACTGTTTTCCGTTAGTTTAAGAGTATTGGAGATACCTCCTTTTTAACTTGACAATAAAAGGTTTCACCTGGAAAATGAAAGAGTGTCATTCAGTTCACTCTATGGTCTAAGTATGGGTTTTAACATCACTTTTATAGTGTCCCAAATAAAAGGACTGAGCATCAACCTGTTGATCCCCTGCAGTATTCTTTTTTGGATTTCACAACCACTGGAAAAATATTACAACAATCCTGAGAGCAGGACTTAGGACTTCCTATTTGCTAACAAAATCTGTACTACTTCTGGCCTAAGATGGCTTGCACTGTTGTTTGCTCAGTGATACATCACTTGTAGAATGCTACATTTTCTTTTGAAGCATCTGTGACTCGGATCTCTCTTAGATCAAGGACAGAATTGAATCTGTTCTTCCACTGGCTGGGATATTGGACAATTAGCTACTCAGCTATGTATTAGCAAGTCATTTCTGTATGTTTGAGCTAAGAAACCTGCTTCTTTTCAGTTTTGCATTGAAAACAATACACTTTCTGGATAAAAATTTTGAGTGTAGTCACCTTAATTCGAAATTATTGTTAGCTCTGTGTTGACTCTCTTCTCAGGATATGTAAGAGCTGAATAGGAAAATTGAAGGGTAGGATTTTGAGGAATGGAAGGCATGAACATCTAGGAGGGGAAGGGAACAATGGAGCAGTAATTAAAAGTAAGGAGAATAAAAATAGACACCACAGTATAGATCTGAATAGGAACAGATCTGGAGATGAGTAAAAATGTTATCACAGGACACTTCCATTCCAAAAGCTGAAAGGGAAACAGGAACATTTTGAGGGTTCTAGAAAAGCAGACTGTGTTACCTTCGAGAATGAGGAAAGCGATTGATGTAGAGGTTTAAAACGGTTAATGCTTGCTTGCTGAATAACACCAAGTCAGATGAGCATAAATTAACACGATCTTTTATTTGAAGAGTACACTGAAAAGTACATACTTAAATCAAGTTAAAGCTACTCTGGAAACTTTGTCATTTCAGTGCTTCATTATTCAACTCTATGTTTCAATGTACTTCTGATATGCTGTCGCATAAAATATTAACTCCATGTTTCCTAGTCTGTCTTCACCTGTGATTAAAACACGTCTATTATGATATAGAAGGCAACTCCCTGTTCATTGTTTCCACAAAGTTAAAGGTCAGATTAAAAATAATTTGCAATTGAAATTGTGGAGCTCTAAGAGAGCTCCAAAACCACAGTTATACACGTAGGCATTGTTTTGGTTTAAAATACCTGTTTTCCTGAAGGGCTTGTACAGAAGGTGGGATTGATGATGGATTCATAGATTTTCACTATCTGCACTCCTATCTGCATTGTGGTTTTGGTTTTGTTTTTTTTCTCATTTCAGTCACTGTGACTTAGATAAAGTCTTGAGTTCCCCTGTGTATGCAAAGACATGAAAAGACATGATAGCTGCTGCACAGGAGATCTGGGAAAGCTTTTACTTGTGTATTTTTCAGTGCGGACATACTACATTTTTTTCTGTTTCTTAAATGTCAGACCTTCCAAATAACTAAGATTTGCTTGTTAAGCAAGTGATAAAAGGAGCTGTGCTTCAAAACATGTTGCGGAAAACATGAGGTAGGAAAAGATGAAGGAAAATCCTTGATTATATCACAGTTTAGTTAAATTACTTGTTTCTTTTTAAAAAAATAAGCTGTCTGAAGTATGGTTGCTAGTAAAAGCTTTTGACAATAATTTATTGTAGTTTCAGGGTTTTCTGTTTTTTAAAAAGTATAGTTTAAAAATATTTATTTTCCAATAGATGGCAGTCTGGCTCAGTAATTTCAAGAACAAAAGCAGCCATCTTTTATATAAAAGTGTTCCAACTTTTTCATTGCTGTATTAAAGTTGTGCAGTTTTAACATGGTTGATAGTACAGCTGCTTAAACTCAAATATCTGTAATTCTTATAAAAGAGAAATTTATTGACCATCATGGCATATACTTAAACTACAAACTAAAAAATATCAGGTCTAAATTTAGAGGATTATTATAGCACAGAGGTTACACATTCAGTGTGTGTTCAAACAATCTGTGTGAATTCAAGAGCAGGTAAGAAGTAGGTGTAACTTGCAAAGCAGGGATCCAGAAAAATTGTGTCTGGAAAATGGACAGAAGAATGTAAAAATGTATATTATGAGAAATCTCCCTGAGCTCCTGCAAGTAAATTGTTTGAATTTAGATTCCTCTGTCCTTGGAGTACTAATATCATTACAAGTGTCTTATCAGGTTTGAGGTCCCTGTGTATATATGCGTGTGAGAGCAAGTTATTTTAAATGTACTATTAAACCAGCAATATGAAGTATTTATTGCAATTTATTTGCTCATTGTTTTTCTTAATTAAAAAAAAAAAACAAAAACCAAAAACCTATCATTCCCTGGTATCCACAGGATTTTTTTCATACATGGTCGAAAAGCCCATACTTCTACCTTTTATTTGCTCTGGGTAGCCTGTGATTGCAAAACAAAAAATAGTGTATTAAGAACTGCACTTCCATATGTGAATGATTATATATATATATAATCAAGATGTACATATCGGATACAATACACATCAATCTTTTGCTTTCATAAACTTGATATTTTCTATTAACAATTCTTTTTCTTCAAATTGACTCCTAAAAGAAGTTTGTCTTATTATATATTTAGAAGTTAATTCCGGTCCTTACTTAATAAATTTGAAAAGTGTTTTCTTTTCACTTAACTATTTTCAATATTTTTTGAGACGTTATGAAAATTTTGTAACCAAAACTGATTTAAAATAATATACTTATTATACATTTAATAAAACTGAAACTCCACATTGAAATGTTTTCTTCGATCAGTCTTTAATCTTGTGTAGTAGGTATTTTCTTGCAATATTTGCTTTTACATCTACGTTATTGTTTGCAGAAGCATAATACATAAATTACATTATTGATTTACAACTGCAAAGGCAATATATTATTGTCTTTTGAATATGTGACATGAGTTTAGATTGAAGACAAAGTGCCAGAAATTGCTTTTTACTTAAGTTTCTCAGTATTTATTCCAGGTAATTAAGTTATAAGGTGCATCTAATTTGATGGTGGTGGTGGTGATTTTTTTTTTCCCCTTTGTTTTTTTTTTTTTTTTCTTTGGTTGGTTGGTTGTTGGGTTTTTTTTGCATACAGAATAAAACTGAAGATAGCAAAAAAAGATGTAAGATCATAGTGACTGCACCACAGGGGGATTTCACAGAATTGACAGCAGTATATCTGATTAGATTTAACATGGATATATAATAGATAATAAAGGCTTGTAGCAATAATTTAAATTTAAGCATAAAGAAAAGTTCTGTGTAGTCTCAGGAAAATATTTGGATTTCATCACAAGCATATAAATGTCAATTTCTGCTTACTTCTGTTGTCCAGAAAGGGAAACAGATCCTTACATACATTAAGAGGGAGCATGGAAAAAAAATAAAAAATCTTATATTAACAGTGTTGAAAACAGTTATGGTATATATTCAGAGAAGAGTCACTTTTTACTCTCTTCTGTCAGAATATCAACAAGATGAGCATATACAAAGGCAATAAACCAATGATTATGTTTGCGTTATATCTAAGGGGAGATTTGAAAGCATAGAATTGTGTGCTTTTGAAAGAAGATGGCTAAAAATTAATATGCTAGAGGTGAAAAAAATGTATGCACAGTCCTTTAGAAGTCCCATTATTCTAATTCATTTTTTTGCTCTAAGGCAAAGAACAATTATTTCTGATAAAAAGCACACATATAAAAAAAAGTTGTGTTTTGTTTATTTTTTTTCTTTTACAAAGTAAAATTTGTTGAAGTATATTGAGATAAGCAAATTAGTAATGTTATTTGATAATAATTTTGTGGGATTTCTTTAGTGTTCATTGTTTTCTTAACATGACATTTAAATAAATAATGAATTGGTTGAAATATTATAATGGCTAAGAGTAACCAAAGATGCTGGAGTAAAATTAATAGTATCTTGTATCAAATTTAGTGGCCTTTAACAATATCAACGCTGCCATATAGGCATTGTTGAGGGCATGAGACACAATTCAACATGTCATTGATGATGAGCAAGCCAGAAATGCATACAATGGCTGACTAATGAGGATACACTAAAAACACATTTAAGAACAATTATTGATACTTACTCCTTAAGGAATAGTAAGAAAATCAGGCCTGATTGTTTGGGACACTGTGGAAAGAAGCAGATAAATTTTAAATTATTTAATATAGTGACATTTATTGAATTTGTTAATATAGGCTTAGCTGTATATTGCAGGTATTTATGATGCATAAAGAAAAGGAAGAGAATTGTATTGAGAGTTAGTATTTGGAGTATTGTTGCTTCACTTAATTCCCCTTTCATAATAGTGATACATAATTTATGCATTGCCAAATTTTGACATTGCAAAAAATATATACTAAGTTGCTCTTTAACTCTTAGATCTAGTTCAGTTATGAATCTTATTTTGCAAGCATATACTGACTTATTTCTGTTGCAGATAGAAATATGAAGGCGATCTCTCAGAGTATGTAAACCTTACTTTTTAAGATTCCTTTGTTGCAAAGGTCTACCCACTCTCTGAAGATAAGATTATATAACTTTAAAAATTGTTTTTAAAAGCTACCACACAGCTAAAAACCATCTGTTAGTCACAGTTTCTAATGCACACAGTGGTATTTCCCACTCAGAAGAACTGTTGTTTCTGTTATTTTTTTCATTAGACATATATAATATAACATCCAGTACCAAGTATCCACTTTGTCAGTATAGAATTATATACTTTCTGTAAGCTACTTTACAAACTGATTTTTAAATTATTTTTAAACATGAACTGGTTATTACAAAAAAGCAGAGGGAATGTACTGACTTCATGCAAATATTTTGTCCTTTCTGTAGGCAGTTTACCCAGCCAAGGGAAGTTGAGCTACTTTTAATGCATCCTTTCCTTACCAATATACTATATTTATAAAAATAGGTTATTTTTTGTATCTGTAGGTTATGCTATGCTTCAGTACAGTGATGTAAAGATTTCTGTATTAGAGGGACCCTAACAGCAGCTGTGTGGAAGTCTACACAGAATAATTTGCCCGATGTCATGCTTCACAGCCAACTGAATTACCCTGCAGCTCCTTGTTGCTTCAATTTCTCATGGAAATATTATGAGACAATCCTCCAGTGTGTTGCATAGACCTACCCTGTGAGATAGTCAGCACTTACTTAAGAATATAAAATTGTGAAACATGACAACACTTAGTATGATTTAAACTGCATGGAGTAACATATAACTATGAGAAGGTGCTGCCCAAGCCACCGGTTCATCTAATGTGCATTAGAAAGTACCCACTCCTTTTCCAGAAGAATGAGTTTCTGGAATATTTAACCAGTCTGTCCAATAAGGTACATGTGGCAAATTCCTTCACTATCAGATACGTGCAGGAAAATAGCTTACAGACAAATGAATCTCTCTAAATGCTGTTATGTGTTTAGCTTGCACTAGTGCATCTTAAATGTATCTAATCCTTTTGCTCCAGTCTATCATATTGTTTACTGCAATGACCCTCTATTACTACATTTTGCAGAACAAGTGCTGTATGCACTGGCAATTTTTTTTATTTGCTGAGTATATTCTTCATTCTTTTTTTTTTTTTTTATATTATATATATATATAAAAATCTGGTAGCATAGAAAAGAACAAATAGTTTGTGCACACCCTCATAACTTGCAATACTTCAGGCTTCTTAAAGCTTTCTTTTTTTCTGAGTAAACATAGCATTTTCAAGTTTATTTTGTATGCAAATCTTGCCATGCTACTAACTACACTTGCTCTGTTGTGGACTCTTTCATCTTGACTAAATCTCTTTTACGTGAGGATCTCAGATATGGGTGCAACATTTTTTCCATATAAAGTAATTATAAGCTTTTCAGATCAAAGAGCTCATTTGCCTTTATGGATATAAAGCTGTACATAAATGTGGGGTGCTCTGGAAATTATTAGTAAATTTTATCTACTCTAGAATCCTATTGGACAGCTATGTTTTATTAAATTAACCATGGTATATTATTTCATTTTTTTCACAAGGACCATTTTAGTTCAGAGGCTGTCATAGGTTGTAGTACTGAGCACACATGGAATTTGAAGACTAACCTCTGTTTCATTATACTTAGATGAATACCAAAGAAATCTACTGATCTCAACAGGATTAGCCAGGATGTGAGGACTCTATCGAAACTGATCTTGAGATCATCTTCCCAATATGAAGTATATTTGCTTGAATTTAATATCGTGTGTGTGTGTTATTCAATCCTTTAGAGAACCTCCTTTTTCACCCCCTATTTATTCCATTAATTTTTTTTTTTTTTTTAACATCCCTGAGCTGTCTGTGCCTTTGTGGACACCTGCCAGACTTGTATAGCAGAACAATTATCTCTTCCATTTCTTCCATACCCTCAGTGTCTATCATTCTGTGAGTATCCAATAATGTAAAACACAATGTCCTTTTTTAAGCTATAGTCTCCAACTTAATTTGGGATCTTCTGAGAGAATTTCGGTCACTTCTGAAGAACAGAAAGAGAAGATAATACTGTGGGGTATCCCCACAGACAGGTGATTTTGCAATATTAACCTCAACACTCTCTTTGTCATATTATTACAAAACCAAATGATCAAGAAGACCAATGACTTTTGCTGTTATTAGGATATCAGCCACCAGAGATGTTTCCCTCAAGCTCTGACCTTCTCTAGAGATCTGCCAAAAATCTGTTACGGAATCCTCCTCCGTGTGTCTCTCGGGTTTCTCCCTTCTGTAAACTTTCCTCCAGTGTTCAAGCCAGAATCATGTTTCCAATTTCTCCCTCACAAGTGAACAAAAAGTTCTTTTCATCATCATCTTCCTTGGTTCCCTTAAAATTAATTTTCTTCCCATTTGATCACCCGTAGGGCTGAAATTCCAAAGGTGGGATCCAGCCACCTTATATTAAGTGTGTCGTGTCACTGTGGACACACAAGGTGCCTTTTGCACAGGGCTAACATTTACTCAGGCATGCCTTCAGGGGCAGTGCTTAAGGGTAAACTGCTACCCTGTAGTATCTAAAATGACACTGTATGCCTATGCTTGGCAGCAGAATTCCATAAACCTTCAAATCAGTTGCATAAACATAGGCATCTAGTGTGATTCTGATCAGCAGCTGAGACATGTACATGGGGCTGGCAGTTGTGACAAAGGACCTGGAAAGTTACATTGCTCTGGAGCTAGGCAGGGTGCACAGAGATACACACTGGACCTCAATGTAGAAGAAACTTAATATCCAAACTTCCCTCCAGTAGATTGGCAGTGTTAACATTGAGGAATGAGAAATGGAGTATGTAACAATGTGTGAGATCTATAAGGAATATAATGCACTTCTCAAACATTAAAGTACAATTAGATACTGATTTCTGAAAACTGTTTTTTTTTCCTCTTGCAGAATTAGTTTTGATAGTCTTTAAAAAGCCTGAGCTTGAATATGTGTGAGTTTTATTTCTTATATTCATATCTAGATATTTACCCTAGCAGAAAGATCACTGAGTTAATAAGAAAAGGAGTAAGTATTTCTGTAGTATTTCTAGAACTCTATCATTGTTGTCAAAAGGTACCAATGTAGGTTTGATTGTGCTTTTAATACATAGTGATCTTAAAATCAACAAGTGTTCTACCTACAAACCAGGATACAAACAGTAGAGGGAAAAAAAAATAAAAAATAAAAAATACCTTTTGCATATACCTGAAGTCAACACTGATTTCATGTCTACTCTATTAGTATAAGAAGTAAGTCATTAAGCTTGGAGCTGACAGTAAAGCCTGATGATCACCATCTGATAGGAAATGTAGGAGAAGAGTGAGAACCATATGGATATGTCTTTAGTTGTTTTCTGTAGTGAGGGGAACACTATAGTTTTATCCTTATGGGGAGCCTGCTATGAGCTCAGAGCTATGAGAACCCCTATGGGATCCATTAAGGGGTGGATACAAGTGTAAATGTTTAGATTCACTATGTCATATCCCATGATTCTGTGAAACTGAGTAAGTGGGTACTCTCTTAGCAGCAGCATTTCTAGTTTCCCTCCTTTGCTTCTTAAGAGGTATACGAGTAATGTTAATCATAAATATTCTGCTATATTTCACAGGGGAAAATCACCAAAAGATTGCATTCTTTAAAAATTGTTTAGTAGCTGAAATTACACTGGGGAAAAAAACCCCAAACTAATAATAAAAAAAAGAAAGAAAAAAAAAAAGAAAACAAACAAACAAACAAAAACCAACCAAAAACCAAAACCAGTAGGAAACTTGTTTGGACTCCTTACTACTCCTTGCTTAACTTATTTTTTATTCTATCCTAATGGCAACAAGCATGTTTAATTTATGATTGACATCTAAAAAAGACTAAGTCCTGAAGTAGTTGACAACTCAAGACATAGAGATTTGTTGTATTCTGTTGGCAGATATTTTCAGTCCCTTGAATAAGCTCAGCAAGTAGAAAATGAATAGCAGAAAAGTTATTTGCTCAGATTATTATATCTCTATCAAATATAAGGTCAGAAGTAATTGAGAATTAAGGGGGCAACAGTCTAATATTTATACATTAGAAATATTTTCCCACAGATTTAATACAGATAAGCTGTGTGCTATAAATGCGCTCCTTAGCTTTTCCATAATTTCAATAAGTACTGAAACCCTTGGCTGAGTACAGTGGTATAATTTTTTCAAGTGAGATTAGAAGCACAAACCAGGGTTAGTTGACCATGTACATATCTGGTTTTAGACCAGTTCTTCACTTTTCCAGAGAGATGTAAGGTTTGAATGAGTCACGCTATTTTTGATCTTCTGTTTTCTTTTGGCATCTGTCCTTCCTAAATTTACAGTAAGTTTCAGTTTAGTGCCATGAGGGAAAAATCTCTAGAAGAGGCTCTTCAATTTTATTTGAGACTGAGCAGTTTCTATTAATACTACTGCTATTCTTTCTGTTGCTATTGGTGCTCTGCCCAAGATCTCTGAAATATGAACTGTTCACAGCCTGCAAAGAAGCAGCCTCAGCACTGTCTGTCAATCTTTGACAAAATTGATAATAAAATGTTAATTTTTTATATTCCTGTGCTGATCTTTTAATTATTAATAGCTGATTCCTTGTGTGTATTGGAATACTACTACATTGCCCTTGTCTCTTTTTTTTTAATGGATCACTTATTTAGCCACAGATTCTTCATAAGAAATATAATGTTACACAGGAGTTATAGATGAAGGAGTGTTACGGACTTGTTTATCTGTATTTTATAAGATGTTTAATATATTATACAGTAACTGGCTGAAGAAAGACTATAAGTATTATCTCTTCAGCTACCTAGGAGTATGTCTGGAAAACAACATAAAGATGTGCTTGTATTGTGGTAGATCTGTACATGCTATGTTGAATCTACCACAGGCAAAAAGAACAGTACAGATGAGCTAGCACAGGAAGAGCAACCACTGTCCTAAATATTCTGGTAGTACTGGTTATTGAGATGACTGCAGTGAAATCGCTGTTTTAATTATATAAAACAGGGAAAAAGCAGCAGCTTGCAGCATGTGAGCTTCACGCTGGCAGGTTTTCTTACCAGCCATAACAAAACCTTTATCTCTTGGTGAAGATGATTTTGAATTCTTCCACCTGCCATGTAAATCAGGCTCCATTAAGTGCTGTTGTTCTTTTGATAGTATTCTGCATCTCTTATGGGGTGGGTGGGTGTGATCCTTTTTTGGTAAAACCTCTAGAAGAAACTGAGCTCTTGCAGATTGTACTGAGATCAAAAGGTAAATTATTATTTGACTGATCTTTGCCTGTTAGGCCTTCTACTTCTCTATAACCTGTCAAGATGTTTCAGCTGATTGTCAGCTATTCTACTGAATTGTTTTTATATTATATCTAGCACTTAGGTGACAATGCAGCAAACTGCTAGTAATTTGTTACTGATGGATGTTTAGGTAATCTAGCACATAGGTTCTTCAAGGCCTTTGTAATTATCCATTCTTAACCAGCATTCATCTTCAGTGACTAACTCTGTGCTGTATATAGTTCCTCTTTTAACTGGTTTTCTCTACTCAGGTATGATTTTCTCTTATGTCCTTCATTAAGCCAACAGTATCTTAATGGCATAATAACTGCATTTTCAGTAACACACTTTTACTGAGAATATATATGCTAAATAAATAACTGTGCTCTGGGGGAGAAATAAAGTGGAGACTTCTGCCTCCTCACTTACCACCTGATTTTCCCCTTACTTTAATTTCTGTTCCTTCTGCTCTATTTCATGACAAATAATGTATTTTTCTATAAGCTTCATCATTCTGCCACCTACTTATCCACCCTCTCTTTCACAACTTTAAAAAAGAAAAATACATGTTTTACAGCTGATTTGCTTTGCAATTACATTGCACTGAGTTTTTCAAATGTTATATGATAACATTCAGATAATAGAGGGACATTAAATACAGGGATGACTCTGTAGTTATTCTTCAAGCAGTATTTTCTTTCTGTGACATCTGAAGCCAAAAATGCTGGTTTGTGAATTGTTTTTTACCTTAATGAGATGATAAATATGCTTAAGTTTTAAAAATCTATTTAATGTTTCTAAAAATATTAACATTTGAATTTGCTTTTCTGCAAGCTTCTATACCCTTCATTATCAGTCCCTTCTTTTTCAACTGGTATGAGTTTTTCACAGTGAGTCACATATTGGAATGAGTCAGGTGCATATTGATTCAGGAAGACACATAAGCCTGCCATTAAGATGAGAAATCCCATTAACTTCATTGGAACATGGGCTTAAGCTTCAAGAGTCAAAAGAAAAAAAGTTACCAAATTGCTGAATTTTTGCACAGTTTTGACCCTGTGTAGTGGGCATTGTACTTGTCATCTGCTTCCAGGGTGTATTTACTGCATACTGTCAGATCCTGCTCTGAAGACATAATGATTATTATCCGGGGTGCTTATCACAATAGGAGTCAATAGCTCTTGCCCACTGAGGGGCAGTAACTACACATTCATGTACTTTCATCATGTATATGAATTAATCTTGGTTTCATAAAGATGATACATTTTACTGTTATTCCATATGGTCATGTCTATGTCTCTGCTGACTTCAAGTTGTAGGAACTTCTATGTTCAGACACTACTATTCTTGAGTTCTTGAGTTCAGAGCATATGACTGCTTCAGACAAGTTATTGCTTCTTTTTTTTGGGGGGGTGGGGGGTGTGTGTGGTGTTTGTTTGTTTTTGTGTTTTTTTGTTTTGTTTTGTTTTGGGTTTTTTTGGTTTGGATTGGTTTGGTTTTCTCTTTTTCCAGAGGCCAAAATCAAAATCCTATCGCATGCAGCTTGGCTAATGTGCAGGTGTGTGGAGGTCAAGATTCTTCCTGTCTGGGACTGCTAGAGCTTGGATTTTCAGAGCATTTAGTCTCATATAGCACTGAAAATGGTCACAGAATATCTCATACTGATTTCTGATGTAGCTTGTCACTTCTTCAAACTTGTCTTCACAATTTCAATATAGAGACCAAATAAGGAACACATACTTAATGCCTAGTGACCATCTTGGAGAAGTTTAAATGACATGCACACATCCCACAGGGATTCTTGCAGAGGGAGGTAGAGAGTATTCTTCTCCAACATTCAGCTGCTTTAGGTACAGCACCATCCTTATTCTCCTGGTATTCCCTTGTTGAATACAGAAGGTGCAATCAAATTCTAACCAGACTCACAGTGAATTAAGTTATTAAAAAGTGCAGAGTAAGAACATGTTTGTGAAAGAATGGTTGCAGATGTGAGTGTAAGATGAAGGATGAGATAATGAGGATGGGAAATGGAAAAAAAACAAGCAGGGAAAAATCTGCCTTGGGGCATGTGGGATAGGTGTGCCCAGGCCACCAAAGGGTTTCACTGTCATTCATCTGTGAGACCTGGCATGTCCCTTGTAAATGGGGCTCATGCTCAGGATCCTTACTGAATCCAGAGGGATATGTTTTGTTAATGTAGGCATTCTGCTGTGGAAAATATAGTAATGGATGATTTTACATTTCGTGCTCAAATGCAGCTTTTTTCTCTTCTGCATCCGCCAGACATTTTCCCCTGGGTGCAGCCTGGGCAGCAGCAGGGGGAGCACTGAGAGCACAGGAACGCTATCCCAGCGAGCTGTCCTAGCTTGCCTGACACAGCTGCTGGGTACAGCAGCTGCAGAGAACAACCTGCTCACCCTGTATTATGGAGACATATGAATGCCTGCAAATTAATGGAATTGATGATGGGAGAGTTTTCACATTGCTGCCCCTGAGCTGGTATTTGCTGAGAGGGTATTTGCAATACTTGTGCAAATTGATGAAAAATATGAAAAAATCAGATACAAGAAGTAAAGAAAGATTTAGTTTTAGATTTCACTGGACTACTACAGAAAAGTCTCCCCTGTATGCTCTCATTTTCTCTTCCTGTTGACTTTTAAGAGTGGAACAAGCTTTCTATGCCTTTTGTTTGGTTTTTGGTTGTCGATTTTTTTTTTTTTTTTTCCGTTGCTAAATATTAGCCTGTTCTTTTAGATCAGGAAAGAGATATCAAGCTATTATGATGGCCAGCCTAATGTACATACATATTCTGAGAGAAAAATAGCCTGTTTATAGAACAAAGTACCCTTCAGTCTGAAGTATCCTACTGGACAAATTGCCTTTATGTAGATAGAGACATGAAGAGGAAGATTTCCTTACCTAAATTTTTCAAGACAGAATCTAAATGCTCATTAGGTAAAAAAATCAAAGTGATGTGTCAGGCCCAGTAGAGTCTGAGGAAATGTTGCTGCTAATTGTATTGTTCCAATGTTCCTTATTTTACTATTCCCTTACTGCTATATTATTAGTCTATCTTTTTTTTTATACATAGAGAAATTATATTTTAATCTTACTGTTATAAGCAATTTTTAATATTTTTATTAAATCTTTGTCAATGTCTTGTGGTTTCCCTGCCAATTTTTACTTTTTACCTATCTAATACCTTTTACATATCTCATGTATTATAAGGTTTTCTGCCTGCTTTGTTTAAGGATATATGATCCTCATACTCATGTCTCTTCTAGTTTAGGCAGAGTTGGTCTTTTGAAGACTAGCATTACAGTTTATAGTGACTTCACCATTTCATAATGTCAAATTCAATTAATTGAGCAACTCTGATCTAGATGGCTTTTTCTAACTATGTTTACTTTTTCTTTTTTGAGTCAAACCAGGCATGAATAAAAGGTTCTCAATTGTCTCTGTTTTACTTTAGGTGGCAGAAATCTCTTTGTTTCTATTTATTTCTTCTTTTCTGAGAAGTGGGCATAAATAACTTCGGTTTCACTAAAACTCTCCCTACAGGGCTAATTCAAGGTTTCCCAGCAGCACACACAGAAATAGATTTTCATATCCAAAGAATCTCTAAGGAAGCAAAATTAAATTATACAACAGAACAGAAAAAAAAAAAAAAAAGGGAGTTCTGGGAAGGGAAAGGAGAGAATAGCAGGAAACTGGATGTTCTGGACTGGGAGTTTCATGGGCTTGTGTGACAGTCTGAGCTCAGTGGATTGACTGTAGTTCTTTCTGCATCTCACCTGTCTCCTCTAGGTGCATCCCTCCCCCCAGGGCATGCAAGCCCAGTCTACTCTATTTGGGGAACTTCTGACTCCCTTTTCTCATTCAGCTATTAACTCCTTCCCTCCTCCTTGCAAATACAGCTCACTTTCCCTGCAGCAAACCCTTCTTAGCCCTGTGTACCTGTTGTCTGGGAAGAACTGAGCTTCTGGCAGTGGGAGTGGGTGAGAAAGATAATAGCAATGACTGTTTCTTGACCCTTTACATATATATTTTCCTAATGTTTTTTTTTGTGCTTTATCAGCAGTAGAGATCTAGGCACGAAAACAGAAATCAGACATGCAGTATAAAAAGAGACAACCCTGCTCTCCAGTTGTCCTTAAATTAGCCCATATCATGTTATTCATACCTGGATTGTCTAGCTGCATGAGTAATAGTTTATTCTAAAAGTGTATCTAATGAACTCTGACATTGACCGGTCGAATCATTAGGAGATTGGACTATATAATATACCCATTTCTTCACACTCATATTCATAATAATTTAAATTTCTATGAAACTCACTCTATCTTAGGCTATTCATCTAAAATATATATAATGGAGATAATAAAACTCTCTTTCATTCGGCTTGTGTATTTTTTCTATTGTTCAAGAATATTTTGGTATGATTCTTTTTCTACTCTGTTCCTGTAATGTCTAAGTACTCTTAAGTTCTTCCAATGATTCCAATGTACTGAAATTCACTATTCATCTTCCTTTCATTGCATTGAAAAATTCTCTTTGATCTTATTTGTGTGTATTTTCTACCATTAGAAGGTGCAATAACATTTTTGTGTCACTTTCATTTTCATTCACTTACATTGGCTCATAAGGTCATGGCTAATGCGTGTTATCTTCTTTTCTGTACCTATCACTGCTGCTCTTCTTCACTTTTTGCTCCAGGGTGCATGAAACACTTTATTCTCTGGTACAACAATTCCAAGATTTGAAATATAAACACAGGGCAACCACCATAGAAGATGGCATCAGAAATAGAAGGGAAAGGCTGGTAGTTTGCTTCCTTTTTCTATGCAAATACTTAGTAATAATAGTCTTTCATGACCAACACTCTGCAGTTAACCCAATCCTTTTAATAACCTGTGTAAGAATATTGGTTGCTATGGCAACACATTCTGTGCTACCACTTAACTGTCAAAATAATGTAATGAAATATCATGCTAAGAATGTTTTAGAAATTGACTTTAAAAATAAACAGTAAATACATGCACCTAATTTAAGCAGATATGGCTAGATTCATGAAGTCTGCAACAAGGGAACAACCATTTTCTAACCAAGGGAAAGCAGACTAGTGGAGATGGACATATTGTGTTTCTTGTCTTCAGTGAGTGAGCTGAAATAGAATTTAGACAGATTTTTCTGCATAAATTAATCTGTGGATAGGAAGTTGGCACAGGAGTCAAAGGTTAAATGATCCTCAGATGTTAACACAATTTGAGTTAGTGCCTGTCTGTGCGGTGCCTTTGCTTCTCTTACAGTTTCCATGTTTATCTTTAGCACTGCTGCTGTTTCTTCTTCTTTCCCCCAAATTTTCCTTCACCTCCTCATTCCGTTTCTTGCAGCAGATTCCATGCATTTCTTTATTCTACTGGCTAAAGTAATTTGCACTTAAGTGAGCAGTGCAGTTAAACTCGTAGTACTTTAGAGCTCATGTTACCAACACATTAATAGATGTGGTCAGACATTTTCTCAAACAGCATTATGTTGGTCAGGCAAAAATCCAGACACTTCTGAAAGTTTAAGACAAATAAGCATTCCAAAAGACAGCATTTTGTATCTGAGTATCACGTAGTCTGCACAAACAAATGTCAGACAGGCTAAACCAACCATTGCATATTCAAATTTAAGTATGGACAAAGAATTAAGATGCGAGGTAAATTAAATATTTTTTTGTGTTGTCATGATTTTTTTTTTAACGAGAGATATTAAAAATCATTAATTACTGGCTTAATTTTCCTTCTTCTGAAATGGGTAAGTTGCCACTGCAGTTTATTCAGTTGGAGTGGACTATCATCTGTAGCAAAATAGCTTAAATAAATATTAACTGTCCACTCTTCTAATTTCTGGCTGTAATAGAAAATGAGGATATTGGTTTAAGAAAAAAAGTCAACCATTTCCCTTATCACTGAGACCAAAAATGAAGCCTTAATGCTCATAACTAATTACTTTTGCTGCTAACTTTCATACCTTCTAGCTAATGAAACAAAGTAAGATGTCATAAAAAAAAAAAAATCCCTAGAAAATGAAGTAACACATTTATTATTGGTAAATATAAAATAAAAATTGAAACCTCATATTTTGATTGAATTGATATATTTCTTTCATCAAAAAAAATGGAATGATCCAGTGCAATGTAGTACAACTATACTTTTCTAAACACAACAAATGACTATTGAAATAGATCTCATTAGCTTATATTATTTCCTTCTTAGGAAAATATGCTGGCATATTATATGAGGCATAAAATATATATGCTGGCATATAATATGAGTATAGTGTAGGATTTGGGGTTTGTTTTGTTTTTTAATGTTAGGTTTTTTTTCTCTGTGGAATATCCTGAATTTAAATATGATAAAGGAAATATAAAAGTACAATATTTTTAATGTGTATTATATTCATTCATCAAGTATAATTGCAGATAGATCAATATGCACCCTCCTAAGACATTGTGATTTTCATACAACAGATTAACAGTTAAGTAGTTGTTTTGTATTAAAATAGCATTTAATCTTTTCGACTTTATAAATAGGAATCAAGTTATTTTCATTAAGTAAAATGTTTCTTTACAGTTTATCACTGTTTAATTTCAAATATTGTTTCTTTATGCACAGAGGCCTTCTTCAACGTGTTTATCACAAAGAGAGGAAGAAGATGATGATGGAGGTGAAAATACTTGTGGTCCTTCAGGTTTATGGGAGGCTTTGACACCTTGCAATGGATGCAGGAACCTTGGATTTCCCATGCTTGCACAGGTATATGTTTACCTTTTTATCGTAAAACTTATTAATTATAGAAGAGCTTCTTAATCTCTTCTTGGATTACCTCTTGAATTTATTTCTGGCCCTGGCTATTCTCTTCAGTTGCTACTTTCAGTCTTCATTTTACTATTTAAATCTGATTTTAAAATTAATGTTGAGGTTTGGTCATCCTGCTGTAATAGTCTTCCAGATGAGTTTAATATTGAGTCTGTTTGATGTTTATTACCCTTATTTTAGACAGATAGTTCTTGTGTTGCATAGTTTTGTCTTCTGATTCCAACTGGAAAGAGATTTTGAATTCGGGTAGTTTCCTTTGGGATAAGTACTTTATTTTTGACCAGCTTCTAATTAATATAATGATATCTTAGCTACTTTCTTTATAGAATTAATTGAGGACATAACGTATAACTCAACTGATGCAAGAATATAGCCTTTGAAGATTATGTTAAAAAAAGTCCTCAAACATTTTCAAATGTTCATGGTAATACAGAGGAGAATAAATAAAAATGGGTAACATACTTGGTTCTAAGTCCCAACAATTCTCAGAGCAGACCTGTCTGCAGTATCCACCAATGCATGCCAACAGCTGTATCCTGAAAAAGTGATATTGTATTGCTACAGAACAGGGTGATTCTTATTGCTGTTTCTAGGTCTCCCTTGTTCTCTTCCCCCACTACAGTTTAGCACACTCATTTCTGTAATATTTCTCCTGTGCTTTTCTTGTAGCTATGAGTGGAGGCCTGCCAAATTTCTGTTTAGAAATGTCGGTTTTTTTTCAGTTGCATCCTTACTTGGCACTGTATTTAAATAGTGTTGTCAGATTCTTGTGTACCAGATTGGAATTACATATCCTGTCTCACCACACTTTACACACTGTTGCTTTCATACCGTGACTGTACAGTTTTATTCCCTTTACTCTCATGGGACTTGCACCTGTTTGAAGTCAATACTAAAGCTTTCAGTGCAGTCAATGGAAACAGGATATGGCAGCTAATGTGCTTGAATAACAATGAGCACTGTCCTATCTTTTTATAAGGAGCTTTTATATTCCTTCCCCCTTTCAGTAGCTGTTTTCTACTTCATACTATCTAACCTTTTAGACATTTTGACAAGATGCAGAGCTGTTGGAATTATGCTGACTTACAATAGGAGTGCTGTGGTTACTAATTCCTCATTTTTAAGAATTTGTTTCAAAAAGTGTTTGTTAAATTGAAATTCTCTTATTTAAGTATGTATCAGTTATGGTTTAATTATTATTAAACTTTCCTATGATGAACATATATGCCAACACATTTATGTCTTCCTTGTTTCTTTTTAACTTAAACCATATGTAAAGCGTGTTATAAAATTCAGGAATTAATTTGAAAAATAGAATAAATTTAACTTTGTATCTATTTCCTTTATATATAGAGAGAATCTTTGTAAGAACGATGTAAGCTTTAAGATAGTGACTCCTGAATTATTTTATTTCATTGTACTTAAATTTTAAATTCAACCTTACAATCTCTTATCTTATTGTTCTGAAAATTCAGAAGTTTTTTAATTCTGGGTACAGGAAAAAAAAAAAAAAAAGTATATTCTCCATTCATGAAATGTCAGATTGTTTCTCTCCATGAAAACTGAAGACAGCGATAATTTTGACTTTTTATTGAGTTTCTTTTTATGGAAGTAAGGAAAGAAATTAAGTAGTGAAAAATCTCCAAATTACAGGCCAGTGAATTCAGTGTATAAATTGTTGCCATCACTGTATGCAGTCTTTCAAGCTGTTACCTAATCTGTTGGATCTTTCACATTTACTTCAGTATGCAGCAGAGAACATCTTGTTCTAAGGGATTGAGAACATTTATTCATTTCAGTTTTTAGATTAAGACCAGTATCTCGATTTGGTCTAAGGAATTATAACAGATATTATCTGCAACAGCATGTTTTAGGGAAAAGTACAAAAATGTGTTTATGTAACTGATGTCAGACCACTAACATACCAGTAAATGCAGACATCATCTTGAAGAAACAATGAGATAAGGTACTTGATATCATGTCTTAAAATCCATGTTCTATTAAAAGATCCTAAAATAGGGAAAAGGGTCTGTCAATTGCTCTTGAACACAAATGACAATTTTGTTTTTCCAATTCTCTTGTCATTAAAAATTAATTTTACAGTTATATAAATATTCTGTATTTACATATTGAAGGAGAAGAAACATAAAGATTGATTCTTGGTTTACACACACAATTAGAGGTGCAGTGGTTGAATGAAAGCAAATGTTAGGTCAAATGGCAACAGTGTCCAACTGTGACATAATGGCTAACAGTTCTCAATGTACCAAAGAAAAGGGCAGTTATCTCCTTGACAAGCTTGTTTTCTGTATGGCAGTTACAGAAAAAGGCTTGGCTGGAGCTACTTCTAACATACAGTATGTAATTTGCTGTGCTGCAGTGTCATTTTAGAAAGGGTTGTTACAGAAAGTTCTGGGTAAAACGTTCTGCAGATATAATTTAAAACCTAACACAGCAGTAATACAGGTGTTTTCAGAATACACAACTCTTTTAGTGTCTCACAATTGATGAAGTCCTGGAAGAGATTGATGGAAAAATCTTCTACAAATTCCAGAATTGCTGCTAATGTTAAATATCAGCACAGTGGAAACAGTTTTGAAAATGTTCAAAGTTGTAAAACCCCAGAAGTACTTCTACAGCACTCTCATATTCTAGCACTACAGGCCTCACTGGAAACAGTTTACTTTACAATGACATGTCTGTTAAACTTTTTTAAGTGGTATGATAGTACTAGACCCTCTTCCATGGATCTCCAGTTCTTGCAAAGTCTTCAAGATTTTTAATTATTTAATGGTTGCATTTCTGGCCATCATAAAGATATTTAATGAATGAACATTCTTCCTATGTAATAGCTGGAATAAAAACATGTATTTGAAATACAATTTTCTCTCAAACTAGCCACAAAAATAGTAGTAATATGACAAAGTCTAACATTTAGCTGGAGAGATCTTGCTATGCTATTTGTAAGTACTAGAAAGAAAATTGAGATGTGAGCCTCAAAAAAAAATATTTGAACAATGGCTGCTAATGATAACAAAAAGCTGGAAGCATTATAATATCATTATCATTGACCATCCTTAAATGGAAGATTTAGTCAAGAGACTGATAATTCAGTTATTTAGCTAAATAGAACAGGAAAATTTAGAGGTAGAAGTAGCATAATCAGCTTCATATGTCCATAGGTAGGTATAGTTATTAGGATGTCCAAAGAAACTCAGACTGCCAGGACAGAGTTCTGCAGATAATTGTGTTGACACTACAGCTTTGTTTATGTTCTTCTTGAGGAATGATCCCAGCACATATAATGATAGCAGTGAAAACATAGGAACAAGGGCTTCAGCACAGTGACTGACCTTGACAACAGATCTGCTGAGACTGTTAGCCATAGAGTCAGACTGTAACACTGTACCGCAACATTGCCTACTGTTTGTAAATTGTAGTAAAAGCTACAATGTAACTGTAGATACAGAAGTACAGCGTCTCTAGCACCCAGACTTTCAGTTATTGAGTGCACATATTATTCTAGTGGTTGTACTGGGAGACTCACTTCTCTGAAAGTCAACTTTCAACTTATTTTTCTTCCTAGTCTGATTTTCAACAATCTTCTCATCCAAATCTGCTCCTTTCCAATGCATACTTTCTTCATACAACTCTGTCTTTCATTGTTCTTTTGTTTTGGTTTGGTTCAGGCAGTTTGCTATGACAAATTCCCTTGATTAGTCAGTTAATGGAATTCAGTTTCTGTCCTCACAAGGGCAAGGGCAACAGATTTAGCTTGAGTAAGGATCCACCCCTTTATATTTTTGGTAAAAGGAGTTTGAATTCTGGTCCCTGCTCTTATGTTTGTACATGTTTATGACAGTTTATGTGTCATGCCATAAGCAGGCAACTAGAGCTATGATCAGCTTTGGATGGTGCTTTTTCATTTGGTCAAATTTCAACTCATACCAAACATCATAGTAAAAGGTTTGAAAATATATATCATAAAAGCCTATAATCTGGTAGTAGATAGGGTCTGTGGATGTGGATCTCTAAAACAGAAAAAAAACCTGAAACTTGATCATATGTCCTGCAAGTCTTCGCATTTCTGTATTATTATTTGCAAGACAGGCACTTCTACCTGCCTACATTAAAAATAACCAAACCAATCCCCTCAAACACAGCTAGCTGTTTCCACTGTATTCTGGAAGAAGCCTCATCCATTATTGGTGTGATGTATATTCTAGGGTCAGGAAGATCACAAATGAGTGATGCTTCTATCTAGGTAGTGTAATCTATATAGTTCACCAAGGTTCAAGTGTATTTTAGTTTACCTTGTTTTAATTCAAACTAATATTGAGACCAGGTCATTAAGAGAACTTTGAGCTATGCTGAGATAAAAAAGCTGGTCCCAAACTGTCCTACCAATAGCAAAGCCTGTATTTTCTTGTATGTGTATAGGTAAGCTACACAAGGTTCTATCCCTTGATAGAGGAACATTCAGTGTCCACTGGTCAAAAAGACAAGATGGAATGGAAAGCACAGAGTTTCATGTTTGCTGCTTTATTCAAAGGGAAAAGTTTTAGTAAGTGGATATTTTCAGGGTGCTCTGAGGACTGCTGTCTTGCTGGGAGTCAGGAACTGCAGGGACTGACTGGGGTGGCAAGCAGACCCTCACCATCTAGGGCTTGTCCCACTGCCCTCGTGAGGGAGAAGGGAATGCTGGGATGGGGGAGAAACTGAGGGACCCCTGAGCACAGGAAAGTTCATGATGCTGATGCAGGTCTAATGACAAGTCAGTCCACATGCTGGGCTTTGGAGAAAGCCTGGTGAGGTTAATGAGGAACCAAGAGCAGATCATGTCTACAGTGATGGGGCAGGTCTGAAGTGAAGCTGGGAAGTCAGTCTGCAAGCCAGGGTCCAGTTCACCGGTGTCCTTGCACAGATGTGGTGGAGTTAGAGATGGACAATCCTGCAGCTTGTCTCAGGCAGGAACTGAGGGCCCAGGACTGAGCTGAAGTGGGCATGAATATGGGTAAGGGCATCAGGTGAGGCTTTTCAGGGACAGTAAGACCTACTGCTGCACTCAGCACTGTGACAGATACTAATAAAAGCAATAAAATGCATAAACTGGAAGCTGAAACAAAATAGGGTTGTTACTTTATCTGTTACTGCAGAAAAGAAGAGTAATAATACCAAGAAGAGAATTTACTGATGTACTAGATTGTGTTTTGCATGCACTTCATGTACAGGTTCTCCATATTTGTCCGTGAACTTGTTTCATGTGCGTTTATAGCTGCATGTCTTTGCTGGCACTTGTATAGATGGAGTACTCCACCACAGGATCCTTTCCTGAAGATTCCCAATGCCACATGCTCTAAGAGAAGATAGGATTTGTAAAAACCTCTAATTGTGTCTTATAATGACCTAGCTATGTGGTACCAAAGTACAGGAACATTACTGGTAACAGTAGAGCCTGAAATAGGAAGAGTGATGTCAGGCTGCTCCTGGATCGCACACCTGCTTTACAGACAAGACAGAATCTTAACTTGTGCAGTCTCATTATATTTAAATGTGAAATAGGCATGAAGCAGATCAGGTCTGGAGGTGAAGGTACTTGAATACTTCAGCCATTTTTTCCATGAAGACTCCTTATGGCAGAAAATTAGATGATTGAACAAAAGATAGCTCCCCTCTCTCTGAGTTTGACTGAACAAACATTATGGTAAACTAGTAGGAAGAAATTTTGACAAAGACCAGTTTGACAAGGGCATTTGTTTCCCTTATCAATTGATTAAGGGGTGCAAGGTAACAAAGAGGTAAAGGATATGTTAAGTAAATATAGAACACTTTTGTGTGCCAGTAATAGAATTGTTTTTTTGTCTTAATCTTCTGTTCTGCAGTGTAGGTTAGTTTACTACTCAGCTCCTAATTTATTCAGCTCCGGTATTTAACTTACAAAGTTTATCAGTGCCCACATACATACATACTCACATTTTCTTTGGAGTAAAGCAGCATACTCCAAATGTATGAAACTCTGTAGTTTTCATTTAATTTTCTTTTTCTTCGATAGTGTGCTTTGAATATTTCTCTCCTAAGGGGCAAAAATGGTCTAGTGTACAAAGAAATGCAAGAGATGTCTGCAGTGTCAGAGAGATGGGTGGTGCAGAGTCCTGTGTGAGCATAGCAATATTATCAGTTTAAAGGAAGCAGTCTTGACAGCCATGCCAGCATATTTCCTAATTGTGAAATAAAATAATTGTGAGATAAGGTAGATTACCTTTGTCCCACTTAAGAAGCTGCTGGATCATCTTGACTTCACTGTCTATTGAATTAAATGTTTTATCTATAGCTTAAAAATCCTGACACCTATTCCCTATGTTTGACATGATGGCCAAGCAGGAACACCACATTTGTCTAACTATTGCAAAATGAAAGTATTATCTGTAAAGAGAACAGTGCAGTTGCTATGGAAAAACTGAACATCAATTTTAAATCCATAAGTATAAATCTTCATGTTGCCAGGAAACATAGCTCCTTACAGAAATATAGACAGATATGGAAAGTTTACTTAAATATTTAAAGAAGTACTATGTTTCTAGTAGTGCTAGAAGATGTCAAATTTTCATTTTTGTCGAAGGAATGAACTCATGAGAGACCTTCACACTTACTTTTAAGACTGACCTTTATTATGCTTACACAACTACAGGAGTCCTTAGAGGTAAGGACTCTAGCAACTTTGTCGTAGGTTCTTCTGTGGAGGAGAAGTGTCCCCCAAAAAGGTCTTTTACGTAAAGGAAGGGAAGAGAAAGTGGACTCCTGACTACATTTTTAGGAAACAAACTATATATGATACTGTTTCTTTATCAATATAGGCTGTGATATAGGCTGATTTAGAGTTTGGAGTTTGATGCATCAGTTAACAGGGATATGAATTTCATGTCTGACTTCCAGATGATCATCAGATTTATCTGATTTTTTTTCTTAATAATTTTTAAAGTACTTTTTAATGGGAAGGAAATTTTATGTGTGTGTGTTTATATTGTAGAAGCGGGTTAAGGTTATTGTATAGAAATCCTGACATTGAAAGTTATGTTGAAATTATGTTTACAATTGCAAAGACAGTTCTGGATACACGAGAGACAGAAGAGGAAATTATGCAAGGAGCTAACTCACTTTTCACACAGAGATCAAGACTATTCCTAGAAGATCTCCACACTGATATTCTCTGCAGAGAGACGGACATGACTCTGTTGCATCTTTCTGGAGAATTTTAAAATTGGGAAATTTATTGGAAATTATTTTCATTTTAACATATTCATCCAGTTTGAGCTCCTATTTTCAGTTGGCTCTGAAAATTTTCTTAGATTTTAAGATCGGTGCATTACAGTAATTTCTTGAACTGGTGAGGTGCAGAAGGACTATAAGAGAGGAAGCATGTCTTCTTTAGTTTTAAATAAACATTATTGGTTAATGTATTTTACCAAGCAAGACATGGTGCCATCCTTCGCTTTTACCTCTCAGTGCCTTCAGTAGAAGTGCATTTCAAATTAGACTGGTAAAGAAACAGGCTTAACTAATGTTACTTGGTGTTGAAGTTCACCAAAATTAGAAATGGAAAGCTTTGTGACATTATCTGATTTATATGTTACAGGGGAGGAAACCAGTTACCTAGTTGGTGATGTACTGATTTGATAGGTGGTGATACAGACATGGTAGAGACAGAAATATTTTCCGGAGAGGATGACTATTACCCAGGAAGACTTTGGCATACGTTATACCTAGAACATGAATAGCCAGCATAAGCTTGTTATATTATCTATAGTATTTTCCTACGTTTTTTAACCTTCAGTGAAAAATAATGTTTTTTCCCCCTTCTTAATTTAGTGGGTTAAATGATGAGCTTACTTAAATAGGGTTGACATGGAGACCTATATTACCCATAAAAAAAAAAACCAACTGTTAAACTCTTGATTTGCAGTGTTGTCTTTTCTACAGTAAGCTGAAGTTTTATTGGTAATTTCAGGAACACACCACCCACACACTGAAGCAGCTACTGAAAAGTGCAATATGTATGCTGCCTAGAAAGAATCAGCAGGTGATGATTATACCCTGCTGCACAGTGATGGGAAATAAGTGAAAAAAAAAAAAGTGGCTTATTTTAGTGCTATGCTACATTTTCTGATAGTATTCTAAGGAATGAAGCTTGAGTGTTTAGTTCTTGCATATGTAGCTTCTTATCTGGAAATTTACATTGGGAATTGCCCATGATTTCTGATGCCTTGTGTCAAATGCATTTTTACTGCACTAGTTGTACAATCTGGACACCACTATACAGGTATGTAATGTAACCAGAGATGCTGTAATCTGTTTATCCTTGGGTATTTTCAGAATTCACTGGACAAGTGAATAGATAGCTCTACACTTTGACTATTGGTCAGTAGGACTTCCAGAGATCTCTTTCATATAGTTATAAACATGTATATTCTGTAGTTTTCTGAAAATTCTAGATACATGACTTCAGATGAGCTAGTTTATGTTAAAATTTAGGACTGACTCTGTGTTCTTCAGTTTGGATATTACTGTTTGTGAAAGTATGGCTACCCCTGTCCAGCACTGAGTGAATGTGGGCACCACTGGTTAGTGTGATCATCAAACACCAAATTTAAATGGGATGAGATAGAGAAAGAAGAGAGGTATTAAATAGCACTGGAATTGATGTATGCTAGAAATCATGTGAAGTATTGATGACCACACTGGTTTCCAAGATGGACTTTAATTACTATTAAAGAGAGTTAAATTCCTGTAAAATCTAATGTTGAATGGAACACTCAAATTCCTAACTGAAATATTACACGGTGATCAACTAGGAAGATCTTTAATAGTATAAATATGATACATATGATATAAGGGTTTTTTCATGGTTTGCAGTTTAGTGGTAACCAGAGGACACACTTTCAGGGAATGTTTTGGCTTTCAGTACTGCCTGACAAATTATGGGAAAATGGAAAAGAAAAAAAAAATCTGTTTGAATTGCACAGTTAATAGATAGCAATAATGCACAGACAATAGTTCGGTAAATGAAAGTTCAACTTTATATTAAAAACTTCGTGTTTCAATTTCATATGCTTCATAATAGAAATATTAGAGCAATATGCTGAAACTTGAAAACTTATATAGAAGTTCCTGGCTAGTGTGACCAAATTTGGTTTACTTTTCAGTATTACATTTTGTGAGGGAAAAAAAGCCATCACAGATGAGTATCTGCAGTTACAAGAACAGCTGGTGGTGATATCTGGTCACTGTGATTACCACATGGGTTACTACATGGATTAGCCGTTATGTCATAGTGTGGTAAGGTTGCAGTGCTACAAAGGGCTACTTAAGGGCCCTTGATATTTTGGGACTTTTTTTGAGCCTAGCAACTTTTTTTTTCTGTTTTGGTTTGGTTTTTTGTTGGTTTGTTGTTTTATTTTTTGATCGTGATACAAATATATTCGAGTACCAATGACAAGGTAATACTGGAAACTGTTTTTTAACTTCAGTTTTTTGTAGTAAAGTCATGTTTTCACAGAACAAATCCTTGAAGAATCTATAAAATGGATAGGACTCGATCTTTTTCTGAAGAAATAAACTTATTTTTAGGGCAGTCAAAAAGAACAACTTTGTAGCCTGAAACTGTGAATCCTGTCTTTCTTGACAATAGAAATCGTGTGCCTTGGGTTTAATGTCATGTCTGGCTGTTGATTTCACTGAAAACTTTTATTACCAGTACCCACTGTACTGAGTCTGAAAATGAGATAAACCATGATTTAACAAATTACTTAATCCTACTTAAGCATATGCATTAAGGTTCTTAATCATGTCTGGGACTTCCATACATAGAGGACTTTATCAGGAGACATTTATGTGTTCACAAAAATCTGAACTCAGTCTAAAGCTAAGAGCTTATTAAAATCCCATACTGTTTGTTCTGATTTTTCCACTATTAATAATTATAGATGAACTTATGACTTGGAAATCGAAAAAAAAAAAAAAAAGGAAAAAAAAAGGAAAAAAAAAGGAAAAAAAAAGAAAAAAAGGAACAAGTTGATAGTTTGTATTTGAGATATCAAAGGGAAATATTTAAGACTACATTGTTGCATTTTTTCATGATAAGGTATTTTGGGTTTGTTTATTGATAGAAAATGTGATCTGCCACTTCTAGTCAAATATTTTACTTTAAGGTGAATAGGAACAATATGTTCAAGTAGGAACATAATGTTTTATATTTTTTCTATGTGGAATGATGTTAATCATTTTTAGTGGTGTAGAATGCAGATACTCTATTCACTTTGCAGAAGTGGTAAGCAGTCCTGATCCATAAAATTTACTATAATAAATATAAATAATGCTACTTATAATATAGAGAATAGTTGTGTTACTTTGGAAAGGGAGGCAGATAGCTTTTTAAAAATCATGTTATAAATACTCTCTGTATAATCAGAAAAGACCACCAGATATTTTGTAGTTTTTAAACCTAAAGGATACATATGAAGACATTGACATAAATTAATAACTTGACAGCATAAAGTTGACTGTGTTAATCTTGGAAGTGCTATAATTTTATAGCATTCTAATTTTTGATTCACAACATTTTATTCTGTGAAAAAGATGAGAGAAAATAAGATCTTTAGGCGATGTTAAGTACCATTTAATTCTACCTAATTTCGAATTTAGCAAAATAGAATCCATAACTCTCAGACAGTATTTTAGCCTACCAAATTGTCTAAGTACTTACAACCCACTAGCTTTGTCCCCAGTCAGCCTTTACGTTTAGCAGATAATTTAGTTCTACTTAATACCTAAAGCTTTTTCAGTAAAGTGTTGTAAACCATTTGTATATGGACAGGTGCCTAAATTCTGCCTTACTGAGATTGGTATGATAGTGTTGCTGGTTTTGCGTTTTGATGATAATATTGACAGAAGACAGTTCATTCAGAAACCCATCTGGGTGCTTTTGTTCCACATATCAATGAGAAAGTGTGGACATCTTTGATTGCTCTTTCATGTTGAACAGCACTGGAAGCTAGTTAGAGTGAGACATGAAGTAGAGGGATGTGTTTGACTACATGCCTGGCTTTTGAGATGAAATTGTTTGCAAATTAAACACCAGGGCACTTACAGGGGCTTACAGGGCTCATGCTGAGCTTCTCGTCAGTCAACACCCCCAAGTCCTTCTCTTCATGGCTACTCTCAACCCACTCTGTACCCAGCTTCACCCAGCCAAGAAGGAGGACCTTGCACTTCAATGTGTGTCAAACCTCATGCAGTTTGCATGGCATTTCTCAAGCCTGTCAAGGTCCCCCGCACCACACAACTTGGTGTTGTCCGCAAACTTGCTGAAGGTGCACTTGATACTGTTGTCTACATTGCTGACAAAGATGTTGAACAGCACTGAACCCAGAACAGATCCCTGAAGAACTCCACTTGTCACTGGAGTCTCCCTGGACATCAGGCCATTGATCACAGGTCTCTGAGTGTGACCTTCTAGCCAGTTCCTTATACACCATGTGGTCCATCCATCAAGTCCATGTCTCTCTGTCTTAGAGACAAGGATGTTATATGTGACAGTATCAAATAATCCCTGTACACTTCATTCTATATATCTCCACATTCTCTGTTTCTCTTATGCAACAACTAAAGCTGAGTATTTGCAGAAATAAGTATATTATCATACCATAGAAATCATTATAGTAACAAACCAGTAGAGCTTTGAACATAGCCCCATGGGGTTCCTTATTTAAAGAGACATAAGGAAGTAGCATGTTTATTACCTGAATGTTTCTCGTTAGGTGGTGAGTATTGAATAAGGTACCTGCTGATGTATTGTCCTTATATTTCAGTCCAGCTAACTGAGTCCAACTTGGACAGATTAGTCCTCATAAAATTGCCGAGTCTTTAGGCAGTATGATAAGACAGTACTGGATGATGGAACCTTTTGTATCCATAAAGCTAAATATCCATGTTATGAATGTTAGGGGCTTTTTGCCAGAAAACAGCAGATTTCAAAGGGTCACATTCAGAACTATGGTTCTGAGCTATAGTTTGAAATAGAAAATTACCACGTTCTTTAAGAACACAGGAGATATAGACCACATTGTATTAAAATTTGTCTACTACTATTGTGCATATTTCTCCTGTTTTAATGGAATAATATATTTTACAGTTTTTAAATACTGATTCTAACTTACAGTATGAATTACTTTCCCTCTGATTGTCTCTTACAATTAGATTCGGTTTTCACACTGCTGAAATACCATGCTTACTGTAGACAAATGTTATTTGCTCTGATTTAAATAGAAAGTGCTGTCTTTTATAAACTTTGCATGCATCCTGGGACCTTTAAAGAACAATTTTAAAATGTTGTTCTGTTGATTTTGTATCTTATTTTCTCTTCAGTTGTTTACCAGATAAAGGTGATTCATGACGAAATTATTCAGTTTTGGTAATATGATGCTCAATAACTTGAATATTTTGAAAAACATTTTCTTGTTCTTTCTATTTTACTGTGGGAGCATGTGTAGGAGGGGTTTCTTTTACAAGAATCTTGGCTTGCACTATTGCAGTAATAACTTTCATACCAAACATAATAAAATTTTCACTTCATCAGTGTCAATCTGGAAAACTTTCAATTATGAGAAACTTTTAAAACTTCCTGAAATAGAAAAAGTTTATTTGTAGCTTCATTCAATCCACTTTGTAAGGCATCAAATAATTGGTTCCTATTGTGTACATTTGTGAAATTTGCGTGACTTCAAAACGAGGTGCATGGGCAGGTAGAGAATATTTTCTAAAAAAAAGCAGATAATAGATTAACATATTAGCACAGTCTTCTGAGCCTCTCCATTCACCTTCTGAAACATATTCTAGCCAGACTTCTCACTTCCCAATGAGCTATTTTATCTCTTACTAGAGAAAATATCTGAAAATAAATGTTTGTATGGGTCCTCCTTCATATATGAAGTTCTGGCTATGAAATAATACCTGAATGCTTTGAAAAGTTTTAAAACCTAGGTGTTGGAACATAAGCAACTTTCAGAGGAATATTGTTTCCGTGGAGCTACAGTTTCAGATCATTTGATATTTTTAATATAATAACCTTTATTTTAAACAGGCATTTTCCTATAGCTTGAGATTCAAACAAGACTTTTTGTTTTGTTTTGTTTAATGCTGTTAAAAACGGTGGAAAAATTGGGGATATTTAATCTGGAAATTACTTTCTTGTTTGTTATTCAATTTTGTTCAGCTAAACTAAGAATGATTTATTAAAACAGTTATTGTATTATGCTGCATTGCCACACAGAACCATTAGCATTTGCATAAACCAGATTATGTAGAGTTGCAGTATATTCTTGTCATATTGAGTTAGCTATTAGAAGAAGCATCTGCTCTTTTTCATGGCCCAAATGCTGTGTACATGGGAAAGCATGTAACATGACTACAACAATCTAACTTCATTTGAAATTTTGAATATCTGCCAGGGAGAATTATGAAAACTGCATAAAATAGAGTGGTATGTTTCTGCTGCTGACGCTAACACTGCTTTCATTATGCTCACAATTTAACCATCTATTCAGACATTTATAGTTTAGGCTACATTAGTGACTTGTATTGTAAAGCTGTTAGGAACCTTTAGCTTTCAGTGACAGACATCTGTAGAATTTTCACAGGAAATTTTAGATTCTAAACAAGTTATGTGTAAATATGTATTTGAAAAGGAGATGATAAACCTACATTTGGGGTGCTATGAAAATAATGCCTAGCTTTCCTCAAAGTTTGAATAAGTGGATCTAATTTTTTGGAATGTTTTCTGAAAAATTACACGTCATCTTTACAGTTCTAACAATATAAATGTACAGGACAACAAATCTAGTTTAGTTTGTTGTGGTTTGTTCGTTTTTCTAATGAACATTTTTCTCAGCTCTGTTAAAGACTTGCTGAAATTTACAAAGGCTGTTTCAAGTACTTGAGGGAAAGAACTATTGCAGATAACCTCTGTACATGTATTATTTCTACACTAGCAAACCCACTGTTTCACATGCTTCTTGAGAGGGTAAAAGAGAATACCTGTTAAAACATATAGTATAAATACTTTGTGCAGACCAGAATAGATCCTCTGCTGTCATTACCCTTAAATTAGATTATTGGGGATTTTCTAGATTCTGTAATACGTGAAGTGAACCTTATTATGTGTTCTATGACAAATTACACATTCAAGTGTTTCTAGCTGTCATAACAATGAACATTTATCATAGTTTGACTCATGAAAAATTATTCTAATTACATGATACTATAAAAATTACTTTAGTTAAATTATTAGTACTAAAGTGGGGTTTATAACCATAAAATTATAGTAATATTCCAGATTTTGTTCAATGCAGAGACAATGAAAATCAATATTTCACCATCTGGTTGTGTTTTTTGGTTATGATGATATAGGAAATACTTTCAATTGTTTTGGCTCAATACATTCTTGTGACAAACTCACACAACATCCCTGAGGTTTGGGCATTCTCTCCACCACCTTGCTGTGTGTCAAAAAACCAATTATTTTCAATCACTGGTAAGAACTTCTCGCTTATTTGAATTCCTGACTCCTCTCAGCAACCCTTGTTTGCTTTCATTCATGTTTCAGTGTGATGTGTCCCAATGCAACATCACAGTCAAGGGTTAAGGCTGGGCTGGCCACTAGATAAATGACAAATGCTTGCTATTAACCACTTTCCCACCCTAAAGGGGAAGAGAAAGGGAATAGGGAAAAGAGACTTATAGTTTAGAAAAGCAAAATAGTAAACCAGCTTTAATTAAAATAATCATAATAAAACAAAATATATATAAACCAGGAATCATAACCAACCCCCATGATGGCAGATATGTCCCTATCACCACTGGTTGTATGGAGCAGGCACTGGGGAAGTCCCAAGGTGGACTCAGCAGCAGATGGGAACTGGATTCAGGAGTTGGATTTGGGAAGTTAATTCAGGAACTTACATATTGGGATCAAAGGCAGGACAGAGTCCTCCTTGGATGCCATCCATAGAAGAAGAGAGCTTGATCCTCATAATCCCTCAGCTTTATACCGAATATGACATATATGGAACAGAATACTTTTTTGGTCAGTTTAGGGTCTCCTGTCCTACATGAATTATCTTTGTGATGAATGAGGTGTAACAGTACCTTTTTAAAGAATAGTTTTTCTACTGTTACTCATCTGGCAGTCATGTCTGACTCTGATGTTGTCTTGGTTCNTTAGCCTTTGGGGAGGGAGGGGGGTTAACAGAGTGCGCCTGTTAGGTCTAAGGAGCCACCCTGACCCTAAAATGTGACAGATGTGTTGTTCCATATTTCAGGAAAATGACAGCACTTCAACTGACCTTATTTCTATAGGAAAGGAAGCAGATGGTGTGAAAAAAATTCAGTTAAGTACAAACTCTATCCTATTGTCAGTATAGCAGTTCAGATCAGATACCTAGTGAACCTCTATTATTTTATTCTTAGGTCATTCAAACACAGATTTGTATACACTGCTTAATATCTCAGTCCTTGAGCATACGTAGTTTAGATTAGAAATGTTTAGATTTAGAAATGCAAGAGTACCTAAAAGGGAAAAGCAAGAGTAGCTAGAGGCTTGGAAGAAACGTGGAAAAATGTCCTGACTCAACATCGTGTATTTTTTTTTTAATATTTACTCATGTGATTGAATATTGTTTCATACTTGTATATAACCATCTGCAGTTGCCATATAGATATTTTAGAATAAAACTCATTCCCACTGATCAACAATCACATCCTCCCTCCCTAACATCCCTCTGCCTTCTATTTTCTAGTCCTGTCTAGGTTTCAGATTACCCTAAACTGTGACACTGTGACAGGTATTATAGCATCAAGCATATGCTCAGAAGAGACCCAGCTGATTGGAGGCCTCTGACTACAAGCCTGTCATGTGCTCTGCAACTTCAGTCTCACACTGCTGTTTCTTTCTACAAGGCAAAAATCTAACATATTTTATCACTATGGGCAATGGTTTGCTAATGGTTTCCCAGTGGTTCACCCATTCTCTCTCTTTTCTTTTTCTGTCACTTCTATTGCATATGTATCTTTATTCTTTCCACAAAAATACTTATTTTAATGTCCTGGCATCCCAGCAAATTATTTTCATGAAGCTGTAATTTCAAATAGGAACTAATTCCGACATGATAGTGGTGTTCAGTTACATGTGTCATCTTCAGCTTTATGGAATAATTTACAGAAATTTAACATTGAATAATCTCTAATTAATAAATATTATAATTAGAATAATTTGATTTCAAGACTAAAGATTATTCAACTATAATGTTAGAGTGTTTCTTTAGAAGGCTTTATTATGCAATGATATCTAGGACATGTAGGATTACCTCAGACTTACTGCTCATTGTAGTGGGTGAGGTGAGACAACAGAACTGATATTATTGAGAAGAATGCTGAAGAGCTTTCAATCATAGAAAAAAAAAAACAAACAAACCAAACCCAAAACGAGAATCACAATGCTTGATGCCTGATACTTGAAAATTTTGTCATCTGCTAACATCCAACTTAAATTAGTTTAGAGCTTAAAAATGTCTAGAATATACTCAGTACCTGCAAAATGGCGAACACGTTGCAGCAACAAGAAAATTTTGCATTCTTTTTCTCCAGCAATAAGTAGTTTGTCTTTTTTTCCTACATATGCACTTTATAATTAAGGCTTATAATCTTCACTTAATTGATAGAATTCTGGATTTTTTCTTTTTTGACTCTTATTTAAGTTCTGTTTAGCCTACTGTTAGCACATTTGATTTATTAAGGAGTGATTTAAGAAGAATTTGCTTGTTACTGATTTAAATTCCAATCACTTTCTCAGTAACCCCATCATTTTTATTTATTCTTTGCTGACATTTATACTGTAACAATGTTAGTAACAGAATGTTGAATAAAAATCAGAAAATCAAACCGAATGTTAAAAACAAGTAAGAAAGAAGTAGAGTACAAAAGTGGGAATATGATTGTCATTGTGAATACCATGCTGAATGCCATGTGAAAATCTGATCTCTGTCACATCACTGAAGACTGAGAGGGTAAGGTGTGAAAGGGATGTTCAATAGCCTGGAAGATCTGTATGAGTAGATTAAAATTTTTCATTCCCTAAAGGAGAGAACAAAGCAAGTGTGATAGTGGTCTGTGAAATCACAAGGAGAGGATAAGTGCAGTCATTGCCTTCCAATGTGCAAGAATTATTTAAGTCAAACTTAAAGTAAAACCAAACTGGGGTGCATGCAGACTGTAAAAAGTGACGTGTCTCTAAAGGCAACTTGAGAAGGTAATTTTAGGAAGTTTAATTGGTGGATATGCAAAACAAAGCCCTCAAAGGGTAGTAGGAGAAATACTACTACATTCTAGGCTTGGTCTTGCACTTGTTTCAGAGCTCTATAGGCAAGCGCTGTTTGCAGCCTTTGTAGAGAGAATACTGGTTGACATATGATCCAGTGTCTAAAGTTTTTTATATACATTTTTAATGTTTTTTTTTTGTGTGTGTTGTTTTGTGTTTGTTTGTTTGTTTGTTTTGGTTTTATGTAGCTGAAATCAGGAGCTGAGCAGGGTTTCACTTTGCTGTTTGGTGACAATTTTAAGGCTGTGTTATTTCTTCATGGACTTCTCTAGGCAGATTTACTGTTACTAAGGTTTTGGAACTCTTGTCTTACTTGCAAGAGAAACTTGCATGTACGAAGATTAAATTGAAGTCTGCTCTTTTAGTCATTCCTTTGGTAAACAAATCTTTGCCTCTGTCTTTTTACAGCAGAATTAAATGAACAAAATTCCTTCCTACCTTGAAATTTTTCTCAAGGTAGGAAGGAATCCTCCTCTTGTCCTGTAGTTACACTTCAGACACTGCAATGTCTCCACATTACACAGTGCAGTCAAGGGAGATATATTTTCTATATTTATTGTGATAAAAAGTGCTAACAGCATTATTTATAAATTACAAGATTTTTTAAGTCTTCTCTAATTATAACTAAGATTTCACCTCTTGCACATTTATACCAGTGATAAAACTGTGTATTTGTAAACTTCGTGATTTCAGCTTTACTCTTTCTAATACCCATGCTTCATTTTATGCAAGAGCTATTTGCAGTATTTTAAAAAAAACAACAAAGTTTGGTTGGTTGATTTTTTTTTAACAGGATATGGGCTACAGCAATAATTCTGTATTTTCATAATTTAAGGAACTAGATGGCTAAATTAAAAAAATGTATTTAGAGCTGCAGTAAATCCACTTACAAACGTTTCCAATTCCTTGTTTTGTCTATGCAGTCTGCTACCTGGAACTAGTTACTATTAGTATATATTAGTAAAAAAGCTAATCCAGAGAGCTCATAGTCTGACTAGACATAAACAGGAAAGGGTAAAAAAAGTAGAGACGTTCACATTCTTCTTTTAAGCATGTTTTTTGAACAGTTTTTCCTATTAATCTTGTATTGTTAACTAGTGCTTACTTGTTTTTCATTGTGAGTGCTTGTTAATATTCTGTTTATTTTATTTTGTATGATTTTTTTTTTTCATGTTAACTTTTTCCAGCATTCATTTTCAAGTTCTTTATTTAGTGGTGGTTTAATCTATGATTTAAAATTTGGTTCTACTTGGAATTTTGGAGTGGAACACCTGTTGCTATCATCTCAAACCCATTCTTCAGGAGGCCTTGAATTATTACCAGTTTACAAACTCATAAAAATCAGATCACAAAACAATGAGCAGAAAAATCAACACAAAACTTCATAGTGTAATTATGCACTAACAGTACAAATAATTTACTTTAAATAGGGACTGTTATCTGCAGACATTACCTTTGTGTGGAGCGGCAAGGGAAGACGCGGTCAATCAATGTGATTGATAAGCAAACTTCGTTTATTAGCTGTCAGTGCAGTACTTATATACAGTCACCTCATTAGTAGTCACACCTGTCCATCCTCGATTGGGCCAATCCACAGGGTCTCTTAGCATAACCCAACCCCTCTCGCGGTAACAGAAGGCTGCTACTTTCTCATTCCACAATATTCTATTATTGTACTATTTATCAGCTCAAGGTCATGCTATCCCTGCAACTTTCTTGCAAGGATTGCAGCTGGGCTTAACAGGTTGCTTCAGATGATGCTTCTCTTAAAGGTACATGTCCCTTGTCTTTTAGCCATTCTACAACACCTTTGGAAGAATTTTTTTGTTCCAAATCCTGTTCTAGTCATCACATTCTTCAGTCATTTACTGAGTAGTGCTATGGTAATATCCCTCAGGGTGCTTTCTCACCCTTTGCGCTTTATTGTATCATACTTGATCTATGTGCAGAGATTGACTTTTCCAGACACCCACATGTCCAATGTAAAAAAGATGTGGAAATACATCTTTGCACATAAAATTGCTTTCTGCTATGATTAAAAACCACATAAATCACAAATCAAGAAACTGTGGTAAAACTGCATGGTATCTTCTTGTTCATGTTCTCCTTCTCTGGAGACATTCAAAACCCACCTTTATGTGTTTCCGTGTGACCTGATCTAGGTGATCCTGCTCTGGCAGGGGGGTTGGACTAGGTGATCTTTCAAGGTCACTTCAAACCCCTAATGTTCTATGATTGTGTGATTCTGAAGCAGAGACAGGCTGTTTGGACTGTTAAGTGTACTAGCAATACTTCTAACTAATCCCTTTTTTCCCTTCCTCAACATTTCCTAATTATAGAAATTCACTGTATATATTGCTGTTAAAGGGACCTTACACCATTATTGCTGTTCACTCAAATATAGAGCAGTAATTCATCTTCATTCATAACCTGGGATTCTGCCATTCAAAATGTAGATGGCATATCTTTATCTTTCTGAAATATAATATAAACATATTGTAAAACATCCTCAAAGAGAAAGTAATTGCAATGCTTACTATAATAGTTACTTTCATAAGAGATAATTTAAACAACTGAATAAGAGACATCCCCTGAATTAGAGCCTGGCAAAGCAGGTGTGGCAAGACCAGTTATGTAGGAGGTTTTGCTAAATACCAAGTTTTATGACATTTCTATAACTAAACAAGAACTATATTACACGAAATTTTCATGAAACAAGAAAAGTTCTTTTCTAGCATGTAAGTAATTATTCCAGTCAATTATAGTTTTTATTTCAGCAGGATGTAATATTTAATTCGCTGACTTTTAGACCCCACTAGCTGCAGTTATTGAACCTGGTCCTTTTCCTGTGTCATCTGAGAAATACCTGTCTTACCTACTTAAATTTTTGTATTTCAGGAATCTTATTCAAAGAAGAGAGGTTATGCACTGGAAGCAGTACCCTCTGTACCTCTGGATGCAGTTCCTTCAGAAAATGACATCAATCTTTGTGATTCAATAGACATAGCAGTGACCAAAAAACCTTGTTCCTTAGAGATAGCAAGAGTTCCTTCCTCAAGACCAGGTAATTAATCACCAATTAAGCATTTACATAGTCTTTGGTGTAAGTGTAATATTGTAGAAGGTATAGAATTATATATAGAAGGTATAGGTTTATATTTAAGAATACAGTTATCTGTTTACTTATCACAGCATGATCATAGTCTTGCGTTAGTTACCATACGAGCTTAATGTCAGAATAAAAATTACTTGCAAAATGCTGTAGAAGGAAAAAACCAAACAGTGATTTAAATAATTTCCTAGGTAAATATAAGATTGAAAAAAAACTTATTAGAAATTTAATTTCTTTAAGCCCAGCCTTCTGCAGTAAAGTACCTACCAACCTGTTTTTAATGAAGTGCTTAGCAACAACATTATACAACTAATACAAAATAATCTGTATTTTTATGTTGCATAAAGGAAGATTTCCTCCATTTAAAAAAATGAAACAGTGAATGAAAATTGGTAGAAATATTAAATGGCAGTTTGGTAGACTGCCGTTTGTATTATACAGGTCTGAACAGCAATAAGTTACAATAGCTAAAAACCAGAATTTTCTTGAGTCACATGAATTGCATTATCTGTAAGGACTCCATTTCTGTTCTTCAAAACTATATGCTCTCTTCCATTACTCTTGTTTGAACTCTTCAATAGTCACCACCTTGTACAGGAATTTCAGAATATAGTTATTTCATGACAAGTAATTGAACTAAGAATCTGCTTTGACAAATGGCAGTTCTGAGTAGCACATAAACCTGTGTTATCTTGATTATGAGTCATGATCTGGGAAATATACAAGAATAACAGATGATTGTTGACTAACATCATATTATCTGTCTAGTCCATGTAAGGGGAAGCACCTTCTTGATTTCACAGCTAAACTAGTATTGGGAGAGTGCCAGAGCTATGTCAGGCATAGTATATAAGGGCTAGATATCAAGGTACAGCTTTGTATTCTCCAAGGTGAGGTGGAGTGGATTATAATTCCCACTTCTTCATAAAATTTATGCTAAAGATGATTTGAGGGAAACCTGCCTTATGAACAGTGATCTAAGAGGTGGCAGAAGATAGGATAGAATCTTTATAGCATAGTTGCACATAGTGGACTAGAATTTAACTCAAACATTAGCACAACTATTTGTGTAACTGGAGGTTTACTCTGTTGATGTGTTTTGACTTTGATAATCTAATAAATTAGTAGACTGTGCAGGACAATATTATGGGTTGTCGTTCAGTAAAGGAAGAAAATACCAAATTATCCTTGTTTTGCAGACTTAGACTTGATTGATCACCATAAACATACTTAGTGCAAGACTGCCATATTCCTACCCCATACATTGGCTAAGGGTGTTCATTATCTGCCTCTGTAGTAATGGGTCTCAACTAGAAAACTTTCCATTGTAATTAGTATTTTTTAAACAATAATAGACTCTTCTCTAGTTAAAATACTAGGCTTTGTACATATTGTTTCTGTTGGACACAGGCATTTTTCTTAGGCATAGCAAGTCCATTAAGATCAGTACAAAAAAAAACCCACATCCTAAAAGGGACATTTTTAGGTCTTAATCTGGAAATGTTTGTGTACGGTTAAATATTGTATATATCAGAGACCTAGAGAATAACTAAGGAAACTTCGGGACATTCACGAGAGCACCCATCATCTTTCTAAGATCTAACAAGGTCAATGAGTGTACAATACAAATGTACTGTAATTCCTTCTGTTCTTAGTTTTCCATATGCCACTATGATCTTTTCCTTGTCATTTTATTGGGAAGAACATTTGGCTGTACAGATAAGCAGATTCCAAAATGTGATTATATTTTAAGCTATAAATGTAGTTATCTAACTGGCCTGGCTTGTAAGCCATGTCTGTAAGCATGTTGGCTGTTATCTTATACAACAAATGGCCCAAATAAAATCAACCCTGTAACTCGTAGTTGAAAGGTACTTAACAATGTGCATATTTGTATGTGAATGTCAGTCTGCCACTTCAGTTCATACATTTATTGTTTGAGTAAGTTATGTGTGATTACAGAGATCATTAATTTCAAACAGTTATCTAATTTGCATGCCTTTTTCCTGAATATCCTTGGGTTTGTATCACTGAGACATGCTGATTTTGGGAATACTGTTTCAAATTGCTGTACTATGTCCTGTGTAGAGTTCATTTTAGAGCACGAGGTAGCACTTTGAACACAAAATTGCATCTGTCAGTCTCCTCTCCCAAGGTGGTAGGACACTCATCAACTCTTCCCACTGTCTGGAGCATTACTACCTCTTGGCAGTAGAAATGAGACTGACTGCACTCAGTGATTGAAAATTCTCTTTTCCTATATTGAGAGGAAAGGTCATTCTGGCTGCCCTTTCAAGCTGAAAAACTAAACATTGTAAATATTATCTTCCCCGACAGTGAACTCTTAATAGGTTGGGAATAGTCACCTTGCCAGTCATCATTCTCAGATCTACTGGGGAAATAAAACAGATTGCTCTGTATTTCTCCATATTATTTTTAATTCCCCGAATTTTATTCTTAAACTGGTAGGGGATAGTAGAGGGTGAGAACACCATGTGCTAAATGGCAAAGAATTGTTAGATATAAGGGAGGAAAATTGAACAGAACAGAAATAAAGAGTAGTCATAAAGTTTGTTACTTCCCCTTCCGAAATCCTGGTTTATGTGTTTTGTGTCTGTTTGCAAGAAATTAGGTTTATGTTGAAAGAAGAACAGTTACATTATTGGTTTATGCTGGCAGTCAAAATAATTGCTTCTAATTAGGACTGATCTAAGAGTAAAAAAGACTGCATGTATGTCTGAGTTCAAGTTAAGATGTTCTTTGCTTCTGAGGCAGATTGATACCACAAGGTTGTCAGAGTGTTAGCATTTCTGTCTATGCCTCTGCTTTTAAACTAACATTTAAGAGTTGATAGGAATATTCTGAAATACTATGCTCTTTGAGGCAAATTTTTATGCTAAGTAAAATATAAATTTGTATTTAAATTTCATAAATCAATCAAAAAAACTTATTTTCATAAATTAATTGATTCATGAGTCAATCTTGCTTATCTTTCAGTTGGGCAATTCCAGAACAGTATCCTCATTCCTTAAATGAAACAACTCTAAAAAAGAAAGAAATTGTATGACACTTAACCTTGAAAAATAACCATCAATTATTAATAGTTCATAAGGCATGCATTGATCTTAAGGATTTAATTAAATTTTGTGAACCTTAGCAACAAATCATCTTGGAAAAGATGTAAACTTTTAATAAATGGCTACAGCTCAAGGCACTGGCTAATTGTCATACTGAAGTAGGCATAGTCCATTATCTTCATGAAATTAATGTGGTTTTAATTAGTTATCTAGTGTCTATAATATTGGTAACAGGAGTTTAAGTGCAGCACCATGCTGTATTTGGGGCTGTGCTGTTGAAGAACCTTTCTCCTGGGTTCATTTGGTGTTAATTATCACAAACAGCTACTGGCCCAATCAATTGAGAGGGCCTGCAGCCAGGAGAAACAACTGAACCAGCCAATGGGATCTCTGATACCATACTGAGACTGCCCTATGTAAGGGGAGGGCTGGCCTCTCATTAAGGGTGTCTGTTTTTCAATATGCTTCAGTGCAGCTGGAGCAGTGAAGTCAGCATTTTGGGCACAGGTAGAGCTTTCTAAGCTTCTATTTCTTGTATTTCATATTATTATCACTGCTGGTTTCTTGTTTCTTTGTGTTCTTTTGTTAAACTCTCCTTTTCTCAGCCCCTGAGGTCTCACTTTTTTTAACTTTTCCCAATTCTCCTTCCCATTCCAAAGGAGAGGGTGTGGAGGGAGGAGGAGGGAAATGGTGGGTGAGAGGCTACATGCTGTTTTGATGCTAGCAGATGGTAAACTGTGATGCCCTTACAGACTTAACTTGCAGCCTTGGTAGCTTAGATGTTTTGTACTATGCGTTATCTTTGCATGTCTTAATGTATACACTTTATTTAGCAAAAATATTGAATGAAATCTGTGCTACATTACAGAAGAGAAGTCAATAAATATATATAGTTGTGGGGATTTTTTTTTAAACTGGAGTTAAATGTGTGTCCACATCCAATAGAGAGATCATATCTCTTGGATTACCTCTTTAGTTTCTACTCCAGAAACTCCCTAGGAGTGATACCAGATGGCAGTCTGCGTGCTAAACTTTTAATAACGACCAGTACTACTTAAAGTAATTTTAAGTCTCGTGGAATATTATTTGAAGTTAGGACTTTTTAGGCTCTAATTTTTGTAAATAATGTGGCAAAAAAGATATAATTAAAAAATCCTTCTTTAGGAAAGGTGATCTGTCTGTGCAGATTAATGAAGGTAGGAAGAAAAACTACTGTCCATAAACTGCATGACAACCATCCTTGGCTAAGGGAATTGCAGTCAAGGACCTCTTTCTTTTTCCAGTTATGTTACTTTAGAAACATAGAAATGTTTGTGTTGGAAGGGACCTCTAGAGGTCACCTAGTCCAACCCCCCTGCTGAGAGCAGGGCCGTCCTCAACTAGAGTAGGTTGCTCAGAGCCTCGTCAAGTCTCACCTTGAATGTCTCCAGGGATGGGGCCTCAGCCACCTCCCTGAGCAACCTGTTCCAGTGCTCCACCACCCTCATGGTAAAGAACTTCCTCCTTATTTCTAATCTAAATCTACTCCTTTCTAATTTAATGCATTGCCCCTTGTCCTTTCCCTCCAGGCTTTTGTAAACAGCCCCTCTCCAGTCTCTTTATAAGCTGCCTTCAGGTAATGTAATGTGGCTATTAGGTGTCCCTAGTGCCTTCTTTTCTTCAGGCTGAACAATCCCAGCTCTCTCAGCCTGTCCTCATAGGACAGGTGTTCCAGCTACTACTTTACTGTGGCTGCAGGTTGAGGAGACCTTAGTCAATCATCTTCAGCTATGGAAACCGTTCAGCTGTAGCAATACAGACCTCAGTGTGGGTTGCAAAATCCAGCTGAGATATAAGGTGAATGCTTAGGGGCTTTACTTATGCTGAGCTCTCAACCACCACACAGTCAGCAATTCCCAGGTCAGCAGTCTTTAAGATAGCTCTGGTGCAACTTCCCTACCCAGTTACCTCTAAAATACGGCTTCTGTCAAGGGGGTAAAAATATCTTCAGGTATGTGATGTGTTGCTACTAGCCTTTAGCAAGCAAACATGAGACAAGGAGTTGAAACATAAAGGAAGGGATAACTTAGCAGCTATTCTGGTAATCTGTCCAGCTAAGTATCCCTTGGAGAAATCTTGCTGTTTATTTAGAAGAATTACCTAACTTGCACTTAAATACCTGTAACTTCAAGGGAGGACCATGCAAGGTAATAAATCTGTAATTAATGATACCTGTTTCTCATAGCCTTGTAATCACAGCAGTGAAACTAACAAAAAATGCTTGTCACTGAATTATTACAACAAACCAAACTGTCCCCAGGGTGGCCTATCTACTGCATGATTAGGACTTTTTTGCTTTCTCAGTGTGGCATCACTCTCCTGTCATTACAGTGGAAATGAGCCTGAGAATTTGTAGTCAGTGTGTCAGCTCACCTCTGCCTGCCTTCTTGTCTGTTGTATGACACTGTGTCAGCAGTCTTGTATAGATATCTAGGAGACAGTTCCTTAGAAAGCTGCATTGCACAGTAACCTAGCTATGATAACATTTTTGTCAAAATTAAGATATGAAACTTCTCCACAGTTTCCAAAACAATTCAATTTACCAAACTTGGTTTGGTAAATAATGTGATTTGCCAGGTCATCAGTTTTTGATTGACTTTAGTAACAAATTTTTGCAACACTCATTGTGAATGTATGGACATTTCAATTTTCCAGGTTGAGACTGAGATAGCAAATGCATCTTTTCTTGTTTAATGAATTTATAACTTCACTTTTGTCCAGTTATATTCTAGCTTTAAGCAAACCAGCACAAAGTGGCCACAAGAAGGAACCATTACACTGCCAGATGTAAAAAATGGCCTGGATGAATTCAAGAGGCTAGCCTTTGTCATCCATGCTTCATCAGTTTGAAACTATAATTGATCTGAAGGATTGTGCACTAGACTTTCTGAAGTCCACTCATCCAAATGGCTTCAAAAAGAATTGTTAATAGAGCTGTGTTTCATTTAAGCACACTTTTAAACCAGAGATAGTAGGGCATAGTGCACTCAAACTCATGGCCTATGGTTTAACTCCTGAGGATTAAATACTATCAGTGTCCAAGAAAGATCCTAGCTGTGCAAAGAGAAGAGCTTAATAAAGGAAGTTTCTTTCCAACCAGAGTAACTGCAATATGTAACAGTTAGTCTAGAAACATCTGCAAATAGCTAGTTTATGACAGCTTATTCTGAAGCAACTCATTGTCCGTGATAGCTTTTGATATTGTGATGCATATTCAAAATCATTCCTACCTGTCTGTCATGAATGCTGATTTTCCTAGGTACTGAGTCTTGGGCCTGATGTGTCAGTGAGCAGCAAGGGCTGCCAGCTGCTCCATGAGGGATGGGGAGGCAGGAGTGAAGAGGACTGCCATGGCTGTCAGGGCTCTACCTTACCAGCCATGAGCAGGGCAGACCTAGAGATCATGATCAGGTTCAGCTGAGAGCCCAGATCATCAAAGAAATTTGTACTGATGAGGTAGATGTAAAGTCAGACTAGAAAGGCAATATGCAGGTGAAGATCAGGACTGGTGATGGCCAGGAAGGTTCCTGATGACAAGATTAGGTCCAAGGTCAATCTGGGAAGACATCCCATGAGCTGGGGTCCAGACACACATGACACAGGCATATGCACAAATGGGCACTCCTTCAGCAGAGCTCAGGCAGGAACCAAAGACCCCACACTGAGTTGAAATGGTGTCTCCAGGAAGGGGGATATGAATGGAGGACCTTACAAGGCTGGTCAAGGCCATTAAAGCTTGTTAGTGCCTCAGAGCCTGACATGATGTATGAACGAGAATCTATGTCCCTTGTTCTTCCATTGATTACTCGGAGACAATATCTGCAAAGAGCATAATTCAGCTGTATGCTGAGAGAAGTGAAGAGCCTCTCTGAGCTTGTCAATAAGGAACACAAAGCATAGGTGTGCATTGTAATGTGAGCATTGGTTTGATGAAGTAGGTAACTGACAAAAGAGGTTTGCGTTTCCATAACAACCAAATAGACGATGTCTGTCTTAGGCAGCAATTGGTGTGTCTTTTAAGTAATTTTTGGCCTTAGAGAAATGCTCCCATTAAGTAAAGTTTCTAATTTTCTCTGAGTGTTTTATACAGTCTAATACCCCTTTACCTTTAGCACAGAAAAAGGTTCCTAGACCATGAGAAGGATAAGAGTCTCACAGTATCCTGAAATGATGAGGATAGCTCCCTTATGGGGAGCAAAAGGAGGTTCTAGACTTTGTGTTGTTCCTTCAATAAACCTCTCAAGATGTATCATAAAAATAGGTTTTCTGCTTCTTACTCTGAGTAAGAGTATCTTTCAGAACCACAAATTTCAGTGCTAGCGATTAGACAGCTCATTTCCAACCTGGGTGTACTCATGGCCAACTGAAGTCAAGACCGGGGAACCCTAACATACTGTCTTTGGCTAAATCAGAGCTCTCCAGCAACTCTTCAAGAGTCAATTTTGGGCAGCATCTGGGTGATTCTGAAAATCTGGTTTTGTCCTTATGCATGTCTATATGTACTGCCTTGTCATGGTGGCTAGAGGGTTCATAAGGGTGGTAAAATGTTGCATGGAGGCCTTCCAAAAGTGTGTTATCACAGTATGGTCAAGTTATTTTATGACATTTCTGTACATATGTATCCATTTAAGGTATTGGCCTCTATAGAAATCTGGATAAAACTATACTGTGCCCTTTTTCTGTGTAAGAAGAGGAGCAAGAAGTTTATAAGGATTCTAAGAAGACCTGAAGTGTTTGAACCAAAAACAGATATATTTTTTCTATTAAATATTATATTTAGTGCAACCAAAAAATATTTTCTGGGTTTTCTGTTTGTTTACCTGCTTTTTGATGAAATTTACTTTGAAGTGAAAATTGAAAATTATCAAGCAATTTTTAGCTGTATTTTTCAGTCAATAACTTATTTATAGTGAAATATAATGCCCAGCCTTAGTTCTGAGACCTATACATAGTTTTTTCTCTGCTCTTCTTTGTCTTCCTTTAACCTGTCTTTAAGCTGTCTGGAGAGAATCTGTCTACGGTACAGAATTTTTCAGTTTACTTGTTTTGATATATTAATTAATAGAGATGTAAGGATCACATTCAGAGCTTCAAGATACAAATCTTACCAGAACAGTGTGTATTGGAAAACAAACTAACCTTCTCCTGACAGAATTGTCAGTGATGACACATTTTGTATTTGTCATTCCTACTGCCACAGTATAGAGTGCACATTTCTTATCAGAAACAATTCTGTCTCGTGCACTAGCATATGTTTGCAGTTCAGATTTTGTAATTTCATGTGGTATTTTAATAAAGGTTAAGGGAGTGCTGATGAAAGAATAAAATATACAATGGCTCTTCTATCATGCATTTTACTGTTTTTTTCTCTTCGGTAGAGCAAGTACTTCTTTTAAGAACCCTTTGAAAATGTAAAAGAAAAGGTTTCTGAAAATTATGCCTGGAGAGTGTTTGCTGTTATAGTGTTCCTATAATATAAATTATAAATGATTTATTTTCTATTTTAAGTATTTTCTGATTTCTTTATGTACAAATCCCCTAAATATGGGTAGCTTGGGATCTCTATCATAATCGTAGTATTGTTCACAGGTGGTGTTAACCTACTGATTTTGACCAGTAGGTCCTCAAGTGATTTGAGTATCAGAGGCTGGCATATATTCCTAAACTCATTGATATTAGGGCATGTTTTGCCATTCTTTTCAGTTGAGTTAGATTTTCACTGTATATATCTTCTTCAGAAGGAAGGTTCTTTATTAAAATTAGGAATTAGACAATTAAGTATTAAAAAGAGATCAGGAAAAATGTGTGTCTTGTAGCATAAGCTGAAAAGTGAATTACTGTGTGAGAATATTTCCCTTTTCTCCTGATTTCATCTGAAATCAAGGGACTAACAGATCCAGGTGATCCAGATACACTTTATGTGTCCGGATGCTGTCCCATACTCTTTGTTGACATGGCTGTAGTCTGTTGCCAGCAGAATTGTACCATACGCTACGTATATCCCCTGTATAATGGTTAGAAAAGAAAACATATCCGCTCTTTATTTCAGTTTCTTGTACAATGTGAGAACCAGCTCTCTTAATAGAGAGGGAAACAGCTCTCTTAATAGAGGTGACAAAGGGAGATGAAAAATAAAATTTAACTCCTGTGATGCAGAATAAGTGACATTTTTATTAGGGTGTGACTCCAATTATAAGTCTATTAACAGAACAAATTAATAAATGAGAGAAGATGAGTGATGAAAGTTTTCAATAATAGTTCATCTACTGTCTGCTTTCACTCTAAGCAGTCCTGGGCAGTGTGAGATAAAACCACAGGTTCCCCTAATACTGTTGCTGTTCTCTTAGTATTTGGACAAACTTCTGTTATTTTAAAATTCTCATATCAAGAACTAGAAAGTTGAAATCCTCCAATTTTGCCACCACATGAGTGGCAGACTCTAACTGTGAAGCACTATGTTAACAATTGGTTCTTTGCAGTGAAGATATAAAATAAAGTTCTGCTTGTTCTGCTTTTTTGTTTCATTTCACTTCATGCCTTTTGACAAATGCAACATGTATTCAGCAAAGCAAAAATATGACTTCAGGATCACAAATTGAGAATCGAGCAGTTGAAGCATTCAGTGATTGATTGCTGGGTCTAGTGTTGTACTTTCTTGACTGATTCTTGCCAAACTAACTGAAAGCTTTCAGCTTTCCAACAAATAACATTAAGAGAAATGAGCTTTATACAGGCTTTTTGATCCTTCTCCCACAGGATAAAGATGGTCTCCTGGTTTCAGCTGGGAAAANTTTATTTTAATTACTAAACTGTTCCTTTCTCAACCCATGAATTTTACTTCTTCCCCCCCCAACCCATAAGGGGAGATGGAGACAGGAGTGGGTGACTGGCTACCTNATGTTAATTTTCTTCCTAGTAGCTGGTGCAGTGCTGTGTTTTTTATTTAGTATGAGAATAATTTTTATAAGACGCTGATGTTTTAGTTGTTGGAAAAAAACACTTATGTGAAATTAAGGATTTTTCAGTTTCCTATTCTTATCCAGTGAGGAGGTGCACAAGAAGCTGGGAGGGAGTGTAGCCAGGACAGATGATCCAAACTAGCCAAAGGGATATTCCATACCAGATGACACCGTGCTCAGTATATAAACTGAGGGGAGTTTACCAGAAGGGACAGATCGTTGCTTAGGGCCTGGCTGGGCATTGGTCAGCAGGTGGTGAACAATTGCATTGTGCATCACTTGTCTTTCTTTGGTTTTATTTTCCTCTTTTTATCTTCCTTTTCATTACTATTAGTATTATATTATTATTTTATTTAAATNTTTTATTTTAATTACTAAACTGTTCCTTTCTCAACCCATGAATTTTACTTCTTCCCCCCCCAACCCATAAGGGGAGATGGAGACAGGAGTGGGTGACTGGCTACCTGGTGCTTAGTTGCTGTCTGGGGTTAAACATTAACAGATGGATAAAACTGCCACTTTTTTGTTTGTTTGTTTTGTTTTCATTCATTCGGTTAGTCTGGAAAGAGCAAGTGAGTGATATATACACAGGATACTTCTCATATCCAAATGTATTCCTTTTAATCTTATCAAATCTTATCAAAATTCCAAATACAAAGAAACAGCACCATTTATTGAGATAACTTCTTGCCAGATATGTTTAAAATCTTGGATAACAATTAGATCTGTCAATTAAAATAAATCTAGCATCTAGTGACTCTCATTTAACATTCCCTTTCAATATTTTGAATGTACGTAAGTCCATGGGCCCTGATGAGATGCATCCGAGAGTGTTGAGTGAATTGGCTGGTGATGTCACCCTACCACTCTCCATTACTTTTGCAAAATCATGGCAAATGGGAGAGGTGTTGGTGGACTGGAGGAAAGCCAAAGTTACTCCAATCTTCAAAAAGGGCAGGAAGGAGATTCCAGAAAACTATAGGCCAGTCAGCCTTACCTCCATCACTGGAAAAATAATGGAGAGGCTCATTCTGGAGGTCATCTCTAGGCACATGGAAGAGAAGGAGGTTATCAGGACTAACCATCATGGATTTACCAAGGGGAGGTCATGCTTGACTAATCTAATAACCTTCTCTGATATTGTAACTGGATGATAAATGCAGGGAGACCAGTGGATGTATTCTACCTTGACCTTAGCAAGGCTTTTGACACAGTCTCCTATAACATCCTTGTGGAGAAACTCAGGAAGTATGGGATAGGAGAGCAGATAGTAAGATGGATTAGTAACTGGCTGGACAATAGAGTCCAAAGAGTGGTGGACAATGGTTCCAAGTCCAGCAGGAGAGCTGTAACTAGTGGAGACCCCCAGGAATCAGTGCTGGGACTGGTCCTGTTCAACACCTTTATCAGTGACATTGATGATGGGACAGAGTGTCCTCTCAGCAAGTTTGATGATGACACAAAACTCGGAGGATTGGCTGATTGACCTGAAGGCTGTGTGGCCATCCAGCGAGACTTGGACAGACTGGAGAGCTGGGCAGAGCAGAACCTAATGAGGTTTAACAAGGATAAGTGCAGAGTCCTGCATCTGGGGAAGAATAATAAAGTACACCAGTACAGACTGGGAGGTGATCTGCTGGAGAGCAGTGCTGTGGAGAAGGACTTGGGAGTCCTGGTAGACAACAAGTTATCCATGGGACAGCATTGTGCCCTTGTGGCCAGGAAGGCCAATGGTATCCTGGGGTGCGTTAAGAAGAGTGTGTCCAGCAGATCGAGGGAGGTTCTGCTCCCCCTCTACGCTGCACTTGAGACCTCACCTGCAGTATTGTATCCAGTTCTGGGCTCCCCAGTTCAAGAGAGATAGGGATCTGCTCAAGAGAGTCCAATGGAGGGCTACAAGGATAATTAAGGAACTGGAGCACATGCCTTATGAGGAAAGGCTGAGACACCTGTGGCTCTTTAGTCTGGAGAAGAGAAGATTGAGAGGGGATTTGATAAATGTTTATAAATATATGAGGGCTGAGTGTCAAGAGGAGGGGGGCAGCCTCTTCTCACTCATACCTTGTGATAGGACAAGGCAAATGGATATAAGATGGAGCACAAGAGGTTCCACCTTAACATGAGGAGGAACTTCTTTATTGAAAGGGTCACAGAGCACTGGAACAGGCTCCGCAGAGAGGTTGTGGAGTCTCCTTCTCTGGAGATTTTCAAAACCCGCCTGGATGTGTTTCTCTGTGACCTGTGCTAGATTGTATGATCCTGCTCTGGCAGGGGGGTTGGACTCGAAGATTTCCAGGGTCCCTTCCAACCCCTGACACTCTGTGATACCTGTGATTTTCATATGAGCATATTTTGAGTTCCTGTTTGGTATTTAGGGAAAGTATTTCCCATCTCCATTGTTTATAATATTATTTCTCCTGCCACATTTCTTGAGTAATTTGCCGTAATTTGGCCTGTTCTGTTGTCCATTTTCCCTACTTCTTTGTGTCCTTTATATAGCAGAGGTCTTGTGGACAAATGGCATTATAATCATAATTAAAGACTTCTTTGAAATGCATGTGCATGGGAGACTGAACTGAGGTTGCACAAGTCATGTCAGTTCTTACATATTGTGGCTCTAATGTACTTCCTTTTCAACCTTATCATCCCTCTAAGAGGTTTTTAGTATATAATTAATTGCTCCTCTGGATAATATCTGTGATACCATCCTTATCAATGAAATGTTATTCTTAAAAATACTCAGTTATTTCTGAAATTAAAGCACATGGGAGTGTCTGGTACCACATAACCAGTTTGTTATCAAAGTACATGCAAGTCTCCACCCATCCAGTATGTTTCAGCAAATATTTTTATATTGTTACAGTAATTCCACTTTTTGAAGGCCTAGCTTACATTTTCTCTCTAAAGTGAGAGAAAAAGGGTGCTGCTTGATGTATGTTAAACATTTCTGATGATTTATTACTTTTTATTATTATTCATTAAAGTACAGTTGAAAAAAACAGCTTTATTGGTAGTTTTAGGCATTTTTTAAAAATGAGTGCTAATCAAAGCACATGCATTCTGACCAACACTCAGTTTCATCTATGCCAGTGTGATTACCATCTAGAATAATCTCATTATACACTTGACTGCACGCTGTCAGACAAACCTCCTTTTTCAAATCAAGACAATAATGCAAAAGAATGTAATTATTTTGAAGTATTTTGCAGTTTGAAGCCCATATTCAAATATTATTTAGCAGGATTTGAGTTTTCCTTTAAGTGAATATTAATTGGAGCATCCTTTGCAAGTAGTTTTGAGTCAGGGTTGAAATATATATAGACCATGTACAACATATTTCATTCCAGTAAGTAATCTTAAGCTTCAAAATGCTACTGAGATTGTTTTATGCTTGAGGACATGTAACTAATATCATTTTTATAAGTGGCAACAATTTAATAGCTATATAAGGAATCAAATTGCTGTAAACCCCATCAAATTGCTAATATTAGTGATAAAACTATCTTACCATTAATTTGTTTACATTTTGCATGCATTGGGTATATTCTGAAGAAATACAAACTTCTGTAGTGAGTAGAGCACTGCATGGAGATCTTCATCAGGCATTTAAATAACATTTTGTTCGCTGGTGCACCTATGAATTTTCTGCAAGTCTTTTGAGGGTAAATCTTGCTCTGTATTAGAAGTTGGGAAGAGCCACTTGTATTGACTTCACACCTTTTAATCTGTTAAGCTCAAGACTTTGTGTGTTGGTCTATTTTGCATTCAGATGAAACAGAGTCCTAAAATTTGAAAGATCCAGTGCTCAGGAGTTAGTGCTTCACTTGATTTACATCTATAATGCAAGAAATTTCCAGGTCTATGAAAAAAAGAGCTAAACTGCTTTTCAGAAACACTGCGAATGCAATATAGATATGTTCTGAATCACACAGGGAACTCAGCTGTCTTTTGTGGGAGACTAATTTCCCCACTGATAGGGGTCTCACAGGCTGTGTAATACACATATATTTGGATCATCTAGACATTCCCAGTTGTTGCAGAAAGTCATCGCATTGAGTGGTCCTGATTTCTCCTGCTCCTTTTGTATTTTTTTTCAGGCTTTTTTTCATATTTTGTATTAAAGGTTGCAATAATAGTTTTTATTAGTGAGTATTTTATGACTTGCTGTAGATAGTGAATAGATGTGGAGTCTACAGGTGCCTTGTAGCTCAGTTTTTGTTATGTAATTGCCTTCAATTTAGGTATTGATTTGGATTACTTTGGCAATCTCTTCTATCTCTATGTTCCATATCAGGGCTCTTACCTGGGATGTGGGAGATCAAGCTGAGAACTTCAAATACCAGACTATAATGCGACTGGCTATATTTGTATCAGAGGACATGAGAATGCTATTCAGTGTTGGGTCCATGCTTCGCATCCTATCTGCATCTGAGCTCAGTGTGAGACCCAGAAATATGAACTTAATCCTTGCCATGCTCTGTCAGAATAGGTTTGTGGTCCAGGAAGACCCAGGAACTGAATAATCAAAAGATCTGCTTTGTAGAATTCCTGCCCTGAAGCCTTTGTCTTTTTTCCCCCGTTAGTCTCTCTTGCAAACACAAACCAGGACTTCCACCCTGCTCCAAGAATTACCTATCTCCCCAGGAAAATCAATTTGGCTTAATCAGTTTTTATATGATGAAAATAATTTGTCAAGTGATTCATGACTGGCTATATGTTCCATTCATATGTCAATTTAGTGGCTCTGCTAACAGACATATACTGATGTTTCTGGGTCATGGATTTGCCTGCTCCCCTTTCCCTGCTTTCCATCTTTTCTTGCCTGTAGGAATCATCAACTGCCACAGTTACTGTCTTTTTCAAGCACTGTAGTGAAGACTCACCAGCTTTGTTATGACTGCAATTAGTGACCTTGCTCTCTTGTCTATGATTCCAGCAGATAGCATAGCAATAACTCCCCCTGCTACTCAAGGCCAAACTAAATGAAAAAGTTTTGCTAGGCCTTCTGACTGGCAGTCTTCATGATAATATTTTTGGAGATTGACTGCAGCAAAACCGAGGACTGATTTTAGTTTATATCATCCCATCAACTGAACATACACACTAATTTTATTTCAGCATTGACCTGTAACAGGTATGAAATATATCTTTTAGAATTAAAAAAAATCCTCTATTTCTACTGTCTTTAATTCTTCAGTAAATAACAGCTTAAATGGGGTAATTTTGTGAAATTAATTTATTGTATTTACTGTTTCAATACCTTTAATTGTGTTCTACTAGGAACTCACATTTTCATGAGAATATGATGTGTTTTATGAGGTTTTTTTAATAAAACTTTATGCTAACTTTAGTGCACTTGGAAAGCAGGAATCTTGGCATAGCTTGCTAGGTTTTGTGGAATTAAAAATATTTGTGAAAATATTACCAATTACTAAAATAAACATTTTTTTTGTGTAAAGAACAGATTTATCTGTTTCATTCAGTGTCAGAGATGATTAAAAAATAGAAAAACCATTGATTCCTAGTGAAAGTAATCAGTGTGCCATTTTGTATTTTTTTAAAAAAATAATAATTTCCCCTCCTTTTATATTTTAATTTAAATTAAAAAAAACCCACTCATTTACTTCCATTTTCTGTTATGTCTCCCTTTCTGCATCTGCTATTCCTGTTGGCAGTATGTAGCTTCCTGCCAAAAGGTTTCCTTCTATTACTTTACAGAGATTTCATTTTTGTTCTTTTTATAGCATTTTCATTTTTGTGGCCCCTCAGAAGGAAATATGAAGAGTGCAAGAGATGTAGGATTTGGCTATATGTCAGAATAGGATGTGAATCTGTAAACATATGCATGTATCATATATTTACTGACAGCTAATGATAGAATAATGATATACTTCAATAGGATATGAAACCAATATTTTCCTTATCTTTCTGATATTCCTTTAAATACTACAGATTCAGAAGTACCTGTATGAAAGAATATTTTCACACTTGGTTGCTTTATGGTTTTCAGGAAGCAGAAGTAGTCTTCAGAATGACTATTTAATATTTTTTTTTTCTGGGGCAGAGTGTATTATTCTGTCTATAACACAAAATATCACTGTATGCAGTAGTATCTGTTCTGTATGAGGATATTAAAACCAGTAAAAATATTAAATCTTTCTCTTAAACTTGTGTAAGTCAAAGTTGAAAAATTTGTATAGATGATTCTAAACACTCAGAGTCGATGTTATGCAAATCCTTTGTCAGTCAGAAGATAAGCTTAATAATGTGTAAATATATAATAGTGTTTTATAATTTCATCTATCTTGAAGCAGATAGAAAATAAATTAACGCAGGATTATTATTAAAAAGGGTAACATTTTACTATTTTTCAGAAGAAATTGGCAAGTATAAATTAAAATACATAGGAGTAATATATGGCAAAATAGTTTTAGTGTGCTAATTATGAAAAAAAAGATAGTTCAGAAAATAAAAAATACAAACAAGTGGTTTGGGTTTTTTTTACTTGTTAAAAACTAATACTGTAGTTTCACAAATTACCTGGGTTTTGTTATTCCAAACTTATCCACATTATTTCATTAATCTTTCTCAATCATCTGGACATTATGAGGGCAACATATCAGACTAGATAGCTGGGCTACTCTGGTATAGATGTTTCCATATTGTTTTCAAAATGAACAGCAAAGGCTTTTGAGATTTCCCTGAATTCTGACTATGCATTAGTAGTGCACACTATCTGCTGCATGAATTCTTTATGCTTAATGAGTATACTACTATAGTGAATAAAATACACATTTTGAGTTTCAAAGAAAATACTTTTTACCAAGAAAATACATTTTTCCATGTAAATTAAATTAAAAAATATGATATGAGCTCTCTGAAGTTGCTCAAAAATTTAGACACATTAAATAACTGGATATTGAAAAATTTAAAAGCATCATTTCCACCACTCTGGTTTTTAAAGTTATTAGGTTTTTACTTCAGTGTTCTGATAAGGAGCTTTGTTAACTAATTGATACTTCAGAAGAAGTGAAGCTCATAAAAATATCATTTTGTCCATAAATTGAATTTCTTTGCAACTCAAGATAGATGTGTATTAGAAGGTTTATCTTCAAGAGTGTTTAAATTATTTATTAACTGAGCTTGATCCCTGGGGAGTATGGCTATCATCAGTATTATATAAATAACTTGAGAGCACTTACTCTGATCACCATTTACTGTTTATATTCTGAAATAATTTGAAAATGTAACCTTATTCACTAGTCATCTACTGCACTTAACAATAACAGAATACTTTTTCTGCCCATCATAGTTTGGTTATTCTCTGGATTATAGGAGAATCTTTGTGAAATACTAAGGCATGCATATGATAGCATTCAGTGGCCTCTCACAGATAAGTTTAACTTAAAAATAAGCACAGACATCCCCAATATGCATTCTCCTTTTTTGGAGGAAAAGGGTATTATACATTCAGATTTTTAATGCATGACTGTAATAAACAAAAATATTTTGTCACCTTTAACTAAATCCTGTGCTTTTCACTGTGCTTCCAGAATCATGATGACACGCTAAGACATGGCAAATGTAGAAATCTATGAAATATGTCATAGGCAAGTGCAATCATTTAACTGCAAACATTTTAATCATAGAAAAGCCAACAAAAATAAAACATTTCACATACACAAAAAGTATATGGCAACTGTGTAGAATTGTTATTGAATGCTCAATTAGTCATTAACAGCTTGCAGTGGCAGTCTCAGAAGGTTACTGAGAAAATGGTGGAAATCACCCATCATCTCTCATTAGTGCTTAATGCGAGATGTTTTTCCAGACAGTTGCCTGATATTACAAGGGTTATGCAAGCTTGAAGCAGTTCCAAAGTCTATTTGTGCAGGTGGGTGATTAGAGGAAATAAAAAGTTGATAATAGTCACACACAACTCTTGTGGATGGTGCAGAAACAACTAAGACGACCCCCTGCTGCCACTGGAATGCACTTCACTGGTAATTAATTCCAAACACAATCCTGAAATAGCTGCTACACCCAAGACTGGGCCAGTTATAGCTTCAGTGCTTTCAACAGACAGTTGCAGATATATACTTACAATCTTACTCAGAACAATGGTTATTCAGGTCTAAGTGTGTAGGATACAAAACAAATTCAAAAGAGCAAATTCAAACAGTTTAGTCCAGCTGTTCTCTCTATGCACCCATTGCAGCTACCTACTGATTCTATTATTCAGTATTCCATCTGCTCTTTTGAAATGTCTTGTGTAATGTTCATTCCTTGAAATTCTGATATATGTGATTGTTCTTATCTGTAGTTCCTAGATTTATGCCATGTTAAATTGTCGTGTAGGGGAGTAGATCTGCTTTGGGTATTTAGTTAAGACAATTTTTAAGCTGAATCCTATACTATGGAAACTTGTCTCATCCCTCAACTGGGGTTACTATATGAAATGATTTTTTTTTTTTAATCTGCCTGACAAAATAGGAGATTTTCTATGTTTTTCCTGGATTTCTGTATGAATAGCAGCCCAACTTAATGTTGTGAATATTTGCAATGGGTCCACCACTTACAGGAGACCACATTTTAATCACACATTCTATCCAAGAAATCTCGTATATGGCAGGTCTGTATCAAATCAGGGCAATTTCTACTGTTTTGTGACCTACTCTGGTCAGTTGTGGGTCTTTGTTAATTTCTTCCTACTTGTTGGTTAGGGCTCCTGCCTTCTAGAATCCACCAGTCTAGTTTAACCCACAATGAATGAACTGAGCCTAAATAATGCTGTCTCCATACAAAATGTTCAGTCACATTGGTTCGTGTTTTAATGAACCTCTATAAGCTTTAGCAAGATCACTGTGCCCAAATTCTCTTTACCATAAGGAAAAGGATTCAGATGATTGTTCACATGGGCCTGAGTCTCTCTCACTTTTAGAGAAAGCTCAGCAACAGTAGGAAAGATTCCCTGAGGCATAATCTCATAAAGTTTCTTCGTCTTCTCCTCAGCAAGATGATATCAGCATATCCCTGATAAAACTTCCATATCTCTGATTATCCCTGACATCAGAAAATACTGGTTTATCCATCACTCCAGTGTGATTGTAAGTGACAAATCTTCTTTCTTTCCTGTTATGAAGCTTTTTAAAGCACTTGATGATCATTCCAGCATTATAGTAGAGCACAAAAGTCTAGTTCTTATGGTACCATCTATGATGGGATCTATATTAACCTGTTCATTTCTGAGCCAGTCAATGAAGCCCTTCTGGTGGCCATGGCCTCTGCAGGCAGATATATGTCATTCAGTCACTGATGACCGATCCTTCAGAAACAATACTATTTCCATATTATCTCCTATTGTACTCTTCCAAGGTTTCAGTTGTGGTCATGACTGACTTCTGTCTGAGAAAATTAGCATTGCTCTGTCCTTTTCAGAGCTTTGTGCCTCCATATAACACATTTTGTGTTAAGAGAATATATAACATCTACAGACAAAGGCATTCTAACATTTTTTTTTCAATAAAGACAGATCCAAAACAATAGCCTAGACTGGGTAAATGTTTCTGTAGTAGTTTTCTAATAGTCTGGCAAATTGAGTCTGCTATAATTGATCAAACTTATGTCTATATTGATACCACACTAAAAAGCTTTTTGATCCCAGACAACACTAAGCTGTCCAGAGCTTTATTCATGTTTTTGCACTATCCTGATGCTGGCGTAGCCAACACAGGTGCAGGGTTTTGGCCTACCTTCAAGTAGTTTAAAACATGGCATGAAGTCTTCCACAAAGAACAGAGCTGGAGGAATAAAAGTTATTTACTAGTAATAGGCTGCCTTTAAAGTTGTTTTATATATATATATATTTATGTATATGCACGTGTATCTAAATATATTTATGCAAAAGTATATATGTATTATTTTTCTTTCTCCTGGAATTGTGGTGTACAAATCTGTCCAGGTCCTGATGTTATAGTATAAAGCTCTACAAGGTCATAGTTTTGGGCTTTGTGCTTTAAGTATTTTGTTTCTGTTTGATACTGCATTTAAGAGGGTTAAGAATCTATTAATATATATACATAAAGACCATTAGATGTGTAGCATAGTTCTAGTCCATACTTCTGAAGTTAAATATACATTTCTTCCATTCTTATAGCAAGTTGTAAATCTGAGCATATAGTACTTCAGCAACTCCACAAATAATTGGAATGTGGAAATAAAACAGACTAAGTATATATTTGTGTTGTGGTTCAGAGCACTGGATGTGAATTTGATAGAAATTGTCCTGGTTACTATTCATTGGTTCAGTCACAGGCTGGTTTTGGAGCACATAAAGCAGAATCTGTTTTGATCTGAAGCTCTATTTCAGGTAGGCACCAAAAGTGTAGGGTCCTTCTAAAACCTGTGATGTACATATATGTTTGGGTGTTTGGTAAAATAAGTAAGTTGCTATGTAGCACTAAAAACTCAAACCTACATATATTCTAAATGGAGTGTCATAAGAATCTACTGCTTTGATCTGCTGATCCATTGCCCCTGTACTAAGTTGTGGAAATAACCAATGTCATAGCTAATACAGACATAGCTGTAGATTTTGGAAAGGACACTAGTGTGTTTCTGTAATGAAAGTGGAAAACTACAGACTGTGTGATCCATTGTGAAGATTTATTTCTGAAGTGAAATCGAATTACAACTGTATTTCTGGAATATGGGCTGACTTCTGGCTTTTGATATTTTACTTGCTGAGGATGTGGTAGGAAGTGTTCTGGTTGTTACACTTGGTATCTGCCTGATGGTTAATATTGTGGCATTATATACACAGAGTGCCTTTTTCTTGAGTACATTATGAGAAAAATTATCTTAGAAAAGTTCCAGTGAGCAATTTGTCTTCACATGGACAGTGGGATGAAATTTTTTATAAAACACTTGAGCTGTAGTGATATGGTCTATTACTATCCAAAAGGGCATTTTTCTCTGTATGCAGTGCACCATATGAAAGATGAACACCCACTGACTACTGATGTGTCACAGCTCAGTAAAAGGCAAAGTTCTCAGTGGATAATTTTTTTTCAGTTAAACAGTTAAGATTTTAACATTTGGGTTGTTGGGGTTTTTTTTTGTCTGACATCTTAGTAGAAGAGAGCAGTGAAAGAACATCATAATTTGATCTTGCAATATGCTAAAAAACAATATTCAAAAGAGTGGTGGGATATTGGAATAGGCTGCCCAGGGAGGTGGTTGAGTCGCCATCCCTGGATGTGTTTAAGAATCGCTTAGATGTAGTGTTGGGGGATATGGACTAGGGGTCTTGTAGAGTAGGGTGAATGCTTGGACACGATGATCCCATGGGTCTTTTCCAACCTAGATGATTCTGTGATTTTCTTCTCTCCAGACTTAAATCTGAGTGTTCCTTAAAACTGTAAAGCAGTCACCATATCTGTGAATAGGAGCTCCTGGCACTCCACTCTTTTGTTGATTTCCTGTTATCTTCTACATTTCAGGAAAAAAAAAACAAACTTACTATGGTAATAGAAATAAAGCAATATTTTCACAACAACCTTTTGTAAACAATGGTTACAGTTTTTAAGAGTCTGAGTTAGGATTCATCCATCAAAGTTTTAGCATCTTCACTCATTTGCCCATACAGAGCTGTCTACTGACATATGAAATGCTTTTGGGTGTCCCTAGCTGATGCCTTTCATAATTCCATAATTCCTGTAAGCATCTTGCAGATGCCTTGAATTTCCTTGGATCACTGAGATGGTGTTAGTTACAGTGCTTTGGCAGTTGAGTCTTGCCCTATTTGTCTGCAATAGAAGTGTATGACCTATCTATCTAGACTTTGTTTTAAGCTAATGCAGACCTTAATATAATCACAGAAGCTTAGGGCTTCTTCCTCTGACATAACATTTGTTCAGGATAATATGTCTAAATATAGAATATATTATAAATTCTAATACTGTCTGAATGGGTTTTCATTGACTTAGAATTAGTGTGCTCACTGAAATGTAGCTGTTTGTAGAGAATTGTGGAATCGTGAACGCCCTGGGTTGGAAGGGACCTCTAAAGTCATCTAGTCCAACCCCTCTGCAGTGATCAGGGACATCCTCAGCTAGATAAGGTTGCTCAGAGCCTCATCAAGACTGACCTTGAATGTTTCCAGGGATGGAGCCACCTATTCCAGTGTTCCACAGCCATCACAGTAAAGAAATTCCTAACATCCAAACTATAACTACCCTTCTCTAGTTTAAAACCACTCCCCCTCATCCTATCAAAATCCACTTTGCAACTCTGAAGATCAGTTTCTGAATTTTCCAAGACTGAGAACTAATACCATTTATTTGGATAGCATTGATATGCTACTGATTAAATTGCTAAAGTTTAATTGTAGGTCCTGTAATTTAGTTAAAAAAATTGGTCTTACTAGTCAGATATAGAGAACACATTACATGTCATTTTTATTTAACTAAAGCCTATTTTTTGTACTGAAAGACTGTGTTGTGAATGAATCACTGAGTACTTACAATGTTAGTGATAGTAGACCTAAGTTTTTTTCCTATGAAAGGATTGATTATGAAAAATTATATAAGAATTAACATCATAGTAGACATAAGGTTAGTGTACTTTCATAGTTAAACATTTTTATGAGCAAGATAACTATGCTTAAATTAATGAGGCTTCAATAACATTTAACTGGATAATAGATAACAAAATGAACACTATGCAAAAAGCATATTTTCTTTTTTTTTATTTGCAATTGTATTATATATGACAGTGTGATGAAAGATCTTGTGAGGTGTTTGTCCTCCTGCTTCCTTCCTCTCTTAATGATCTCATAAAAAGGTGCTGTAATAAAAGAAAAATACCTTACAATTATTAAATTCATAAATTTAAAAAAAATCAGTTCTTATATAATGTTACTCAATTTATTTTTGTCAGTTTCCTGTAAGAATATATAAAATAACTATTACTGAAATATGTAATAACTGGAATAGACTAGTAAAAAGTTATTCTGGATGTCTGGATTGGATGGAGTTAATTCAATACTAATAGGTTAGAGTGTAACCTAATCAAAGGGTGTAGCTCTAATTTAAATAATGCTAGTGTGGCTTAAGAATATGTATTTTTTTAAATGCTGGTACAAACAACTTGACCATCAGATTCCAAGCAATGATGTCATCTTTTGTAAGTACAGCCTTTTGATGCACAAGGAGAAGACTAGTATGCACAAGAAAGTTGTACACGGTGCTAGTGGGACAATTGCTGTAAATAGAGTCTGCTTCTACTGTAAATGTTTCAAAAATTGGGAAAAGTAACAAATGGAATTTTAAGAAGCATTAAGATTTGGAAATTAAGATGAAGATATGGAAACTTGTCTGATCCTGTGAGAAATTTAAGAATCACCATCTTTTTCATACATCTATGAGTAAGTGTGATCATGATGGCACTTTAACATCTTCTGTCCATTAAAACCTGCTATGCTGAGCCAAGCAATCAACCAACAAACAAAGCAAATTAATTAGATTTTACACTATGTGAATCTGCATAGCTATTTCTATAGTCCAGACTAGAGGGGTCCAGTTAATCAAATACATGAATTTATGTAACCTTTAAAAAATATTTTGGTTATTCTAGACACAGAAAACATAATACAGTATATTTCCTTTATCCTATTCTATTTCCTTTGTCTTGAAACAAAGCAAATGGAGGACGGAAGGTTCTCAGTAATCATGTTGAAAAACCAGAATAAGCCCCAATTACATAATCCCTGTGACAGTTTTTCATGTATGATGGAGACAGGAAGGAATATTGCTAGACCATGCTGCATTTCAGTACTTTTTAGCTGCTGGATGATCCCCGGAGCATCATGTTATCTGACTTGTACAGAAACATCTCGTAGCTTATTGCAACTTGAGCCAGGAACTAGAAGAGAATGACAGCCATAAATACCTCAATAGCACTTATCAGAAACTCGGCATGAGCGCTAATCTTTCCTAGGTAAATTTAGTAGGTTCTCAGATTTCCAAGTTCTTTTTACTATTAAATGTTCCACTGAAACTTACAGTATTACCATTATGGTTTATGTTTGCTTTAGTTTTATTACCAGAAAAAGAGAAAAAAAAATGTAAACATAACCATTGTATAATTTAATTTTTTTAAAAAAGAAATAAATATATTCTTAATGAAACTATGAGTACTGTACACATCAACAGAGAAGTTGCCCAAATTGGTTGCAGGAACTAATTTGATGGTGATATTCTTTCTCTGACAGAGCAGACCCAGGTAGTAAATCATTATTGGCTGCCTAATGGGAAGATCCCACTGTGAAAATAAACAGCTGTCCACAATGAAGGAACTGTTTACAAGAAACCATTACTTGTCAGACACCTTATTCCTTTAAGAAAGGAGTGAAAACATGAACTATTGAGCACCTGGATTTTTTTTCTGGGATGTTTGTTTCAAAGAAAAATACTTGTGGGGTTTTTTGTTTTGGTTTGGATTTTTTTTGTTTTTTTTTAATTATTATTTTGGTTTTTTTGTCAAAGCTTTATTTTCACATTCTAAAAACATGAACATTTTTGCATTACCACTTTATTTTATAAAAAAAAAAAAAAAAAAAAAAGACCATAACTGCTCTGTTTTGAGATTGCTGCATGCTGTGTGTGTTCCTGAATTGGTTATAGTTGTATGAAGTCGTTACCTAGTAGAGCATAGAACAGCCCTGCCTGCCCTCATGAATATCTTCCAATAAATTTTCATTCCAAGAATGTCATTCCCAGTCACTTTGATGCTTCTCAGGTGACACTGTGTCTAGGAGCAAAACTTAGTCTTGAGTGATTTACCATTGAACAGGGTCAACAAGAGGTCTTCCTGTGGAAAGACCAAAACCTTGCTTATATAACTTAACTCCTCTGTTACCTATTTCTGCATGTCTAAAGTAGGGGTAGACTAAGCTTGATATCAACAAGGCCTCATAACAGAATGAAATGTTGGGCAGTAAACTGTACTAGCACCAGTCTTTATTTTTATCTATCTGTCCTTTGAGTTATTCATCTTTGAGATACATCTGCATCTGCAGGAATTGCTGATTTCACTTGCAAGGCTTTCCCATGCTAAACAGCTAACAGGCAGCTGTGTTTAAGCCCAGCCACACAGGCTTCACAACAAACCACCAGTGACAGAAACAGAGAGACTGCTGAAGTACCAGGGAGTTTGTGCTCTTTATAGGTTTAGCTGTTTGTTGGAGGCAAACGCTCTGTGTGTTTCTAACACCCGTTTATTAGTTTCACTATCTACGCTTAGCTAGACTTGTGCAGAGCATTTCTCACTCTAGGTGTTATTTCTTAGTTTCCTAGATTGTATCTGTATTACCGTATGTCTCTTTCCAAAGAGTATGATGAGGCCTTGGTGGGGTGTCTTCTTGTCAAATCCCTGTGCCTCCTTTGATGAGCTAGGCTTTCAAATCACGGGATACTCATTCACATGCTGCATGTGACTAGTTTTACAGTTATATACTAGATCAGACACAAAAGCATAAGAGAGACTTACGGCTTTCTGGAAAACCATCCAAATTCTTCTGTGTCGGGGATGTTGTTATGGAGATTCACCTTAGAATCCTTTCTAAGGCTGTGTAAAAAATTATTTTGATTCATCACATTAAGATACATCTGTTACTTTCTAAATCAAATTAATTCATATCCAAGTATTATGTGCACACTTGTAATGATTCAGGAAGAGTCCTTCTGTTTGTTAAGGCTTTATACCTAAAGGACTGGCAGTTTTGATGAAATAATTTTCAAAAAAAAGTTGGGAGTTGTCTCTTTCTGTGACAGGGCGGGTTCCCTCTGTCAGACAGCAGGTAACATCTGTTATCTACAGGTTGTCTCTGTTTTGGATGCCTGCCAAACTGCTATGTGAACATTCATTCACATTTTCATTAAGTGTAACAGTATAGCTGAAACATCTCAACCTGATATTTGCTTCAGAACAGTTTTTCAGGCTCTATTTCAATAGAAACTTTAAGACCTCATTCAGCTATGTAGTGTTCCTGCAAGGACTATTTCTTAGAATCATCCATACTATTAAAGGAAAGGCCACAAAGTTTACATTCTTGCAACTATTCCTCTTTATGCTACAAGAATGTAACAGGTATTTCCTTCCCTTTGATATCTCTGTTCCACTTCCAAGCATTATTTCAGGTCAGTAGGACTGAGAAGGAGAAGCTTCTGCCGTTACTTTCATGGAGGCATTTGGAACTTCTGCAGATGGAGGATCTTGTTTGTGTTCTGCAGAAGTTGGTTAGACAAAAATTCTCCAGCTTACAGCAATGGAGCTTCTTTTGTTTATTGGGAGTCTGGGTTTTTCTGGAGTGGATTTGCGCAATGAGTGCAAACAGATGTTGGAGATCTACCTCAATTACAAATAAATGGACTTTCTTCCATGGACTTTGCAGGCTGTCAGTTGAAGCCCACAAACATGGCATTTGAATGTAATCATTGTCTTAATATGGAGCTGCAGGTGTTATAGCACATTTAGGAACATGTAGCACTTTTGTTACCCACAAAGAAAGGCACACTATAAGTTCACAGATGGTGTAAACACTGCCATAACCGTGCACAGGCAATGGCATTTTCCCCAGAATCTGAACTAAAGCAGATCTTCACTTCTATAATTCTAAAGGCATGAAGTAGTGTGGAGATTTTGGCCTCCTGCCAAGTCATTTGGGTGTTTGGTTGCCATCACAGCTGGAAAGCTATGCCTTATTTCATAGTTCTCTCTATCCTTTCACCTGATTTTCATTAATGTTACTTTACATTGTTCAAACAGCATTAAGAATATTTAGAGAAGGTAAGAATGAGATTTTAAGTCCCTTTAATGCTCCTTCACAGTGCCATGAAATGGCAACAGCATCACAAAATATGTTTGAACAGCAGTTTCCCATGTGCCTGCAGGTATGTAGACATTTTTAAGCCAGCTGTAGATTATCTCTCTGAGATACTGCTAGCAAGATATCCTCTGCAGTGCAGAGTTCTATGGAGAATACAAATTTCATCTGAGAAGCTGAGGATATTTTTGTGTAATTAATCCTTCCTGATCAGTTGTGTTGCTCACAGTGTCCAGGGAAGTTGTCACTGATGGATATTAGCGTGCTCTAAGTGAAGTACTTTTTTATAACTTGTTGAAGAGAGTCATAGGTGTTAGGATTTTCCAGGATGAGATATGAGTTGCATGATAAAGCTTCCTTTGAAGTCACCACTGTTACAGTGATAGTACTTGGTATCACAATCAGTAATTCAGAGCAATGAAAGCATTTGGTTTTTGCCTCATTTTCCTTATGTATTAAGAGACTGCTGTATCCTGTCTCAACATAGAATGAATGTATGGGCTGAAAAATATAAGTGTAGATATGCAATATATATTTCTTACTGAAGACATTTAAACTATCATAGGTTTTGTAAGTTCAAATAGTGTTCTGAGTAGCATTCTGGTTTTGAATTTTTTTTTTTATTTTAAGGTATATGAAGTATTTTTAAGTTCACGTAAATGCTATTTCTGTTCACAGATAATGCACCTCAGGTAGCAACTACCGCACCAGGATGTGGTAACCGTAGAAACAGCTCTACAGGCCCAACACCTGACTGCTCTCCTCCGTCACCTGACACTGCACTTAAAAGCATAGTGAAAGTTATACGTCCTCAGGTAGGTGATCACCATAAGCATCCTCTCATCAGTTGTGTTTTACATTTTAAAAACAGACTATGATGCATGTATTCTAGTAGGATATTATCACTTTACATGTATGAAGAGGTCAAAGACATATAAACAGAATACAAATATCTTTTGTACTTAGGAAGCAATCTTGGTATCAGGAGAAGATAGACTATTTTATGAATGAGCCCAGTAAAGTACAGAGAGATATCAGTACATTTTTCTTATAGTACTAATGATGAGTGAAGCCTTTATGTAGTATTTTGTAATTTTATGTACTATTAGTTTTCTTCTAAGTTTATGTTCTGGTTTTATCAGTATTAGTTCCCTGTTACTTTTTCAGGTTTCTTTTCTACTTTCTGTATCTCCGTTTACATGCTCCCATAATGTTTAATGCCTTCTTTAGTTTACCTTGTCATTTAGAATTTCTTCTCAACTTTCATCCTTCCTAACTATCAGTAGTGTCTAGTAAGCAAGCTCTCAATGTGTGGAAAACTTGAGTGTTGCTTGTAATTTTTTAAGGACAACAACCTTTTAAAATAAAATCTTTGAAATAAATAAATCTTAGAACTTGATTTGGTAGTATAGAGGCAATGAGCATAGAGGATTTTCTTTATTTTATAGCATAGGTCAGAAGAAACCTCAGGAGATGAGCTAGTTTCGCACTTAAAAAGTCATGGCAGTAGGTGTGCTAAAGCTAGCTCTGACAAATACACACTGAACTGACTAATTTAAACTCTTCTTAGCGTGAATCAAAAGACTTCTGTTCCTCTCCTACCAATTATTTGGTTCGAATGCAGCCATCTGTTCCTCATTGGTGAGCTGATCTCTACAAGTGAGACACTTTGATGCTAGTGGATGCAGGCTTTGTATCACCACCAGTATGTTGCTGTCATTTGTGTTACTTGAGAAGTAAGATGATGGATATGTGGTATCTTGGTAAGAACTAAACAGGACAGATTGTTTTAGTGCCACACAAATGAGCGTCTTACGGTGCTGGAGGTGGTTCTTCCTTCCAGTACTCCTTAGAGCACACAGTTCAGAAGGTCTTGCAGAATTGAAGATGGCTACTAGGTACACCTGGCATACCTCTCCAGGAGCCATTGGTTTCCTGTGGCTGACACCATCAGTGCACAATAATTCTAATGACTGGCTGGTGCATAACATCGCTCTTTGATGCTACAATAGTTTGGGTTCCCCATCCTGGTTTAAATCTAGATTGCAAGGGGTCTAAGTAACATCTTCTTCTTTTGTCTTTTTATAGTTGTTTTGCATTTTGCTTGTTCCTATAATCTCTCTGCCCCTCCCGCCCTACATCAGTGTAGTACTGAAATGCCTTCTTCCCTCTAAGCTGTTTTTTATAGTAGGCGTCAAGCAAACAGAAAGGTATTTGGTTATTGTTGGAACAAGCTGTTGTGTGATAGTGTATTGAAAATAGCATTTTAAAAGCTGTTTCCATCATGATATTGCCAACAGATGGACCCAGAGCACTGAATGGTGATGTTCTCCTGCTAGTTAACTCTGAATGGATTCAGCAGATTCTGGGGAGCCATTTTCAAATTTAAATCATACCATTCAGTGACTCCCAGTATTTTCATTGTTCTGCAGAACTGAAGCGAGATGTGGGATATATATGGTCAGAACTTTACTGCATTTGCTGAAATGATTCTCATGTGGCCCTACATGTGCCATAATTCCTATTCAGAAAACAACAGCAGAAAGGCACATGTAGGCTAGTGTTTAATGTATGTTGTAAAACTATGTACACAAGAAGATGAATACCCTATAGCATTCAGATTCTATTATACTTTTCCTTTCCTCTTGTGTTTTATGAACTTTCCTTTAGTATTCTTCCTTTTCTTTGTTTTTGTTGCCTACCTGATCACCTCCTCCCATATCAACCCAGGAATTGAGGCAAAGAAGTTGTAGATATTCACCGTGTGATGTTTGCAAACCATTAGTGTTACTTCTGCTTGCATATTTATTTCCTTTATTCCATGCCTGCTGCATTCAATTAGACAGCAAGCTCTTTGAAGGTTAACACAATGGGTTTCTATTGTTGACTGACCTCTCACCACTCATCTAAAAGTAATGAATTGTGTTACACTATGCATGCAAAACAATTAATTTTCTGTTGTCTGTATTATAGCAAAATAAACAGATTTTAAACAGATCTAAAACAGAGATCATAGAAGTTTCCAGGACAGCTCTTGCTTCTTTCCCCTTTTCATATGTCTTGTGTGTTCAGCACAGGAAGGAGCCAGTGAAGGCCAAAATGGGAACTGTTCAGCAGCTAGTTTTGCACTAGGCAGGATTTTGTAGCTTGAATGGAACTGCCAGTAAAGTCTGACCTTTCCACTCATGCTGTTATTTTCATTTATAGCCATACTTATTTTTCCTAGAGGATTGTGCAGTGTTTACCCACAGTGAGGAAAAACATTGTATTTCTGTGGAAGCAGCAGCAGAGGGGACTAAAGATTCCTTCCTCCCACCAGTCTGGTGAGGGCAGGCAGTGGCAGTGTGGAAAAGGAGAAACCTGGTGAGCTGAGTTTGAAAGAGGAAGTGTGGTTCATTCTGTGTCCTGTTTTCTTTGCCTTTTTTTTTTTCTAAGACTGCATGCCAGCTCACATGATGGCACATGTTGGTATGAAGGTAAGGTTTAGCACAGCACAGCGGCCTCTCCTCTCTCCTGTTCCAAATGCTTGTGTACCAAATGATGTACCCTGTCAGCTACACCTGTGCACTGCCAACCCGTGGGATGACAGTACCACGGCTGGGACGGGGGAAACAGGAGCAACTTCATACACCAAGTATGAATCCTGAGGTGTCTGGGCCATGGGCAGCTAAGGGATTCCTTAGGGTGCACTCAACTTGTTTTGTCTTTTTCCTTTTAGATGTCTCTTAGCCTGGCCCTAATTATTCCCCTTTGAGTACTAAAAGCATGGCATCGCAAAACCTGGCTGAGGATTTTTATTTCCCCACTATCTTTCACTCACTTTACTGGAAATTTATCCTTCAAATAATTATGATGAACTTTGAAGTGAGAAACCTGCAGTTTGTTGTGACCCTACCACTCATCCCTTATAAGATCCCATTGTTATCAAAGATCTATCTAGAACTTTCTTTGGATAGGTCTCAAATATTCAGTGTACTATTACTAGAGCCGAAGTCTATTTGAACTGAAATGGTGTACCTCACTGGCACAGTGCAGCACTCTGGGCAGGTACTAATGCAGATGTCAGAAGCAGTGTTAAAGTCAGTGCCACTCACCTCTTCTGCTTTGAGTTCCAGAACAAGCACACATAGCAGTAATTTCTCTGTGCAGTTTAACTCTGGCCTGTACCTGTGATCCGGCATTTTACAAACGCGTTTCTTGTTTTCAAATTTTCACAGAGTTAGTCTCTGAAAAACAGGGTTTGTTGAATAGTTACATATATGCAGATAAGAAACAAACAGAATGTAGTTCAGGGTTTGAATCACTTGATCATTTTTTTTCCAGATAGTCCAGGCAAGTCTTAGGAAGTTTTTAACATGTGAATTGCTAATTAATGAAGACATTGAGAAAGTAACACCGTTTCAACTTAAAGACATATGCCACAGTGAAGTATAGTAACAGCCCATGGGAGAAAAAATGAGATGTGGTAGAAGACCAAGAAGGTTAATGAGGTGACTGAAGCCCTCTGAAATTTTAGGCTCTCTTTCAAGTTTTAATTTAATTACATTAGTGAGTATAGTAAAATATATCTTACCTTATCAGACCAGAATTTTAGAAAATGATAAAAAACCTGAGCTTGTTATACCAAAATAACTGTAGTTCTTGGTCTGGATGAATCATGAAAAAAAATTGGGTTGTGTGTGATGCTTCATTTATTTATTTATTTTTAATTGGCCACTCACTTTAATAGGACTCTTATTCATTTGTTCAGTTCCATTTGAACAAATAAATTATATACATAGAGGGAGAAAGAGTATCTTTGTTTTTCCTAAGATACCATGTCCTTCACAGTGCTATTCACTTGTGGGTCATTGGCTAATTCTCTTAAAATTGAATATTGAATTCTCACCTTTTAAATTATTTATTAAATATAATCCATCATTTGCGTATTCTCTCTGCTGGTCTTTCTAAGATATGTTTCAAATAGCATACTGTTGCTGCAGCTTTTGATATCCAAGTGTGGATTATTTAAAAGTGACTTGGATTTTATCTATGATGAATTAGTATTTGCCTCATTTTATGTGAATAACCCAACACCCTAAGAGTGTTGTTTCAGTGCTATAAAGAGGGCTTCTGGTAGAAATAAAAAGGAACAGAGAATTTCAGTCTTTCTGACATAATGAAATTTCATCATCTTGTTCTTTCTGGGTTTATTGCTAAGATGTGCAATAATCTATTCACTAAAATATGCTTTTTTCTTGTGGGTTTGGATGGTCTATCTTTACATTATTAATATTTTTTCTATTTGTCTTTTTTAACCTCTGCAAAGTTATAATTCCATCTATGGTTCATCATTCCTCGTTAAGACATCTATCAATATAATAGAAGATAATGGTTTAAACATTAGAGGACAAAATAAATCACCTCATTTTTTGCAAACATTAATAGAATCCTACAGGACATCTGTAGCCTCTGATAGATCTATCCCACCTGTTTGAGCTATCAGGTGTGTATAACCTAATATGCAACTGTTTTGTGCATTCACAGTGAAGCTGGCATACCTGTGTATGTTCCTCTAGGCATAGGGAAAGACAGGGACCGTGACATTTCACCACCTATAGCAGCTTGGGCATGAATGGACAGACCAACCATAGATGTGTGTCCCAGAGTGTCTCTATTTCAGCTAAAAAAATATAATCATTTACTTTCAAGGAAATTATATCTTATCCTTTTTGCAGTTAAGGTGCAGGAATTACTTTGAACAAAACCAAAAAACAAAGTCATCTTAGAGGCAGCTCTGGAAAATCACAGTTACAGAAAATAAGTTTTCAAAACTGATTGTTCCATAAACAGGATTATTTTCAGGTGGATTGGTGTTACTGTTTCCCCATGGTGAAATAACCTTGGTTCCTGCCCTGTACCAACACCCCACTGCAGTACCCTTAGTTCTTCCCAAAGGAAACCCATGCTTTGTGTGACCACTTAGCATGAGCTGGCACATGCCTGTCTCTGCAAACTTAGTGAAATCCCCACTGCAGGCTGTTGCACCAGTGCCCAAATTCATGAAAGCTCTGTGATGCAGCCACTGAACTTGTTTTGCCACACACAAAAAAAAATCTGCTTTCTTACATTATACTATAAAAAGGAGGACTGGAGAACACAGTTATACAATTAATTCTCACCCCTTGCTTTCTGAATGAGATCACAGGACAGCTGGGCTGTAAGGATCTTCTTTTCCTAAGAACCGCTTTCTGTGCTCAGGCCAAGTTACAACATGTGCAGTCAGGCAGGGAATAACCAGGAAAATCATCATGGAGAAATGCTGTGCAGGCACACTATGCATCCTGCTTGGGTGTACGTGTCTTCTGGTAGCTTTTGGTGCTGAACTTTGTGCAGCCATATGCAGTGTCCATGCTTAGCAGAAGACGTGAATACAACTTAAAAAAGGCTTTACTGAGAGTTATGATTTTTTGGGGCATCAAACCCATCATATCCAAAGTAAAAGCCACCCCTATGTAAATGATTTTACGAAGTTCTGTAAAGTGATGAGCATTCCCAAAACCCACTAAAAGAAAGATGTATTGTACAGCCCACAGATCAGCAGATTTAGTCCTCACCATTAGTGTGCCTGGTTAAGCAGTGCCTGGTTCACCTGTGTTAAGTAGTGTTTTTGAACTTGCACATACCTATTGAAGGCTGCAAGCACTTGAATGTAGTTGACAGCAGTGATCTTGCTTCCAGGTATGGATGTATATTTCTTTATAAAAAAAATATATTTGTAAAATAATATTTGTATTTTTTGCAAATGTACTGCACACACTTTGATATTTTCTTGTTCTAGTGATGTTGAGATGAATAAGCAAAGAAACAAACAGTAGCCCTCAAAAAAAATAAAACAAAGTAAAAGATACACTGTCAGTGGCATTGGGATGTGGTTAGCAATTCTTCTACGTGTGAGTGAAAATAGGACAAACATTAAGAAATTCTGTTAATCTGAAATATGGACTACAAGTTACAAAAAAAAAAGAGTATGAGTGGAATTCCCTTCCCCCTATATTACCACAGAATTAATCAGTAGAGACATTTAACAGCAGCAGAGAAGGATATTTTAAAAAACCTGTCCTTAGAGCATAATGGTTACCCTGTGACTACTTAGAAACAACATTAACCAAAATATTATTAAGGAGATGCATTGTGAAGTATCTTCTTTGACAAGTAACTATAAAACATAACTCTATTCAGATTATTTTAATTAGAGCTGGGATAATATGAAAACATAAACACATCTACTGAACACACAGTACTAATGAAAACCGCCAACAGTATATGTGAGTGCATTTAATTATACAAGTTCAACAAGATACTAAAGCACAAGTATAAATTAAAGCAGAACACTCTGTATTGTCAGGAGTGTTATGTTTTTAGGATGTCACTTCTGCATGCCTATGTTTTCTTGGTTGAAGTTGGTTGCTTGCCTGCAGTAATTCTCTAGGCTGTATTTCCTGACTCAATATAAACACAAATCATACAGAAAGTAGAACACTTTTCATATGTGAACTTGTAAGATACCAAAATGGTTAAATACTAAGCATAAAGATAGTTCAAATGCTGAAATGTAGTTATGTACATCTACAGTAGTAAAATACATTTCTGAGCTCTGGAAGGTTGTCATCTGTACTGTTCAGTTGTTAACACAGTCCTGAGCATAGTTTTAGTCCTGTATGATTCATTCTCTCCAAAAGTATCCACTATTAAGTCTGATTTGAAATTTCAGTGGGCTAAGGACCATTCCTGGTGGGTAATTCTGATTTGAAGACCCTGCTCTAAAGGCTAATTCAGTTTAATAGTAGGAGTGTAAACCAATCCATGCCAGTTGCTTTGCCCGAGTACATGTGACGCTTGGTAACAGTAACACACTTAAATGTGGAAGATTAAAGGCTTACTTAGAGAGCTTTGATGGGTATCTCACCAGATTTTGTACATTTTTCTTCATTTCTATGTAATGCTGGGAAGTTCTGAGCACCTTATTCACTGAGTAATCCTTTATCATCATTCGAAAATGCACCCTGTTTTCACATATGCGTGCTATCTGTAGCATTCAACGTAAAAAACAGCTGTCACTTTGACCCTTCAAAATTTGTAATATACAAATGTAATGATATAAGCAATTTCCCTAATCTCTAGGTCAAACTGAGATGTTGCTTACAGCTGAAAGCTCAGCTTTTTTTAAAACAAATGGCTTTACATCCATTTCCCAACTGTTTTAGTGAAAATAATAGGTTTTAATCTTTGGAAGTTAGAAACTTTTTATAAAAGAGGAATAAGACATTCCCCTTATTTATCAAATGTATGTCTCCCAGTTCGGCGCTTGTTTCAAGAAATGTATTTCCAGGCTATGAATAATGGTGTATCTTCAAAATCTGGTCGCATCTGTCAAAAAGGGAAACCACGACAAGTGGTTACAGTTTTTGGTATTCAGAAATGCTATACCTCCCAATCCACAGCTGCTGTACAGTTACAATTAAAATGAAAGTAGATGCCTAAGAAAATAGGAACTGAGCGAAGATCTGGTTTTTTTTTCCTCATTTGTTTTCAGTCTCATTTGTCATCTGAGATAAAACCAGAGCTGAAGGATGGAAGGGGGCAGCAAAGCCCCCTGACCTTTAATTACATACTCCAGCAGAGGACTCCTAAAGCATCATATAGGATAAAATGCACAGAGGAGAACAGAAAGCGCTATGGATATATGAGCCACATTGCATGATTTCCTAACCAGAGGCTTCAGGAAAGAGCTATGTGTCTGTGCCTTCCTTGAGTGTGTCACTAACAGTGAAATGATTGAAATATGCTGATGGCCCATGAGATTACTGTAAAGAAGTATGCACTTGCTGCTCATGCAGGATGCAAGAGATGTCTTTCTCTAAATTAAAAATCAGCGGGACAGAAATTTTTGGGACGTTGTCACTATGTTGCCATTAAAAAATAATACAGAGTTAAAATGCATTATGCTTTTATTAATGAAAAGAATGTAAAATTAAGAAACAGTGAAACCACATATGTTGGAGGTTTTTTCTTTTTCTTTCTTCCCCCCCCAACCCCCCGCAATTTCTGTGGTCTTGTAAACTCCCTATTGTGACTGCTTGGGATATATTTGTTGCCAGTCACTGTGTAATTTCTGCCTCTGCTGTTTTACAAAATTAAGATGTTGAGAAGTAAAAACCAGAATGAGTGCTGAAACTGCCTATATTTTGTTTTTAATTGTAGTCATAATTTAAGATAAGGTTCTATGAAACGGAGAGATACAATTATATTACCTTATTAAGAAGACAATATGTCTTCAGCTTGTTTAACATGCTATTTTGAGGCTTGACAGAATAATTGATTCAGGAGTCTAGTAATTGTTCAGTGCAGTCTTTCATTTCTAGGTGACATAGATGAATCAAACCCAGGGACTTTGTAATCTCCAGTTTTTGCAATTTCAAGGCTATTTGATCATCTTAGTTCAGCTCCTATAAATCAAATGACTGCTGGCAGCAGCACTGACTGATTTCTGCAAATCAAAACTGAGGTGTTGGGGACAGGAGTAAGTGAAGAAGCCTGTCCTCTCACAGACTGTATTTTACTGAGAAAACTATGAATGTTATGGAATTATATATAAGTGTACATGAGCAAGAGACAAAGATAGAAACAGATGGTATGTTGGGCTGTTGAGGCAGAGGACAGAGACTGAGAAACTGTAAAAGTGATGTGAAAGTCGTATGTGTGATGTGAACTGTAAAGGGATGTGAAAGTCCACAACAGCGTGGACAGAGTTTGAAATTGGATGCACTGAAGTACAACGAGAGGGATGGTGACTGATAAAGTCAATACAAGATAGAACTGTCAGGGAGTTTGTTTGAGAGACTATGATGACCAAACCACAGAGAAAGCAGAAAAGTAAGTTTTGGAAGATAAAGTAGAACGGAAATCAGCTAGGATACTGTGAAGGGTGATTTAGAGTAAAGTAAGTAGTCTTGGAAGGAATATGAGAGTAGGTAGGAGAAAACTGAGGGGGAAAAAAAAGGGAAAATGAGTGTAGAAAGATAATGTAATCTTAAGAAAGAAGGAAGCTAGAGAAAGGAAAATTTCTGAAGTAGGTGTGAGTGGATCAGAGAATGAGAAGAATGGAATTGTCTGGGGTTTATACAGCTATGTGGCTACAATCACACTGTGTTATGTATGTGAGGTGAGCCTGGGGAAAGGGGCTACAGGATTTTACTTTCTCTGGTAAGCCTGTATTCTATGTGCTAGCTAGAATTTCAGAATGTGGGTTCAGTTCTCTATCATATATTTTCTCTATGGTATAGTACAATTGAAATGCGTGGTTTCTTCAGGTATAATGCAACTGAAATCACTTTCTACATTATGGAGTGCAGCTGGTATTTGGCAGGATTTGCCAAATGCAGAATTTCTTCAGGCTCATTGGTTCTTGGTGACTTCATGAGCCACAAATCTGTCCTTGGGGAGAGCTCCATATGCTAGTTCAATATCTGTTAAATGGGGCTAATAGTTCTGCCATAGTGCATAGGAGTGTTGTTCAGAATTAATTTTTTACAGAATGTGATGGTGCTACGTACACAAATTCCAAAGTTGTAAGAAGGTGGGGAGTCACAAGCTTGTATAGGAGAGTAATTCAAAGATGGAGAAACATTTTGATGTTAAATTGTGAATTTCCTCTGCTAAATGTTGTGAGAAATATTTGAATGATCTCTTGCTCATTCTGTTATGTGCAAGTCATGGTAGCGTTACAAAAGTTGCATGTAACTTCAATCCTGGAAGTACTGAGACCTTACCTGTCTTTTTAACAGAAAGACAATTCAGTATGTGTATTTTGATGCCTTTCCCATTTTGCAGTGTTCAAAGTGGTATCTTTTCACTGATATATGCTTGCTACTGACTTAACATGAAAATATTTTTCTTATTAGACCTGGTCTTAAATTATTTAGATCTTGTTACAATATTAATTCATATTTGCTTTTGCATTGATGAGAAGATTTCTTCATTGGCATGATTTGATATCCTGTTTTAGGATAGTGTAGAGTTTTCTAGGTCATTATTATGACATTTGAAATAATAGTCATTAATAAATATTTCAAAGTAAACATAATCAGTCATTGAAGAAATTTACACATAACAAGTAAGTTAAATACATGAATGTAATGAATAAAGAAAATCTACTTAAGGGCAAATCTATGTGTGTCTATGTACCATACAGACAGGGATGAAGGTAAACTGTAAGTATGATCCAAGTTCACAAGGGTAATCTGAGGGTGTCCAGACTTTCTGAGTAGTAGGAGGAAGACATGTAATGACTGACAAAGCTGGCTTTGGTACAAAGAATGAAGTAAGCATCATCTCTTTGGCACAGAGTTTTGTGTTTGTACAATCTCCACAGCTATAAAAACCTTGAGCCCTCACTACACTTCCTGGAAATTATGGTATTCATGTAGCAAATAATAGAATTATTCAGGACCTATCTCGAGAGATCTTGGTAAATGTAATTTACAAGTGCCTTTGGCAGATGCAATTCAGGAAACCAAAGTACAAGACTCCAGCAAGAGATTTGTCAATTGCTGGTTTCATATTCTGCCAATAAGGCTGGAATTAGACTCCAGATTCTAACAAATTAAGTAAAGTTTCTAGAGTGTGTCTCCATGTGAGCTATAGGTGGGACTCAATCTGTGACTAAAACACCTATACTTTCATCTCTGTATACAAGAATTTTTATCTAATCTTCCATTATACTCAGGAGACATGTAGGATTCAACTCAGGTGCCTGAAAATAGGCATCTAATGTCATTTGAGGTGCCATATAGGTGTCTTTGACATGCACATGGAGGCTGTCAGGTATGATACAAGAAATATGTGGAGGAGACTTGGACTCTTCTGAATGGTAGCTGGAACCCAAGTGAGGTGCCATAGGGAATCTCCAGTGACGGAAGGTACCTGTGTTAAGGCAAGAGAACTAATACCAAGGTGACTAGGATGAGGTGATTTTTTTTTTTTCCCCTGGACTCTATTATTTCTATTGACTGGATCTCAACTGACTGTAAAAGGAGCTTTGATACTTAGTACAGATGTAAATAGCTATGCTTTAAATTTAGTTTTCTAAATCTGGAACTGAATTTAATCCTCACTATAGGAAAAAAAATCAATTCTTTCTACAGTTTTTCTGCAAACTGTACACGGAGAGGGATGCAGTCAAGACAAAGTGTTTTACCGCATGTCTCTTAGCATATACGAATGAATAATTAGCATAATTTAACAACTTAACATTTTACAGGACCCAGCAAAGGTTCAAAAGGCTCCTCTAGTTAGAGACAGAAACTCAGATGCTAGATTCCTGTGTAATTATGTAGAAAAACTATTGGCACGTGTTGACAGATGGACCTTGTTAATTCCAAACAATATAGCAGAAGTGTTATGTTGTGTAGTACTAGAGGCTGTGTGAGGTTCTGTACAAAATCCTTACATTGGAAAGACACATGAAACTGAAATAATGTTTCTCTGAATTAATAATAATCATGTGAAAGCCCAAAATAATATCATACGTATTTTGTATCACTTAGGTCAGCAGATGGTTGCATGCTATCATGAACAAACAGAAAATGTGTTTCTAGCTTCCATAATAATCTCTGAAAATCACACTAAACTTGGTTTATAACACTAACAGATCTCCAGAACAAATCATCGTTATTTATTGATAGACACAATTTTTAAAATCTGTAAAAACTTGTAAACTAAGCTGATCTGTAAAAGAAACTCTAGAACAGTTTGGGGTTTTTTTTCTGTTTTGTTTACCCTTATTCCCCATCACCTAAGACCTTGCAGATGCTTTTTGTGAAATTGTTTAAAGATATTAGAGCAGCTTGTAATAAATACTACACCAAGGTATAGTGAAACAGCTTAACTTAGTGAAAATTACAGCTTTAATTTAGTTAATGAAAATATGATGTATTAGATGCTGCTATTCCAGCTCTGAGAAAGGGGCATGTAGTCAAAGCAATGTCTGGAGACCTGACTGGATAAAGGCCAGAGCAGTTGCTTTTGAAGCTGCTTGGGAAAACCGATCTGGACCATCCTAGCCGCCCTTTTAGGCAGGAACTGTCTCAATTTAAGAATGACCAGAGATCCCACAAACAACATCACTTAATTGTCAGCTTTTTGTTTCAAAAGCTCAGGTCTTGCAAAACCATCAAGACACTGTTTCTTGGGAAAGGGCCAGAAACATGTTTCTAAATGACCAGAGATCTATTTCAGTTTTAGAAATAATTAGGTCATTGATGAATTTGTTGTCTAGAAAAAGTGTGTCATTTAGGTTTAATTAATACACAAGTATATTTTTGGTCTGATCAGAGAGTTATTCTGGCTCAGGTCCCAAACAATGACTTTTAAGCAGACTCTTTGATGTTGGAGTCTGTCCCTGTTTGTTGAACTCTTCCATGAAATTACTAGACCTAGGAGTCAGCATTTCAAAGCAGAAGCAGGTTTTAATTATTAAAGAAAGTAAATCCCCTCAACAGACCACAGATGAGCTCCAGATGAATGCCCAAATTTACCCTTTACAATTTTTCTCAGTTTTAACAGGACACAGTTGATTTGCATGCTGTCCAACAACTTTAACAATCAACATTATACAGACCTAAATCTATTTAATGTTTTTGTCTGACATTGCAATAGAAAGAGTGAATTTTTTGTGAAACCAGTCTGGTTCTGTATTTTTAACACAAACATTGCAGGACTCAGAATCTAAATATGAAATAGACCACAAATAAAAATGAAAATTGCTCTACTGGGATAGATAGTATTTTAACAGGTAGTTCTAAGTGTAAAGGATGGCAAATAGCTTCATAGTCCACAAAAGAACTTACTGCTCCCAGGGCAATAATTTAGTCTTGACACAAATAAGTAGACACATCATGTTAGGATAATTTGAGTGTGGAGCCAGATGAGTTCTGCAACAGACTGTTCATTTGTGGCTTACAGTCCATGACATCGAGCACTCAGGTTGTGTTTATATTAATGCGTAGTGCAGTGCAATGGGAACAGATCTGCATAGTGAAAAAGTTGCTGCTGATGTGATGACTATGTACATTTAATTGGTTTTAATCTGGGCTAGATTTAGCGTGGTCCTATGGTCAAAAGGCCTCATGGAGTTGGAATGCATGTTGCACAATGCTGGAATGTATCTTAAGATGTAGATCCATCCAAAAGAAATTTCTCATTCTCAGAAGCTGCTCTACAATCCAAAGCACAGCCATTATAGTGGTGTCAGTCTGGAGGTTCACTTCAAAAATAAATGCATGCTACAAGCTAGTATCAAGTTTTTCACTATTCCATGAAAACTCATGAAGGCAGTTTGATTTTCATGTATGGTTTTAAGCTGATGTTTTTCTCCTAAGCTTTTAGGCATTTCAGCCTTTGAATATTTAAGGCAGCCCTTCATAAATTGGATAAACAGCAGAGAGTTGCTTTTGAGTGATGAGTGCTTGCTATTATTTTGTAAATTTAATTATACAGACATCAGCAGTCTAATTGTTTTGTAAGATGTACCCAGCAATGCAGCTGGTGAAGAGCTCCCTTTCTTACCAAAATATGATTGCAATTATTATATGCAAGACTGTAAAACCATATTTTATTTTGAATTAAATTGATTAGAATGAAGGCATGCATTATTTCTAATAAAGATTAATCCAAATTTTGGAAGGAAATTATCTCTATGCACTACATCTTGTCTTATGAAATGAGTTTTACTACTATAACTTTGAGCTAAATAAAAACAGTAAAAAGCAAGAAACCCTTGGTAAATTTATTAAATATCAAGTAAAGAAAGCTACAAAAAGTCTGTGTTTTTCACTCAGAATTTCTGGTTTTCTTGTAGCCGAAGCAGCGCACATCAATAGTATCTTCTTTGGAATTTCACCGAATGAATCACAGTCACAATTATTTTGAAATCAACTCATCCATTGGCTGTCCAAGTTTTACTCCTGCCAGCAGTCCAGCTAATTATCCCTTTGGATCTCTGGAATACACTGTTGAAGAGAGAGAACTTCCAGGTATAGAAAAAAACCTTACTTTGCCTATCAACAAAGCTTTATAAAACCATAGGTCTGTGAGTTTTTAGCTGGAATTGCTGATTTCTTTGGTAGTGAAATACTTCTATCATAAACACATAAAATTCATTCTGATTTTTGCTTAGTGGTGTTCAAGAAAGGATTCTCATGTTTCATATACACTTTTTTTTGAAAAGTTATATTTTGAATAAACCAAAATTTGTTTCGCAAAAATAGCTAGAAATTAGGTATTATAATTCTTAAAATTATTATGATTGATGTATACTTACATCATTGTGTGGTCAGCATAATCTAATATGAATTTTAAGTTGGAAATTAATTAGAAATCATTGTGTAACCATCAGTAAAGATAAGGAAGGGAAGATTTTTACGTAACTGGACGTTGTTTCTGTGTTAGTAATGGGATTCATTAAAGCAAACTTCAAATTATTTGCTCTGATGATAGTGATTGAACTGTATAAAGAGGTTTACATAATGAAAATGCTTTAAAAAGGATTAAGATGTTTACTTCACAGATCAAAACTTCAGGACTAAGAGTGTGTCAGTAAACCATGCTTTTAGCTGCTTCTGTCCCTTTAAAATTAAATATGTGAGTTGTTTTGATTAGGCTAAACTTGTAGCAGAAAAGTAAGGTGTTTGGGTTTGTCTGATCTGCAGCTGGGGTTATGTCTTTTAAAGGTATACTCTAAGATATACATAGAAGTAAATTGTTATAAAATAAAAAATAATACAAATGTTGAAATTCAGTACAAATTAACCGATTGGCTTCTGTAGCAATGGTCTTTGTATGAGATGAATCTATGTTTCTGGTTGGTTTGGTTTAAAAATTCTGAAAACTTGATTTTGAATGATTTTAACAATAATTAATTTCATAGTTAGATCAAAGGAAAACTATATTGATAAAGAAATGTCATGGAATAAATTAAGAGTGAGAAGTCCTATCTGTTATGATGAAGAAAGAGTCAAAATGATCAGAAATCGTTCATATTGTTTCCCTTGGACTGGCTGTGTCACTATTTTTGAAAGTAAAAGAATATGCTTATATTCATGGATATAGCAAATCTTCTCAAGCCTAACTGGAAATAATTAATTTGAATGTTATCTTTTATGCTTAGGTCTGGGTTCTGATTCTTTAGATTTTTGCTTGTTTGTTTGTTTGCCATTATTGTTTTTTTCTACAGTAAATTCTCTTTGGTGATCACAGTTTTATTCTGGGTAGTTGAATACATATATCTCTATTCATAATTTAAAAAAAAATCAGAACACTCATTGGAGTTAATTTCTCTAGACTTCTGCTGTTGCACAGTTCTGTTTAAGTTCTTCATATATCTGGATTTGCTTTACTTTTATCTTCTTTGATTAAATTTACAATGGTCTGTACTCAGAAAATTCCATCAGTGCATTCCATAAGATCTGAATTGGGAACTATAATCTCATGTTTTTTGGAACTGTACATTTCTAATTTGTCAATGATTTGATTTATGGATTGAGTAGAAGCTGAATTTCCTGTTGTCTCATCCTAAAAAGCTAAGGAAAAATAACAATGGCAAAATGAGTGGTTCTGAAGTTCCGGACATCTTCTACAAGTTTTTTTGAGAGTAAAATTTACCACAAGTAAATTATTAATTTTCCATTAGTAAATGAAATTATTATAGTAAAACTGCCATTACCCCCTTCTCAGATGATTCCTATTCTAGAATTATTTAGATAATATATAGGATCAGGCACAATTGCTGAATTACACACATTCTTAGTCTGAATGAAAAAAAAAAATACATATTTTGCTCATTAAGGTCCTTTCAACTCCTTAATGATAGATGATGCACTGTAATCCTGTAAGAGACAGGAGTACTAATGTGTGAAGAGAATAGGAAAATCCAGAACAGATGAAAATTGTCTCCCTTTGAAAGTCTATGTTGCCTGCATGGATGGTAGAAGATATTTCAATATCAAGCTGCTAGCAACTTAAATGTAAGGATAAAGATTTTGTAATTTGTTTTGAATTTTAACTGCTGAAGAACCTGCAACAAGTTGATGGAAACTCTTCTCTCACTCTGGTATACATCAGATTGTGAATGCAGCTTTGGTGTGGCCTATTTCCATAGCTTTATTTGCATCAAGAGCATTGACTTCATAAAAGTATTACTGCATCCACAGTGAGTTATCATGAGTTAATAGCATTGCATTTCATCTCAAGTTGGAGTTTAGTGGATCTAAGGAACATCAGCTACCAACATTAAAATTTCCATAGTAAACGTGAGTCCACTCCATTGCACAAGGAAGTCATTAATGTATGTATCTCTGTCATGGCAACATGATGGTCATTTTCTTGATCATATGAATACGTGTTTAGTGGGTGTTTTGTATGACAACACAAATGAAAAATTAAAGACCTAATAATCAGGTGAGGGTTTTGATTGTGAAATGTTCCTCATATAACTTTGACCAAGAAAAGACTGCTAGATGTGCAAGATCATTCACTCCAGAAGAGGGCAGTCTGGGCTTTCAGGGAGATGCCTCTAATAGTGTAGCTCTATGCCTTGTTAGCTGCATCCCTGAAGTTCTTTTGAAATTGTAAATCTTGAAGATTGAAAGAGACAAAATTGTCACCGTCTTGGTAACATCAGCTTGGCACAATGAACACTTGCACCTGAAATTGTCACTCTGGATTACTTTATTTTTCATCTCTACTTGATCAGTCAGAATAATGGGTCTTTCTCTAACCCACATTAACTTCATTTTTTCTTCTTGTACTGAGCATAATTGGGCTTTCAAATTAAAAAGACAGTTCTGAAGATATTCTAGTCCTGTTTGAAATTGGAAAATAGATCTGTACTTGGATGCATGTTTGCAGAAAAAATGTTAGCAGTTGTCTGTGGGTAATCTCATGGCAATCTTTATATCATGTCTATGAAAATATCTAATTTTCAGTGAGTTCTGCATATCATTCATCTGTAAAAAGGCATACAGTTTTTCTCTCATCTTGTGGTACTTCATAAGTTTATCTCTTGGTTACAAAGTTTGTTGCCACTGTTGGACCTCCATGTAGATCTTTCTTTAGACAGGTCTTGGTTTCTAGCTATGAGTAACATTAATTCATTCATCTAAGAAGGCTACATTGTTCCTTAGAACAATCCAGAACGTACAATTCAAGGATTCAGTTTTTAAAATGTGGACTATAATTTTTTCTCTTTTACAATGAAAAAGTTTGAGTCACACCTTAGGTTTCTTCTAGAAGTGTCTTCAGATCTTTCTTTAAAGTATATAGCTGATCAAAATGTTTTGTCTCACAAGCCTGATTTTTCTGAAGCAAAAGTAGCCTGACACTTAAAGAT